>JAEIFJ010002212.1:0-104960 GCA_018903435.1 Leucophenga varia | reverse complement strand
AAGCTATTTTCTTCCGAGTCAAGTGATGCCAATTCATAATGCATTTATACCAGGTGATGTATTCTTACTCTCTGCCTGATCTCAGTTATCAACTCAAGAATGCTGAGAGCATAAAAATACAAGAGAGAAATTTACTGACAAATTAAACAGAAAAGAGAGAGCGAGAAAGAGACAGAATACGAATACACCACTTGGTATTTACACCACAATGCAAACTCACCCCTGTTTTTTATTCGCTCTCTCACATGATAAACTGTACATCCAGCGCATAAAATTGACATCACTGATCGCAACAAGAGTGCAGCTCCAATAAGTACACCACCTAATAGTTATGTCGCCAAGACTACACCTCTATACCTCTGCACCGGGGTGTCTATTAGCCTGATGCTAAACTTTCAGCAACGGCAAAATTTCCCGGATAAAGATATCTCATTCAGTTTCGATAAGTTAAAGTAAAATGATCCCATTTTGATTTTCCTTGCAAAGTACGACAAAAAAAAAGCAACTGGTTTAATGGAATTCGATCCCAAGAATGACATGCCCTTAGCAACGTTGCATTTGACCTTTCAGCTGTTCAAAACATTTGTGAAATTTTATTCTTATTGTGTAGAATTTTTTAGCATTAGACCATGAAGTATCGATAGAAAATGCAGAGCTTGAGCGTTCTTGTGAGGTGCACTCAAGTAAAAACGCATAAGAATCTATTGTGAGTTGCTCGACGGTTGACGGTTTTTCGATTTCAACATAGTAGAATCAGTGTGTTTCTTTCAATTTCGTACTATGTACGAATCCTGTTTGTAAAATGTACGAAATAGTTCGTATAATCGTTTTAGTTTTTAGTAATAGGTTAATCGGAACTTTAACTTAAATCTAGTTCGGATATGGAGTTATAATCTTCAAGAGAAGAGAGAACAACTTGTTCTCCCTTTAATTTTGAACTATGAAAATAGTTGTATATAAAGGGTGTCCCAGAATTAACTCAAGTCCCAGAATTAACGCAAGATTTGCAATAAAGTGCTGGTAACCTTAACAAAATTCTTTCATTTCAGCTGTCAAATTGTTAATTTTCAGAGTTGCCAGCACTTTACTGCAAATCTTGCGTTAATTTTGGGAAACAAAAATTACCCGGAAAACGGATAAAAAATGTACAATAAATTTTTCTAAAAATCAATAATTCCAACTACCTTTTCCTTACAGCACATGACGTCATTTAAAAAAGAAAATCAAACAAATATCTACAAAAACTACAATAAAAAAAATTACCAAAAAAAAAAAACTTTCAAACTTTTCCATTTGAATGCATTTTATAACTATTTTTATTTTTTTTTGTTTGCAATAAATCTATTGTTGCGCACAGCAATATTTATATCCACAAGGAGTGAGCGAGAAGAAGCCAAGCCAAACGTCATGGATATGAAAATATTTAAGTCGATATTGAAAAAACGACGCCGCCAAATACATAACTACAACAACAAGCAATAAAAAACACATTTGTTGGCGGCTTTTTCAAAGGATTTCCCAAAACGGAATTGCAGCCGGGAGTAAAAAAATAAACAAACCAGTCGCATATAATACACGAATTTCTCATATCGGAAAAACAGCCTAAAACTACTAGACAGACAGAACGACGTACAGACATTGGAACAATCGAATTAGTAGAGGGGGTAAAGAGGGGGTTTTTTTATTAAAAAAAGACAGCCAAAGCACGTTTCATTTGCCACACAGGAACTTGTATTTTGTATTGTAAAATTACACCAAAAAGCAAAGCGCCAAAAAAAGCCACCAAACACGATAGTAGTAGCAGCTTTAAATTGACATTTACATGAATATTTAATAAACATCCTTTAATCATGAATCGAATCGAATGCGACTAACTGACTGAGTCACTCACTCACAGACGACGCTAGAGAGCGAGTCATGAAGCACGCATTGGAGCACATGGATACGTATACGAGTACGTTGCATTTGAGGAGTCACGACAGTTATGTTGACATTTCCGGGTGTTTTCTCGATTCAATGCTCTTTTTTTTTTTTTTTTTTTTGTATACAATGCGACATGTACGTGAGGCACGCGTTGCGTTGACAAGCGGAAGGTGGACTGGACTTCATTGTTTTTGTGTGCTGTTGTCAATGTTAACGCCTCCCAAAAAAGAAAACAAATACGCCCAAAAAGACATGTATGCGAAAAAGGATTTATCTTTTATTTTTTTTTTTTTTTTAACAATAATTTAATATGTCAAATGTGTATAAAATTTATAGTACTTTTGATTTACACCGCAAACACGTGATTTACTGTTAGGTTTGGGTACACATGTGCTTGGTTTTTATTTTGTTTTTGAGTAAAATTTAGCTATTTACTCGTTTTTTAAAAAAATATTCAGACAACTTGAAAACTATTTGTAAAATGTATTTTCAACAAACGAGATAAACATGCAAATGCTTAGATAATAATTACAAATGCTAACTGCTTATATCATGGTTCAATTATACAAGGTTATATTAAGCGCTCTCGCTCTCTCAATGTGTTACGTACCAACGTCAATCGTTGTTGTTTCATTGTTATGAAAAGAAACAAAAATATTAATAAAAAAAACGAGACCACAAATTTTCTATCTCATTCACACTTGGAAAACGGGGTAAAAATTTTAACTAAGCTCTTCTCTTTCAAACTCGGTTCCTTTGGTACCATCGTTTCGCTTGATACCACCTTTACAATTCGAGCATGGCTTATATATGATACTATGGAATTCAGAAATAAAGCTAGTTCGAAAAATATAGCCCCCGATCTCTTCTTAGACAAAAATTTAAGTGAAACAAGCAATCTTATCAGTTAGCTGAGAGTGAAGCTAACATTGAATAATTCACGAATGCAATCAATCGCAAATTGATATCTGTGCGACCTGCGTGTTTGGGGTCAATTCTGAAGACGTTCGGCGATGAAGAGTGAATCTATTCAGAAAATTCTTAGCTCAGGGACAGTCCGATGTAAATCTCATGCTGTTCTAATGTACCTTATATAGTATCATGAAAAAAGCTTGCAGTTTGCCACCCCAAAAAATGTTTCACATTTAGTTCATTTTTTTTATTTAAACAATTTTAGTAATCCGCAAGCAGTGGCAACCTGCAGACCTCTTCCCTATAATGAATTCGTACAAATTATGCGTGCTTCGGCAATCGCAAAAATTATGTTTCATTTCCAACACTTTTCTTTGCACTGCTATCGATTAAAAATTAAAAAGTTATCGGTCGCCAAATTGAAAATTGTGATTGCTTTGATTAAATTTTCTAATCTATAAATTTAGGCATGAGCAGAAAATATTGATTTAAAATTTCAATTCACAATCAATGATATTAAAAACTACAAAGATAAACTCTATAAATATCACAGAATAAATTAAAAATGTTTTTAAAAAATTTGGCAGTACCTTTTTTATGTAATATTGTGCCTCTACTTTTCATTTCACTGAATCGAACGCTGCGGATTTAAAAACGAAAATATTTTACGATTTTAAAAATAAATCGGTAAACCTTTTATGGGAGCATAGCTAATATTATCAATTTATGATATACATATGTTATGGGGTTATATTATCTTGCAAGACCTCTAGTATTTTGTGTTAAAGAGTGTTAAAGCTTCGTTGCTACCAAAGTTCCAAACGTCATTAAAAACATACACAAATGATACCTGCTTTTAAAATATTTTTTGTTGTTTATTTGCTACATGAGAATGTGTTGTGAGACATTTGTGTATCAGGTTGATTTTTCATTCGATTGTTATTTTTTTCAAAAAAGCCTTTATTTTTTAACGATATATTTTTTTTTTGGTTTGGTGTCACGTACGTTGCTCTGGTAATTGTTTTTCCATTGTTTTTTTTTTCAGTCACAACTACCTCAGTTATTGGCATCATTTTCAACTTGATGCATGCATATGACTATGATTGCTGCAGCATAAATTTAAAATTTTTTAAAGAATTTAAAAAAAAAAAATAGTTTTCACTACACTTACAATTTTATAATAAATACAAAGATCTGGTGACACTATGCACCAATGGCATTTCCATATCCAAACGCTCCACAATTGTTGCAAAATGTTGCCGCTGCTCATCGCTTAGTAAATGTAAAATTTCAAAAATGTCCTCCGTCAAAGTTCTTAGAACTTCGATGCTAAACAGATATAAAAATCGATGACGTACACAAATGCGACTCATTTCAAGGCGTCTAGAACTTAAGCCTACGGCATGTAAGATATCTTGACGTTGTCGGCGATTATGATTCATGTTTTTTCTTTTTTTATTTATTTTATTTATGAAGTTTTTCCTTTCCAATTCGCTTAATTGGTAGTAGCAGAAATTTTTATGCATGGAATGTATCCATACTATAAATATTTCAAAAACCCATTTTGGTAATTTTAAGTACATTTTTAACTTTTATAAATTTGCAAAAACTTTGAAGTACAGTTATACTACAAGCTTTTAACATTCTTGGTATTTGTTCTCCAAGCTTATTACTCCAAAAATTTCAAGAACTTAAAAAAAAAAAACAATTTATTTCACCACACTTCTGCCATATATCAAACTTCCCCTTTTGCTTATATAATTTTTTTTGAAACTTGTCGTTATTGTTTTAAACGCAAACAAATACTTTAAAATAAAAAGGATTAAATTACTTTCAATTTTATAAAATTCCCTTTACTAGACTTCGTCTATGTTGCCTGAGAAGTACATCAAACCTACTAAAATATTCAATAGAACTCGTCTTCCTTCTTTGAAATTGAGAAACAATATTTTGAAATACGAAACCGCAGTCAACGAACCAAAACAGAAAAAAAAATAAATCGAAAAGATAAAATAAAATAAAAGCAAATATAAATTAAAATAGAACAAAAATTTATTTTGACTTCAACATCTGTTTTCACAGACCTTTGTCGTCTTTGTTCAAGATGTGTATTATTATTCATTCCTATTGTAAAAATTTAAACAGGATACACATTATAGACTCTGTCGCTCTGTCCATTAGCAATACAAGAAAAAAAATATGCAAACCCTTTGAAGTTTTGTCTATAAAAATTGACTTGTTAGAGAGACATTGAAAATATTTTCTGCAATTTAAAATATTTCCAATGATTGTCTGCTGACTAGGTTGGCAGTCTATGTCTGTGACACAAAACAAAAAACACAAAAATGTCAAGGGTTAATGATATTTTGTTCTTTATTTCTTGTCATTGGAAATAAGTTGTGTTAATTATCTCTCAAACATGTTGCCTTTTTTTACGCTTCATTACACAAAAACGGTTCGTAAAGATACAACAAAAAAAAAAACGAGTTTTAGGAAGCAAAATTGTGCATTTAAAATGTATAAATCGCTTGGTCCCTTATTTCTATCGTTTTTTTTTTTTTTTTGAGGGTGAAAGTGATATTTTTGTATGTCTGAAATGTTGACTTCTTAAATGAGAAAATATCAAATTACTTTAAGGATTTTGTTTGTTGTAAAATAAGTGAAAAGTCAGCAACAGAGCATTAAATTGTAATTAGTAAGAATTTTTAACAGTTTTTAGTTACAATACAATTTGTGGGGGAGCAGATTTTATGAAAGAATTTAGTTTAGATTGCTTGTTTCGATATAAGTGGATACAAGTGGATTAGTTGGATTGTAGCAGTTCATGAAATTGGGACTTGGGAGAAAGATACACAAAAAATGATCTGATTTTTTATGAGCCTATTTCCATATATGGTCAAAACGGATATCCTGAAAAATTTAATTTTTGGTACTTTTCAATTATTCATAAAAATCTCAAGGCCTGTAAAAAAATTAATTCCTTGAAGTCTTGAAATGCAGATTAAGCTTTGCAGCTAATGTATGTATAGCTATGCAAAAACATAGGTTTTTTTCTGTAAATGGTCTAAATAACGGCAGATCATGTGCGGGCAGTATGCGTTTAGTATTTTTTTTTATCCAGTTCGTAGTCATGTTCAAGACAAAATGTAGTGAAGTGGTAGTGTGAATTAGGACTATTCAAAAAGAAATGTTTAATATGAAAAATCATAAATATTTTTGAACTGATCATTTTACAATCCACATACATATGATCCACATTGTATAGAATGTGTCCATATTATACATTTTTTAAAAACTAATTCTGGCAATTTTTAGTTCTTTTAGATAAAAAGATATGCAAAAGAAAGGTATGGTCTGTGAATGGTTTGAAATACCGTTAGATTGTATTCGGGCAGCATTTGCTTTTTTTTATCGGCTCGTAATTCTGATCAAGGCAAAAGGTAGTGGAATAGTATTGAAAATAAGCACTATTTTTAAATCTTCCCTTTTTTAATAGAAGTTGCATGTGTTTTTGGTGCTGATGAACAAATGTGAAGGCTTAAGCTTTCATTTAAGCCATATTTAAACTGTTTATCACATTGCATTATGTTTTAACAGTGTTGCGAAAGTTGCCAAAAAAACCCTAATTTTTCTCAAAATCCAGACGTGATGGAAAAATTTCACTCACAGATTCGTAAACTGCAGAAAATTTTTTTATCAGAATGGGCAAGATCTAATCTTTAGCAAATAAAACGCTAGTTTTGTCGATCAGTGTTATGAATAGTCAAAAAATATTTTTAAACTGTTCATTTTAGAATCCACATAAATTCCACATTGAATTTTTGTGTAGGTACACTTAAATAAAAAAATATTATTATTGCTATAAATATTAATACACCAAAATTCAACTTTTTTAAGGCCACATAGCTTAAGATTTTAAATCTGAATCAGTTTATTTAAAATAAAATAGGTTTATACGATTTTTAACTTATTCTGATTAAGGAAAAAGGTAGTGGAATAGTAGTGAGAAACTGCAGTATTTTCAAAGTATAAAAATGTTCTAAATTTTGGAATAGGCATAAACATTTTAAAGCTGTTCATTTTAGAATCCACATACGTTCCACATTGATTTTTTGTGTAGATACACTGTAATATAAAATATTAATATTGCTATTAAAATTAATACTCCTCAATGAAGCACTTTAAATGCCACACAGCTTAAGATTTTTTATCTGAAACAGTTTATTTAAAAAAAAATTAGGTTTATACAATTTCTTTTATTTTTGAAATCTTTACGACTGCATTATAATTTTTTTCCAGTTAAAAATCACAAAAACTTTTGCATATTTTAATAAATACACACACATCGCAACCAAAAAGGATTTGTTACTACAAATTTATGAGCTGAAATCAAATCTTTAAACCAAAATTAAAACTGCAAGCACAAACCTTAAAGCACGTAATATATATTTCGTAGAATTTGGAGGAGTATCTCAGGCATAATGATATGACACACACCACACTCAAGACAGTATCTGATGTGATGTGTTTGTCTCGTTTAGTTTATGTTTGCTCAATCGTCATAAAGTTATTAAAAGTATGTGACATTTTTATGACATTATGACGTCTTTTGACTCAAGTTAAGATCGCTTTTGGTTAAAAGGTTCGACTGACTGCATGCCTGAAACGTTACTGTTTGGCTTAAAAATTTGAGACTCTGACACTCGCGAGCGCATGAAATATGATACCGAATAAAAAGCAAATTAAAGCCGATAAAAATCGTGTTCTTCTCTGTTTTATTTTTTTTTGGAAGTTGTTGTAGGTAGTTTTTTATGTGAATATCTTAAATTTGTGCGCGTCTGCAAGTTATAAAAATAAATTCGGTTTGAATTGTACCAACTGCAACGCACATGCTTAAGTTGCAGCATGTAGCATGAAGCTGATTCAAAAAGCTGTTGTAAGTTAATATAGCTTTTTCAGATTTTATTAGACGCTTCATATACGATATTTGCTGCTTGTAGTACAGGAGTAGTGGTGGTGCTATTTTGTGTTGTTATTAAGCTTGTTATTGTGCTCATAAAAATGTATATTTTGTTTTAGGTGTGAAAAAGTCAACTGCATGAAAATGTAGCTTATTTTATTTGATGAAATAATTCTTTTGGTTTATTTACAAATTAAAAAAGGGAAAGTGTTTATTATTTTTAACATATTTGAATTCTATTTGATTTTTTGCTTATCTGCAAGTTTGCAGTCGAGCATTTTGTGCAAAATTGCATGCATATTTACACCAGCATAGATGGGGTATTATGGTTTTAATATATTAATTTTTTTTTTTTCATTAGAATCATTTTATTTTTTACAAAAAGCACAAACCTTCATTTTAATAGTTTGTTGAAAATAAGGCAAGTGTGGTGAGTTTATATGAAGCGCAGCTGCTACATATTTAGTTCTTTTACAACACTAACAATGCAACAAGCTGTTTCTAGTGTTGCAAAAAAAGGTAAAATATATTTTGCATCACTAACTTCAAGGAAGTTCAAGTTGCAGAAAGTGTCTAAGTTTTTTGTTTAATTGTTTGTTTTATTATTTATTGAAAACTTGACAAAAATTGAATTGCTAGAAAATACAACTACAAAGTCTGGTACAAATAGGTGAGTTAATTTATTATATTTATAGAAAAAAAAATATATTAAACGAAACTCTGTACACTTTAAGACGTTCACCGAAGTCGCAGCTATTTGAAGCTACACAAATATTAATTAAATTTTTCTGCTAAAAAAGATTTCAATAAGTTTTGACTGCATATACAATCCAATAAGATGCATCGTGCAGAGAAATTGGGTATAGATCGTAAGTAAAAATAATTTTAATGATGCCGTATATCGCTAAATTTGTTTTTTTTTATTAGCTATTTGGCTACATGTCACAAGCAATAATATTCCCCTAATTGATGGTATAATTGGCGAAGAACTATGCGAAAGTATACCAATGTTTATAGGACGTACTATTATCAATGGTGAACGTGTACTGGCAAATGTTGTGCCTTTGAAGGATAGAGCTTACATACAATATCCGGGAAAAATACATAAGGTGAAACATTTTGATTTACTTGTTGGCGAAGGTTACAAATGGATTTTGTTGTATAAACTCAATACAAATCGTATGCCACCATTTGCTGTACGCTATGGTTGCACCTATGATGGACAACCTTTGTTTATTGGACGTACCAAGCATAATGGTGTTATGCGTATCGGTTGTGTTGATCCTGCCAAAGGTGGTTTGGTTTTCGTTGATGGTGAAGAAACGGTAATAATAACCAAAATGTTTCAAATATTAACAAAACCATTTTATGGTGATTTCTTGAAATTACTTCAAGATTAATTTGAGATCTTTTGAATGTTTTCCATGAGTATTTAAATTTAGATTTGAGATATTTTCTGTATAGATTAATAATCTATGTTGATAGAGAGAGAGAAAAACACATTTGATATGAATTATATTTTACTATTTTCATTTTGATATATTAAAAGCATTACAGAAGCTTATTTTATTTAAACCAAAAATGAATTTCGAATTTCCAACATACAAAGCATTACCAAATATGAACATTTAATTTATTTTCATTGTTATTTATTTGCATTTAAAAAATAAATACACTTAAGAAGTCTTTATAAAAATAATAATTTTAACAAGTTTTTTTCGTTATAAATTCCGATGTTTAAATTGAAGAAATGTGTTTTTTTAAATAGTCTTGTAAGTCTTGTGTAAAAAGGACGTATAGGAGTGGTCCAAGAACGCTACCTTGAGGTATACCTGCTTTAATTGGCCTTATTGTAGAGTGAGCGTCTTTAACTTTTACATAGAAGTGTCGATCATTTATGTAACTTTTAAGCATGTGGTAAAAATCTGGTGGAAGTAGTAGACCAATGTGTCATACCTTGTCGAAAGCTTTTTCAACATCAAGAAATACTCCTATACAATACTTTTTTATCTTCTAGATCTATAGAAATTTTGTTAAATACTCTATGAATTTGTTCAATGGTTGAGTGATGCTTCCGAAACCCAAAGAGATGGTCAGGCATGATGTAGCTATTATCAAGGATAGGTTGAAGTCTGTTAAGGAATATTTTTTTGATAGTATTGGAAGAAGGCTTATCGGAAGGTAAGAAGCTGCACTTGTAGCATCTTTTCCAGGTTTTGGAATAGCTATGAACTCTGCTACCTTCCACGTCTTGGGAAAATATTTGTATCTTATTATTGCGTTAAACATATGCCGCACATAATAAATAGCATTTATAGGAAGTTCTTTAAGCAACTTTCCAGTTATCATGTCATAGCCAGGTGATATTGTCGATCATATTTTTAACTTCCTTAGTACTTACATATCTAATTTTGATATTTTCTGAATTGCTACAGATTTCTGAATTATTATAACAGGTGTGTGTGTTATTTGTAAAGGCATTTTCATAAAAATCAGCTAGAAGTTAGGGTCGATTTATCACGTTCTGTTTTAGCCCAAGTACCATCTGGTTTCCTGATTGGTGCTGTAAAGGTTGTCGATTTTCTGAGTTTTTTAGTGGAAAAATTCGTGTCTCTGGTTGCGCTTAAATTAGTCAGATAATTTTTTATATTTTTATTATACCCGTTACACAAAGTGTAAACGGGTATATTCAGTTTGTCCGAAAGTTTGCAACGCATTGAAGGAGACATCGGACACCCCATAAAGTATATATATTATTAATCAGCTCGGTCAGACGAATCGATTTAGCCATGTCCGTCTGTCTGTCTGTTGCGATGAGTGTTACTCGGAAAGTTTTAAAGATATTGACCTGAAATTTTAAACTTAAGCTTTTTGTGCTCCTAGTTACTTTGTATATCAGAACCAAGGTGCCACGCCCATTTTTGGATATAGCCCCCATACAAACTTACCACTTTTTTCGATTTTTTGTATGAAAATAGTTATTATTTATCAATGCTTTTACTACAATGTAGGGTAAAAATACTTCTAATGGCATCCAATATCAAAAAAATGTTGCCACGCCCATTTTCAGATATAGCCCCCATACAAACTTACCACTTTTTTCTATATTTTGTATGAAAATACGTATTATTTATGAATATATTTAATCCAAATAGGGTAAGAACACTTTTTATGTCATCCAATGTCAAATCTAAGGCGCCACTCCCATTTTTATGTATAGCATCCATACAAACTTACCGCCCATTTTCGAGTTTTTATATGAAAACATTTGTTATTTCTGAATGAATTCAATCAAATTTGGTTAAATCAATTCCAATGTCCACCTAAGTGAACACTGTCGATATGGTAAGGATCGGGCAAATATAACATATAGCCTCCATACAAATTTGACCAAATTCATCGTGAAATTAAATCTAAGCACCTGGTGAACATATAAACTATTAAAAGTGTTGTGTAACGGGTATTTCAGCTTCGGTTCCACCGAAGTTAACGTTTTTTCCTTGTTTTTATTCTGATTAAGCTTTAATTTTCAGATCCCTTATTGCCCGATTAAGTCTCTTTTTATCTTCGGGACATCTATTAGTTTGCCAGATTTTCCTAAGTCTTCTTTTATTCTCTATTTGATTTCGAATTGACGCAGGTGTAAATAAGTTTTTAGTATCCGGAGTAGAGTTAATTACCGCTTCAGCTACGGCATCATTAAAATAAATTACGGAGCTCTCTATGTCATTTGGAGATTTTAGTGCAATGTCCAAACGTAAGTCTATGTTAAGGAGTTCTTTGTACGCTTGCCAATCTGTTTTTTGGGTTATAGAGGCTGGGCGTCGTCTTCTTTGTGGCATGTTAAAATTGAAATTTTGCTGAAGCTTTTTTAAATAATTTTATTTCTCATGCATTTCTCATGTTCGAAAAAACCAATGTGAACAGAAAAATTAGCTTTATTTAAATATTATAAATTTTCAAATGTATCTATTTAATCAACAAAATCTTTCTATTTTTAAACAAATCACATTTCTGCCTTATTCATTTAAAATAAAAATTTTATTTTAAAACCAAAAAGAAACTTTAATCCGTTTCCATGCCATTGTTATAAGCCACAAAACCTTAATCGTGTAAACTTGAACAATATATTCATTTACCAAAATAGATCAATAACAAAAGCTTTTATTTACCATTTTTTTCTTTTCTATTTTTTTTTTTTTTTTTATTTTGAAATTCATCAAACTGCATTCAACTCTGAACTCAGCTATTCAATTCACAGATTTGAATGACAATCAAACAATGCATAAAAACTCAAATATTTTTGAAAAAAAAAAACTCTTTAAAAATGACATCATTTAGCATCAGTGTCAAGATGAAAGCAATGTGGTTGCCATAGCTACTCAAATAACAAAAAAATCCCAAAAAAAAAAATTATAAAAACTTTTACAAAACAATAAAATCCGTAAAAATGTGCGTTCAAAGCTAATCAATTATGGTCAACAACAGCGAAAAGGGCTCAAAGTAATCAAAATAAACTACGCGGGTTCAATTCATTCAAAAAAAAAAAAAAAAATAAAAGGCAAACAATTTTTTATTTTATTTTATTTTTTTTTTTTTTTTTGATATATGTGCCTAATTTGTTTGGACTTTTTATTTTTTTATTTTTTTTCATGCTGTGGTAACAAACTTTCAAATAAAAATAACAAAAAAAAAATTGTCATATTTAAACGATTTTGTTGTAACAGTTGCCATTCGCAGCTTAGTTTATTATGTGGAACGTGTTTGCGTTGTGGTTTTCACTCTCCGGGCGATAAATTTGTATAAATTAATTAAATATGAATTTCATAAATAGTGGCAAATTGAAATACATAAACGATACTTGCCGTATATATATTTTTTTGTTATGGTTTTTATAATTATTTTTAGCAGTAGTTACTTTTAGATACTATTTGTCGTGGTTACAATTATTAAATTTATTTATTTATAAATATGTATCTGCATCTGTGTACGTAGTCCGTACCACCTAAGGCGCTAGTTGTGTGGGTTTTGGGTTTTGCACAATTCATTCGAAATTCATTTATGTTGCTCTAATTTGTTAAATGCACACTATGTGGCTTTTGTTTGCATTTGGAACGTATTTAATTAATTAAAAATAAATTAAATTATTTATTTAATATTGAATTCCGTTTGACTGAAATAACAAAAAAAAAAAAAAAAAAAAAAAATAACGGCATAGTTCCGCTCAAAATTAGCTGCCCAGTGGTGAAAACATCGAACGGTACTTTCGAAAAAGTTTCGCGTAAGAGTCCGAAAATGGATGTTTAGCGGGTAGAAAATAAAATTGAAAAGGTTTGATCCGTCAACGGGTAACAAAAATCGAAATGTTTAGTTCGTAAACTTTAGCATATATCTGCCATGCTCTGGCTCTACTAAACGGTAGTAAAACTCTCACTACTCTTTGGAGCCGCAGTATGTGGCGAGAGACCCAATGAGCGCACATCCGCTAAGTACTTAGATTCGGTTTCCTGTCTTTGAATCCCTGGTACAACTCGCACATGTCTCACAGCAGCACTAGAAGTGATACTAGTTCTAACTCCATTTGAACTATAAAACAAACTTAACCACCACTTTTATTTTTTGCCTGAAACGTCCCCACAACTCACCACAATGCTGATAAGAAATCTTGGAAGTCTGAGAAGACTAAAGACTGTTAAGTAAATCGGAATGGGATCAATGGAAAGTATCACAGCTATGTTATAGCAATCCTGTCAGACAGTTAAGCTAATAGAAAAAGAGATGTATTCAAAAGCAGTCAAATTGAAGCTTACAGGAAGCTTTAGATACGCTGACAACACTAGGCGAAAACAATAGGTTATAGCATCTATGGATACCGGGGCATTCTAACATATCCGGCAAAGGGCAAACGGATCTACTAGCTATGAAAGGTACCGTTATTGAGTATAATTTTTCAGAACACAACGATGGAATCTGAGCAACGGAATGCGCCGAACCAAGAAATTCATAGAGGGGTAAAGTACAAGGAAAAAACAAAACTTTTAACGCAGTTGAGTAGGACACAATAAAAATTATTTAAAAGACACCAATGGGAGGAGACACCAGCGCATAGAATCACTGATTTCGAGGTCATAGCCATAAATAGACCCTTTTTCTGGGAAGTTACTTTATAACTGAAGAACAAGAAAGATCGACGAATCCCAAAAGATTCCAAGGTTCTTAGGAAGCAAAGTTTTAGATCAATTCATCTAATCAGCGAAGTATACAATATATGGTCTCTGAGGTCGCAGTAAACATGTCCCGAACAGTAATAATAAAAATAAACGGCATCAAAAATGATGTCCAATGGATCGCTTATATTATTTTTTTCGGGATCCATTCCGGGAATCGAGTTTGCAACAAACTAAGCGATAGCTGGATCCATTACTCTATCGATTTTGAACCCAGTTGCATATGCAAAAGTACCGGATAGACACGTCTTACAGAGGTTGTTCCATTATTCTTCATGAATTGTGCTCTCTTTTTTTTTGTGTTTTTTTTCATTTTTTGCTTTACACATGCAAAAGAGCTGATTTAATTTTAAAGTAAGAACGCTGTAGACCAAAACACTATTTTCAATCAAACAAAAGTTAAATAAAAGTGAAAAACAAGTTGTTCAGCCCACACACACGCAACGCACTCAGTCAACGTGACAGATAGTCAGTCAGTCAACTAGTCAAAGTACCTGGATAAAAAAATACAAAAGGTCCAAGTAAGCACAGCAATCAAAACAAGTCGAGTCCAGTTGAAGAAGACAAAGTTGTATCTAAAGGTGGAAGGATAACAGCAAAAATTTCAACACGAACGCGAAACGAAATGAAATAAAAAAAAAAGAATAAAATACAAAAGTGCCAGAAGATTGCCGCCGCCGCCGCCACCACATGTGGAGGCGCTGAGCTGAAGTTGTTCTTCGGAAGAAGACTGCACTGATGCTGCTGCTGCGCACGGCAGGCGTTGATGACTTCCAATATATGCGCTCGTATACGAAGTTTGAAATATTTCGACGGTACTTGACTTACACTGACTGCATTGTGCATGAAGAGGGGAAAGGATGTATGTATGCCTGCTATGTAGCATACTTGAACGCACAGGAAGAATGAATTAATTTTTAATTACCCCAGGTTGATTGCCAGCCAACGTACGTTGCGCATCTCTGGAGACTTGCAAGAGTTTTGGGGGCAAGTATAAGAGAGAGCGTATTTTGCTCTGTTGCACACACGCTGCGTTGCAATTAATTATCCATCGATAGAAGTCATCCGTCCTGCCTGTACAAAGGCACTCAAGAAGTTAGAAGTGACTTGGCAAGTTTTTGGTGTGCATACCTCTTTCAATTTTGTTTTTCTTTTTTTTTCGTTTTTTTTGTTCACATTTGCATTTGGCGAAAACCCGAGCAAGCGAACCGAGCTTGATTAATACATTTGCCTGCCAAACGTTGACTTGAATTAATGAAAATACTCGAAGATCCTTTGTCAGTTTCAAGGCAGCAGCTTAATTGCCACAAAGTGTTCAATAAACAAGCTATAAATGCGTTACACGCATCTCGTAGCTGACTTGGCAACTTTTACTTGAATGTCCTGTTCCATTTCACCCCTACTTCCTCTTCTCTGTTGTAGTAATTTAAAGTTAGTTACCGCATTCATTAGTTTTCAAATGATCTCTGTCTGTCCGTCCGTCCGTCTGTCGTTTTACTTGAATTTTATTGTGTTTGCACAAAATTAAGGATGCATGAAGTCATGCATCTAGCAAAACAATATTCAACATCATCATCAGCAGCAGCAGCAGTAACATTGATATTTCTGCTTTTGACTTGCTTGACTTTGTTTGTGGTTTCATTTGGCCATTCACAATACGACTTTTGCTTGGCATTCATTTCATAAGTTCATTCATCAATAAGTTCCTGGAAATCTGACTTGTATGCATGCGCTTGACTGATTGACGCGTGTCAGCTTATTTCAAGATTTCTTTTTTTTTTTTTGTTTCGAAGAGGAACAAGTTGTGCTATGAGTAATGTTAATCTTACAAATGATTTGGGTCAGCAGTGTGTGGGTGTTGTTTCCATTTAATGGTCTCAAAAACAAATCATTGAATTTTGAAATCTTGTTGTGTAGTGTTTTTATGTGTCAGTTTACATAATAAGCCATTTTCTTAATAGCAAAGTCACTTTTGATTCAACTAATTTTTTTTTATGCTCTTAGAGGTTTCATTGCTGAGCATAGTTGAAAATTGATATCTCAATTTAATGGTTTACTTTTATTAGGCTATGACATTTTGCGTTCGGCTTGTCAGTTTGTGACAGGCTTGCTTTAAGGAGGCTTTCTGAAATAAAACAAGGAAAAACATTTAAATAACTTCAAAGAAAAATAATTTTTTCATTTAAAAATTCGAAAATGAGTGATCGATTTGTATAAGTTGTATGGCTGAAATACACGAGGGTCTTTGGTTCTAATATATGAATTGCCTAGCAGGCCCGATGAGAAGGGGGTCAGCCGGGGCAAAAGCCCCTGGGCCCGGAGGGTTAGGGGGTCTTCGCTTATATCTAAATATATTTTTTGGATAATCATGATTAATCAGCAACATTTGATTTATTTTAACAATCTTCAGCAATCAATAATTTCCAACAATTGCACAGCCCTATGAGGGGCCCGTGAGCGCGGTCTGTACCGGGGCCAGTTTGGCTCTCGACGGCCCTGTTGCCTAGACCCGAGAGAAACTTAAGTTTCGAATATTAGGTCGAACTTTTCGACAAACTAATAATACCCGTTCATACTCTATGTGTCAAGTATAAACATTCTAACGGTAATTTTTTTTCTTTTGATAGCAAGGTTCAATTTATTTACACAAAGCACGCTAGGTTCGGACCTCTCGGGACTAGACGTCTAATTTAGACAGCATCTCTATGTCTAGTTGGGACACACTCTCAGAGATAGTGGCAGATAGTACCAATGGTGTTCCTGCCACGTCAATATCTCGGTCGACCATACACACCACAAGCAGTGGAGTAACTAAGCCGAAGAAAAAATTCAACCCTAAAGTGAACTAATAGCGAGTCTTATTCATACTGATAAAGATTGCCTAAAACGAGCAAAAGGAGGTGTACTCTCAGAAGACTTAGCAGTGGAAGAGTTCTTTCGTTTGCCGAGTATCTGCAGTGTGTTCCAGCGGAAATCTGCTGTACAAGTGGCGTGCAAGCTACTGGTACAGTTAGAGATTTGGGAATATAGAAATCAACTCAATCTTGTTGGTCGACATAATATACTCTGCCCTTCATGGGTTCCAGGGCATAATAATATTCCCGTGAACATGATAGCCGATAGGCTGACTAGAAGCGGTTCATGGGGTGAATCCCAGCCAGTCGTGTTACAGATCGCAATGACTGTCAGGGAAGCCCACTCTAAGAATCACTACACCTCTTTAGGCAATAATAAATGAGCATATCTGAATAGCTGCAGAAAAGCTAAGCTTATTTGGCCAACGATTGATCCCAAACGTACCAGAACGGCGCATTGGGTAGCACGCGGCCAGCTTATGTATTCCTTTTCCCAGAAGCTGTAGAAGTTGTAGGGAAGAAGACACTCTAGAAACGTTAGAATAGTTTTTCTGTGTGTGTCCTGCATTTTGATTGGGTAGGTTAAGGCACTTTGGGCGTTGGCAGTTAGAAGCGCTGAGCGATCTATCCCTCTTATGGCACTCCAAACTACAGTCCTTCCTTAACTGTACTGGTTGGCTCTGATCCTACAGAGTCTATAATGTTCAATAGTTCCCAACCGAGATGTTTTAGTGCTAGCAAAAAGGAAGCTTTTGCTAATTGGGTGGAGAATAAGGGTTCTTCCCCTCAGCCAACTCTTTCTATTTATCAAAAATTATATCGGAAATTTCGGTTTAATGGAATAAAAGTCTTAAGGAGCTTTTATTTTTTTTGATTCGATTATTTTTTCAAATATTTAGCTTCGGTTCAAAGCGAGCAATCCTGTATCGAATGGCTCGGATCGAATATGGCAATCTAATTAATTTAATAAAATTCCCGTAACTTAAAGTAGCATTATCTAAGAATAATTTCAATCTAAATAACTTACAATTCTATAACTTATAACTCTTTACCCTTATATTTGTTTTTCTTATTACAAATATGTTTCATATTAAACTTTGATCTTTAAGATACATACACACCTTTTCAAATGTATCTACAACACTTTCACTTCATACACCCTCAACAATTTGTTACAGTTCCCATTAGCATATTTTATGGCAACACATAAGCAAATATACCCTTTCAGAGTAGAAGTCTTAAGACTCAGTACTAAAGCATACAGCTCATAAATTATACTTAAAGCATGAAAAATGCAACACAGAATGTCATTGGAAAACATCACAAGCACGAGTATAGTGAAATGATCCTTAAAGATACTTTACAAACCAAAAGTGCCGACACCTTTAGACATTAACTTTGAAGTTGTCGAGACATCCCTTCTTAACGCCAAACACCTCAACAATGGAGCATATTACAAGTTAATTAAATTATGGCAACGCCACCAAAACCTGAAAAATAAAAAATAATACTTAAAAGTGAAACTGACAGACAGACAGACATAACAGCGTCATTGTGTGCGGTCACAAAAGACACCAAAACTATGTAATAAAAATTTCAATTAAAGCGCAAACGCGTCATAGTCAAAAACATTAATTTTTATTTGATAAATATACTAGGAAATCATATAAACTCGAATATCGAAGCGGGGTTGGGTGGGTGATTGTTATTTGGCAGACATAATTGCAGGCGAACCAAAAATAGTAGGCGGCAACGTGTACAACGCCTGCCAGCAACGCCCTGAAACAAAAACGAAAAAAAAAAAAAAAAAAAAACTATTTCATTATTTCAAACTCTATGCCTGGCGCTGTTGCTGTTGTTCCTGGCGGCAATACTTTAAAGCCTGCGACAATTTGCTCCACATTTTTTTTTTTTGTGCGTGCAACACACAGACGCACATTGAGTTGTATTTTTAGAATAGAATAGCATGGTAGGGCATTATGCGTTGCAACTAGACAAGACAATAAGCAAAATGTATCTACTTCACTCCACAGCAAAACAACACCACCGCTGCCGCCAAGTGTTGACAGCTGCCCATGCCTATTTTATAATTTATGCGTCTTTCGTATGTGGGTTCTTTAAAAATTGAAATTATTTAGTAGTGCCGCAAGCGAACGAAATGTATCTAGAACTATTTAAACACGTTGCGAGCGTACTTCAATAGTTTATATTAAGCGGCTGCATCATTGACTGTGACGAATTTGCGGCACAAAGTGGCAAAAGACAACAACGTAGTTCCTTCACCCATTTTTTTCTTTTCTTAATTGTTGCGTAGCATGCTTTGAAGTCATTTGTGGCATAAACGAAAACACCTACATTTAACCACCCACCTACTTGACTCTGTATTCTTTTTGTTTTTTTGCAAAAAAAAAAATGTCATTAAAATTTAGCTAGTTTGTGTAGTCCTCGTAGCATTGGCTCAGTTTTGTCGCTAATAAAAAAAAAAAAAACAATTCTAAATTACCATTTTGTTTTATTGTCTGACTGACAGTTTTTATTGAGCTCGTTTTGTCGCTGTTTTTTTAATGTATTTTTGCCTTTGAAACATCAATGGGAAGTACTTTGCTCATAAAGTGCATAACTTTTCTTGTGCGACATTGCGTTTATGACCCATAAAGGTGTAATCGGAAATAAGTGAGTTTTTTTAAATGAAAACCTTTAAAAATATAGAATTTACACGAAAGCACAGCAATAACTAATATGTTGCTGCAATGTTGAATGTCGGGGTCACCATATATTGTGCTACATTTTTCCTACAGAACTCATTTCTTTCATATAAAACCCTAAACAGCTTTGGGCAATCTTAATTTAATAAGCATGAACATCTGCGAGTTTTTGGAATATCAAGAAAAAAGTGGAGATTTATAATTTTTTATTAAAAACTAGCGAATACCCAGTGTGTGCTACGTACCACGTTGTACTGGCGCACAGTGGGGCAAAAAGGAGCCGTGGACAAACTGATTTTGAGAGAGCCTTTCCCTTGACACATTTTTGAGAGAAGGTAAACGAAGAACTTCCAGGTATTTTGGATTAATTTCAAGTATTATCTCAAAAGCTGAAAGCATTCAAACAAAAAAAATTTTTTTTCATTTTTCAAGGTTCATAAAAGAAGAATGGAACTTGTATTTAAAAACCCCGAAAAAAACCGAAATTTTATTAATTTTAATTTAAAACCAAAAATCAAAAATCGGTTAAGAAATGCGCTCTGAAAATCAATTTGTCAACGGCTACTTTTTGTGCCCCACTGTGTGGCGTTTCGACTGCTCTTTCCTCTCTTTTTTCGTTTCACATCTGCTGTTTTTGTGCAATTGCAGCGCTTTTTGCCGGCATTTTTGTACTTTTTAATTTTTTTGTTTCAGCGTAATTATAATATGTTGTGGCTAGTATGAACTAGTTTAGAGAAAAGCACTAAAAAATACCTTTTTTTTATTTGCCGCGAGATCACAACATACAAAAAGCGAACATTTTTGTGGGAAAAGTCATAAATCGACTTCATTAAAGAATCGAATATGCCTAATGCACATTCATAGCGGTTTATAATTATACTGGCATGGTTGCCTTTCAAATGAAATGAGTTTGAAACTGTTTGGTTGTTTGGTTTCAAAGTACATAGCGGACATAGCAATATTTTTTTCTTTTTTTAGATATAAAGTTTAAAAATAAACCTTAATAATTTACGGCGTGTGCTACTCTCTCGGCTGCTCTTTGGCTATTATTCGTTTCCCATCTGCTTTTTGGTGTCATTTTTGTACTTTTTCATTTTTTTTTTTTTTTTTTTTTTTTTTTTTGCAGCGTAACCAAAATCTGTAGGTGCTATTATAAAAACATACAAAAAGCACTTAAAATTCCTTTTTTCTATTGATAGCAGCGATGCAAAATAATGTTCGGGTTAGTATAAAACATACAAAAAGGCAAAAAAAAGTGGTAAATCGACTTCATGAGTGAACCTTTCAAATGAAACCGCTTTGGGTCTTATCGGTTGAATGTTTTCTACGTTTATAGCGGACATAGAATCATTTTTACTAATTTATATATATAAAGATTGTTTATTTTGATTTAATTTTTTTATACGTACTGCTTCAAAACTGTGCTGGGAGCCGTTTCAATTGTTACTTCTGTTTTGGCATGTAAAATATAAAACGCCTAAAAAATACCTAACATTTTGGTGACCCCGATCTTGCATTTCTAGAGCTTTATTTTGTATTTGTTGTTGTTAGAAATAACTATCAGTTGCGGTCATAAAGCAGTTGTTTGTATTTCATGTTTTGAAAGAGCTTTGGCTATTATAGTTCATTTTATGTTAAATTCCAGTTAATAAATTTAATTCATTTTTAAATAACTGCAACTCTCACAAAAAATTTCAATCAATAAATACTTCACAAAAATAAAAAAAAATCAATGAAGCATAGGACAAACCCCAAATTTCTAGACGCACGCGCCCACGTAACGCATCAACACCTAAATTCGAGCAGTTGGTCGCTCGCTCGCTTGCTCGCTCGATCTATTATTAAATTAAACATTTTATAGAGCACAAAAAGAACATAAAAATAGACAAACGAAAACGAGAAATTCAAGCTGAAGAAAAAAAAAAGAAAGAAAAAAAAAAATTAAAAACCCAGTAAATTGTCCAATTAAGCGTTAAAGTTGGCGGCATTTCTTCTTCGCTGCCACACCTCAGCACCGCAGCTCATATACAGTCTAATTGCCTTTGCACTATGCCAGCTGTGCATGTTGCACATACGAGTATAATCCTCTATGCTGCATGTCAACGATTCCTTAGTGCCATGTCTTGATGCAACGATTTATGCAGCACTGTCATGTGTCGTTGATGCATTTGTCTTTGTATGAAAAAAATGTATCTCTTTAGTTTGTCCCTCTTCAAACTTGTATCTTTTAGCTTTATGCGTGCTTAATCATTTGACGCGTATGCGTGGGTCTCACTGGTCTTACTCGCTCGTTCGTTCAGGTAGCTGCGCAGATACATTTCAGCCAATAGCCAAACGCCCAGTAGTCACAGACATAGTTGTAACATGTTTTTCTGCTGCTCACTTGTCACTTGTGATACTACATATTTCTTTTCTCAACTTAATTGATATTTATGAAAATCTTTTTTTCCCCGTTTAGCTTTAGGCTAATGAGCCAAAATCTAGAAATATTTTCAGCTTTAAATCAGCAACGCAATGCAGCTCGTGATGAAGTTTTTATATTGCAAAACTTAAAAAATTGTAAAAGCTAGCAAATCATTTTAAACTTATTCACAAAAAATAAATAATAATAAAAAACTTCTTCAGTTAAGCATTGAATCAACCAAAAATGCTCTCTAACCCACTTTTAAATTACTTTACCTTTTTGTATTTATTTATTTTTTTTTGTAAAAGTCGTTTATGCAAAAATTTCGGTAATATTTCAAATGTAAAAGTTTCTATTTGAATATATACTTTACAATTTGAGATACATGCATACAAAAATTGTATATATGAGAAATACCTTTCCACTTCAATTGAAATGCAATTGCAAACTACTACAGAAAGCTTAGAAATGACTAAAAAAAAGGGGTAAAAAAAAGGAAAGAAGTAAAGTCCTTCTATATTTACATATACGCAATTGTATCGCCTTGAGGCTTGTTAATATTGTAGTCGAAACTTTGACGTTTGGCAAACGTTTTTTTTTTTTTTTTTTTTTGAATTTGTTTGTGATATTTCCTTTTTTTGAATTTATTTACGAAAAAAAAAAAAATATAATGCAAAATGTTTAAAGTTGTTTTTAATGACTTTTATGGATTTGCTGCATTGCTTTGGGAATACATATTTCATAGAACGAGTGATTTCGTTTGTGGCAATGTGACTAGTAGCATATTTACTACATATGTACAAGTTTTATATATGTCAAAGTAAAGTTTTTATTGATTGAAATAGTTAACAGAGTGTTATATGTCTGGGAGACTAAGCAGCATAGCATAGGAAACTTTAAAAGAACACACCGTACAGGTGATAGTATGAGATTCTTGCTCAATAAACCTCCCTCGACATCGAAAAGAATCGGAAATAAGTGTGTATTTTAAAATGCAAGACCTAAAACTTATTTAAAAGAAAGAATTAACATGAGTGTACAGCAACAAATAATGTGATGGGTACTGTAATTAAATGACGTCACTTATGAACGTCGGGGTCACCATATACTGTGATATATTTTCTCCCTACTGAACTCGCTTTGTGACGTGTGAGTCAAGTCACTTCAATCTCCTTCGGCATGAATTCGAATGGTTGACATGACCTTTGAGACGATCATTGTATCTGCTGGTATGTCGCTTAATCTGCTCCATAACAGTCGATATACAAAGATCTTGGTGAAGCGTTTCATTGCGTACATACTTTGGTGCGCCAGCAATACGTCGGAGTGTTTTTTATTTTAAGTACTTGAACTCTTTTAATGCTGGACAGTACCACAGGATTGGATTGATCTATAAACAGTTAGTTTATTATTCGATCTAAGTTCCAGTTCAGCCTGACTTCTGGACCTACGCCAAGTAAGTCGCCGTTTCAGAAACATTCTAAAATATCGAACAAAATTTATTTCAGGTACTACTACATATTTAAGTGAGACATTAAGATACTTTCCCTTTCGTTCAGCTAATGTACAATGCTGTGACTTGTTGTTGTTAACTGTTATAATGCAACAATTGTCTTATCTGTTAAAATCATTCAGAAACTTATGTGATAGATCTTCAACATAATGCTGACTAAATCCAAACTGATGGCCAGAAAATGCACTCTGAATAGCCGAGACAGCCAGCATCTGAGTCAAAAAGATACGTTCAAATATTTTTGAAAATATTGAAAGTAAAGATAAATGTTTTCCAGGTTTTTGGAGCTATTATAATTGAATAAGTACTTCCATTGAAAAGGAAAGTGATGAATGAATTACACCAGTAGAGCTTAAGCTACACTAACTGCATCGTAACCATTTGCTTGGATATTTTTAGCCTCTTAATTTGAAGACGCATCTCATCCGGTGTGATTGGAGATATTGCTTGTTCCGTAGGCAGTTCATCTGTCAGATATGACACCTTTGGATAAAAAGAGAGTGAAGATGGTTGTCCAAATATTGAGTATTCAGCATCATCTATATACAAAATTTCAAAACCTTATATATCATTTTCAATTTTACTTATTCCTTTGTTTTCTGCAACTCAACTGCATTCATCTAAATTTCACTATCAAACCAAAATTTCACTAATTACAAATTTTTATTAATTGCTGTCACTTAACACCCATTTAAATTATTATTAATTAATTCATAATTGTTATGAAGCGCAAACATGAAATCATAAATGTTGCATTTAAAATGCATACAACACCCACATAAAACATGATAAGCGTCTAAATAGTAATACAAATTTCAAAAATTGCCTCAAGCCACAAAATCGTTGTAAATCAATTTTGAAAGGCAACACCAAAAAAAAAAAAACAAAAACAAAAACCAAATAAACATAAATAATAATTAAATTTCATTAAAAAAAATAAATTCGTTAATAAAACAAAAAAAAAGAAATGTTACAAAAAGCTGTCAGTAGCAATTAAAAGTAGCAAGTACAATAATTAAAAAAAACAAGATACAATATCTATCTCTTACTCTATATTTGTGGCATATAGTTTTCACGCAGACTGTTTGCATACACAATTTTCCAATTTGAAATTTGAAAATGTTAATTCAATTACCATAAGTAGCGTTGTATAAATTCAACAGGCTGCCTGCAAACGTTGTCCAGGCAACGTGCAAAACAAAAGATACAAAAGTATCTTTGTATCTTATGGCTCGTTACCTTTTGTTTTTTCTTGTGTGTAACGCTTGAGTGCGCAAACGGTAACAAATAAATTTATGGCATTTCTATGTGACTACTAGACTAATACAAAATAGCCTTAATTATACGAGTACATAACTAGTTGACCTGGTCTATTAGTCGTTTGTCTTATTCGATTTGTAACTGCATTTGTCAGCCTAAAATTTTTGTGTGTGTGTGTGTTGGTTTGTTTTTTTTTTTTTTTTGTACGTTTTGTAGGCGTTCAGGTGTCATGCTGAGCGTATAAAGTTAATGAAGCGCAACATTTCTCTTTAGTTTTTGATAATTTGTTGATTTTTATCGAAACGGAAAATGTTATTAGTATCGGAAATGCTTGTAATTGAAGTTTAATAACAAAAGCGAATATTTATCAGATGTATCCTGTAATTGTTTATATAAATTGATTAGCTTTATGAAATTTGGTGACAGTTTATATCACACAGAAATTATATATATTTTTGATTTTAAGTATTAACCTATTTTTACAGCTGACTTTTTTCTTTTGTTTGCTTATTTCGTAAATTATGTAAATCAAATTTTTACAACACCCAAACTGAACTTTTACTAATTCCAATATAATCTTCAGTTAAGCTGCTTAGCATAAAATATTTGTGCTTTTGACTTAATACGAAATTATGTCACTATAATTTCTTATTTGGTTGCGGTAATTAAGTACAGCTTTTGTTAAGAAATTACTAAACGACTTTGAATAACTTATTTCCTGCCTCTAATTTTTCTTCTCATGGAATTCGATAGTGCGTTCTAATTAGAAATTATTTTCGGTTGAAACTTTTTAAGCAGCTTATTGCTTAATTAATTTAGTTCTGGCGTTAGATTTTGTGGCATTAGGCAAAGTTTTAGCGTTACATACATACTTTGTTGTTGGTTATACTGATTGGTTATATAGGGATTGTTTTATTGTACAAGTCTTATAGATTTGATATTCGTTTAGAACCATACCTTAGCTACGCAAAAGCCTTTACTATGTTTCTTTAAGATTTCTCAGATCATAACACAGCGTATCAAAAAACTCGATTTATTTATTTTGAGAAGACCATTCGAAAAGATGCAACTTTCGATTAGTACTGAAAAAATAATCGGAATTTATGAAACAATTACGACAATATAAAAACCGAAATGGGTTAGATCGGCACATAAAATTTTATATTGGTATTGTGGTCAATATCGATGCTGTTAAAAAATATGTAGATTGAAACATTTCTAGAATAGATATAACCTTATCTGAATTTTTTTATGTATAAAATTATGATACGGTCTTACTATGGTGACCGTAGGATACAAATGATACAAAAAAATGCAGAGTTATGCATAACTAAAACGCTACGATCTACTCCAACTGAAGCACTCAATACTATCCTGCACTTACCGTCGCTTAATCTGGTAGGTAAGGAAGTAGTATTGCTTATTGTTCTTTAAAATATTTTTGTGACACCATAAAATATTTTATTTGTCAGGCAGCGGTCATAGCAACAAACGAAGCGATGAATCTTCTCAGATCTTCTAAGAGTAAACTAGAACATGTATTTCTATTCTCCGAGAGTCAAGCGATCCTTAAGGCACTGAACTTAACCATAAGCCTAGGCGTCCCTTTTAATGAAGATTAGGCCTCTTTTTGCACTAAGAGTTGTAGTGCTCGTCTGAGCACTTAGCCACCCAAACGTAGCCTAACTAAGGTTGTGAAGAGTTTGAATTCCGTGAAGTCAGAAGATGTTTTTATACCCGCCACAAATAGTGTGGACGGTATATTCAGTTCGTCTTAAAGTTTGTAACGCATCGAAGGAGACGTCTTAGATCCCATATATATATATATATATGTATATTTCATCAGCTCGACGAGACGAATCGATCTTGCTATGTCTGTCTTTCTGTCTATTTTATAAAGATATTTAGCCGAAATTCGGAACTTAAGCTTTTCTCGGCAACGACGCCCATTTTTAGGTGTAGCCACAATACAAACTTATTATTTAATTTTTATAGTTTTTGGTTTCGTTGCAATGGGATTATCAAATACTTCTTTAAATACTCTTCGGAGCTTCTGTATATTCATTATTAAAAATTTTAAACTTATAAAAAATGATGTCACAATTTTTTTTTTTTTAATTTTTTTTTTTTTAAGCTTCTTTAAAATTTTCTAAACATAAAAAGAAAAAAACAATTTTTAAATGCATTTTAAAAATACATAATTACGTATATTGCACATAAAATCAACTTAAAGTATCTATTACGTTCTTAAAATCTGTTTTTCATTACATTATTAGAAGAAACTTAAGCATCAAAGCGACAAGAATTGTTCAAAGGCATTCGTATTCGTTTTCATTCTTTAAGCAAAGTAATGCATCATAAATTTACATTAACACTTCGCAGACAGAAACTCATGAGTAAATGGACGTCGCGACGCACCGAAGACCTCAAGGGACTCTGAAGTAACGCACAAAGCAGACATTTATGACATTTTGCTTGCTTTATATATTTTTCTTTTAAGCTGAAAAAAAAGATACCCGAAAGAAATCATTTTGTGTGCCATTTGTGGCAATATGTAAAAAAAGTATCTTATGCTCTTTTTTAGATTTCTAAGTTGTTTTTATATGCAATAAAAAGAATTTTGTATGGTTTTATTTTAATTTTTTATAGCTCATATACGTTTTTGTACATTTGTCAAAATTTTAAGGATTTACGATCGACAACAACGTCATTATTATCATCCGACGACAGACAATATAAAAGAAAAAAAAAACACATACTCTGCCCATTGACAATTTCCACACCACTCAAAGATTTATGTTAATTTGTTGTGATTTATTGAATGATTTTTATTGGTTTTTAGGCAAAGTTTATATATTTTTATACCAGACTATGAGCTTTTTTTTTTAGTGACTCGAGGCTGTCATAGCGCGCAATTTTTTTTTTTATGAAGTGTTTTGCGTGGAGTTTTAAGAACAATAAAAAAAAAAAAAAAATGAAAACCAAAACCAAAAGCTTTTGTTTTGGCATGTATTATTTCAATAAAAATATATAATTTAGGTTAAATTTTCATTTTTTTTTTTTTTTTCAAAAGACATGGGAAAATATTGGCTTATGCCTACATATGTGATGTAATAATAAAATTTTATTGCTTATTGTTTTGCTAGACGAAAAAAAGGCAAAGACTGACATGGAGATTTGTGCTACAAGTTGAAGGTGTGACTGCGTACAATATACAATGTACTCTTTTGATCATATCTAGTAGTGTAAGAGAGAGACAAAACAGAATTTTGAAATTTTCTCTCAATATTTTAACAGCGAACCAGAAATAGTTCCAGAAAAAAAAACAAAAAAAATGTGTATCACAGTAGACGCACAGTAAAATGGAAACTTCTTTGGTGTTTATTGATGGGAATAAGAATAACCAGCTTATCCACATCTATAATACCCACTGTCCAATAGTTTCCAACTTCCCATTTTCAAAAAAATCATACTTTTTCCGCAATTTAATACCCATTTTTAGTGAATGTCTTAAATGGGGGCTACGCCCACCTCTTTAATGGATTATACTTATTCCGTTCTTATTATCACGTACGGAGAGTTTTATTCTTGTAGCTTAAATACTGGCGAAAAAAGTGTCCGGATACCGCCCATATTTTAAGTTGAAGCAAAAGAAACACATCTACAAATTTTCATTGAAATCGGTCCAGTTGTTTCGGAAATAAACGCTGAACTAATAATCGATTCTATGTATTCTATGCCCACCGACCATTTTTTCTTTTAAGTTGGAACAAAAAATACACATCTACAAACGTTTATTGAAATCGGTTGAGTTGTTTTGGAGTCTATAAAAAAAATGAACATCTTCACAGAAAAGGTTATCAATCTGAATTTCAAGAACCTTTTAAAAGACATTACTCTACAAAATTCACAGGTAACAGATTCTTTTACAATAGGTTTTACCCAGCTCAAATCGCTTTAAAAACCCTTCAAAAAACGGCTCAACAATGAGTTTCGTAGTAGTAAAGATGAAACGTTTTAAAATGGTCTATAATAAATTATATGCGAAACATCAAGTGTCGCAAACGATTTTTTCTTTTTTTTCAATAAGATGCAAAACGCCTGCGTGAAATATGCAAATCAAAATGAACAACAACAACAACAAAATTGGAGCGCACAATTTCAATGCAACATGTCAGCAACAACCAAAAACAAAAGAAAAAGTGTTGCACTTACAAGAATTTTAATCAAGCGTTTAACACTAAACGCGCAACAAACAAAACAACAAAAACAACAACAAACAAAAGCAACAATAACAGCAAAGACAAGCTTGCAACAAATGTCTTTCAACGTAGACGCATAAACAATTTTCAATGTTGCTGCGCGGCATTGTTGCATTGCATATTCCAAGTCGACATTGTTGTTGTTATTTTTGTTGCATGTTGTTTGTTGCATAAATTAACTTGCTTCAGGCTGCGCGCATGCGCACTATTCAACACAATTTGGATTGAATTGCATTTTTTACTTTTTTTGTTTTCATTTTTTTTTATTTCTGCTGCTTTCAATCTCATTTTTTTTTTTTTTTTTTTTTTTTTGGTGCGTGTTGCATTTGCAAAAAATGTTCTTTTTAACTGCGCCTGCGCACGTTCTACGCACGCAACAATCAGCGTGTCACTCAATCCAATTGAAAGCAGCAAAGTCGTCTGTCTCAGTCACTTGCGATTTAAGTGCACGCTTTACAATCAGTTTCAACTTACTCATCGCATTGGTTGCTGCTGGTTTACAAACTCCTTTTTTTTTACAAATTTAAATTTGCATGGCAGACGCACATTGATCATTCCGCAGTGAATTTCAACAACTGTCCTCTAATGTACTATTTTTTTTTTCTCAGCAGAAGAACATGCAGTATTGTAATTCTTTTAGGTTAGCACTCAACAACAGCGAATTATATACTTTTGCCTAAGAAAAATCTTTCGAAACTGGCAACACTGATTGGTAGTGAGAACTCTTTAAAATTCTAATGAAATTAGAGGTCTTGAAAGACAGTAAAGAGAGTACAAAATGACTAGATGGATGGCTTTATCTCTAATAGTTTCCGGTAAGAGATGTGCGCGGAACACCAAGAGCTGAGAAAAAAATTTGGAAACCCTTTCAAAATAAAGAAGGGATTCACAACCATGCCCATAATGGTCACAAATTCATTACCAAATTTATATTTCAGCAGTATCTATTTTATTTATAGTCAACCGATTTGGAAAGCTAGCTCATGAATTACAATCATGAATTATAAATTTATACAAATTGTATCCAAACTTCAAGGCATTTGTTTAAAGTTATTTTTTTTTTAATTACAGCAGTAATTATGCTTCAGCATTTTTTAATTTTAATAACTTTAGAAACATTTATAGAAAAAAATAGTATTAAATTATTTTTTCTTTATAAGAACAAAAAAAAAAATAAAAAAATTAATAATAATAAAATCAGGTCAAAGCAATGCAACTATTTAAATGATCTTCAAGTTCGCGGCGTTTCATTTTAGTAAATTCCAGCGGACATGTTATGATATCATCTTTTGATTTTCTTGGTTTATACGAACAACTTGGAATTGCATCATTATCGCGATTAAATTCATCAATTAATATTTTTTCATCGAAATACGCATCAATATTTGAGATGTCATCATATATAGCATCAAATGATATACGATTTTGTGCGCCACAATCGATATTTAGTAATTGTATCTCTTGAATTTTTAAATCGGGATGTTCACGTTGTATTTGCTTTTTAAGCATTAGCTGTAGGGGTGACGGATTGGATTGTGCCAACATTCTTTGAACTTTTTCCGGAAGCACATCTTCGTAAACAGCATCATCATCATCTTTAGTTATATCGATAATTTGAGCATCGCCAAAATATGCTTTAAAACAAAAAATTATGGTTCAATAAATTTTATTTTTAATAAAAATTTTTCAAAGTTACCTTTTTGTTTAATTTTTAAAAAAGTGCCATCACACATTTCGGTATGTTCATTTACGCCTGGCACAAAATTATTGGAACCCTTAAAAGCAACCAAAGAATGGTGGCATATAACGACAGAAGCTATTGCAGCGCCACCAATATTTCTTATCAATATTTATATAAGTCTGAAAGAGAAAGAGCGGAAAATATCAAAGCGTTTAGGTTAATTAAGAAGTAAACTTACCATAATGTCGATTCCTGAGACCATATTAATGACATTCATGATTCTTTCGAAATTCGCACCATGTTTAGCATCACCTATGAGCATACAGAGATGCACGTGTATCATTTGATGTAGTAATATCTCCACAAGTTCAACGCGTTCACCAAGCTTCAATATTGGTGCGCTTAGTAATATGGTAATTACATCGGAATTATTTTTATTACGACACTCATATGAAATTGCTGGTGTACTTATCAATTGCAAACTCCATTCAAGCTTAACAAATTTTAAATGATTTTGAAAAAATTTTGCATTTAAATTTTCAAACATTATGAAAATTTCATCATTTTTTTCGGTGCATCCCAATTTAGTTTGGGCATTTGTAGTACGTTGTTCTCATATTCAATTTTTTTCTTCTTCATTTTTTATTGAAGACACAGCGGTATTGGTATCGTGCTCATATTCTAGTTTAATCGAAGGCATTACTGCTTCAATTTTACGATCAAAATCAGTCACCGAATTTTCAGCTCGCTCGCAATGTTCCAAAGAGCTTTCTGAACCCTCCAAAAGTTCCATTTTAATATCAAAATCTGTTAAATTGCTTTCTTGAGCTTCCAAAATTTGCAATGTAGAATTTGTTGCGTTATCTTCAATTTGTGAGTTTTCTTGTTCATATATGGGAACGACCTGTTGAATAATTTTTACATCTTATAAAATATATGTATAAGTAATATTGTTTTTTTTTTACTTACAAAAGTTCCATCCAAAATTTCATCAAGTTTTTTTTGTAGTTCTTCGTTGATAAGTTTCATTTCTTCGGACATCTTTTATTGCTGAAAAAAATAAAAAAAGAACTGTAAATAATGCTTATAAGAATACCGGACAAAGGTCCAACTTGAAAAAAAAATTGGAGTGAATAATTCTTCCTCTCTCTCACTCTTTTGGATAAGTATTTAGAACGTACATATATCAAGCATAGGCTTGAAAGACATGAAAAGCCAAAATTTTGGCAATCAATGTTGTGGGAAGTAAGATTGTAGCGGGAAAGAGCTGCCAAAATAGAAAGAGTGATGCAGAGAAAAACAAAAAATGTTTAAAGCGGCGCAAAATCTGTGTGGCGTTATAAATATTGTATCGCATCCCCTTTCTATAATCATTTACAACAACTAAGAAACTTGCGGTACTTACAGTTTTTATAATTTTAAAGGCTTTACTTAAATATTTCGTTAACAAAATGGCTTTCCTTTTAAACAATGTGCACCAAAGCAAAAACTCGCACTTGAAAAGAACTTTCTGGCAGATGTTCGACTATTCAACACGGTGCGTACTACATATATTCACCACAGAGGTAAACACTTGTTTGCTATGGTATATTTTTGTGTTGTGATATACATTTTCCAACACTGAACAGCTGTAATATTTTATTATATTATGAAAATATTTAATTTAATAAAATTGGTGTACACCTTTGATTATCTAACAAATTGGTGTTTTGAAATATAACAGATGTCATCAAACTAAAGGTAAATAAGTTGTTTAAACAAAGCTCATTAAAAGCTTACAAGTCCTGAGCGCTTCAATACGGAATTTAAGCATCATTTTTGGGGTTAGTGGTTTAGTAGTCGACTCGAATTCACTTCAACGAATTTAATCTTGTGCAGTGAAATTTTTAAAATAATTTGCTTTTAAAAAATAATAGCTTTCTCTTCTTTTTTTTGCCTATTTTCTTTTTGATCGCAACTTTAGCACTAAAAAATACCAAAGATACAAAAAATTTGTTCTCACTCACTGTTTCTTATTTTTCAACACTGGCCATCTGCCATTTTGCTTGACATTTTGTAGTCTGGGGCAAGTTGAGCAAAAGTTTTTCGGTATAAATTGTTGTTCTACGAGCACAATTACATTTGCTATTCTGCCAAAGTGCCTGACTATTTGAACAACCTAAATGAATATTATACACTAAAGCATGATGCAATTTAAATATTATGGTTTGGACTTAAAGAAAATTGCAATGGAAATTTAAATTAAAATTTTCGACTTTAATATTATTAATAAAAAAAAATAATATTTATAAATGTTACTATCACCTGGACTATCTGTTCTGTTCTAAATACTTTAAGCTCGCTTATCATCATTTCCGATTGAAAGTAGTTCTAAGTTTTAAAATGTAGTTTTGCGTACAAAAACAAAAATCTTGCACAATACGCAATAACACGCACACTGTCCATGTTTACTTTTAATTTATTTATACACTTTAAATTTTAAATAAAAAAAGTTTAAATTACATTTTAAAGAAGTTTGTAACAAACTGGGAATGCTTTTAAATCCTACGGTTTTTTTTACACTTGGGACGGTTTAGATTATTGGAACGCTGTTCCCACTCATCCCGACTTTCTATTTTTTTTGAAACCACAATTGTTTTTTTTTTTTTGTGATGATAAATTTATTATTAAGTTAAAGTGTATTCAAATTGGGTCTTCACCGAAACCAATTTTACACCTGTTTTTGAATTAACCAAAATAATTTACATGCAACCTACAAGCTTTGAAATCTCATCGTCTGCAGCAGCCTCTACGCAGTTTGAAAATTTTTGTGGCACGCAATTAAAATCTTCATTAGCCGCGTTTAATTTCCACTTTTGATTAAGGCAAAATGTCCAGAGTCAAGTCGAAAAGTAATTCCAATTGGCTGATACCGTTGACGACTGCGTAAACATTTTAGTTGCTACGTGGGCTGTTGGGGCGGTGTTGCGTATCTGCAAGAGTATCTCATTTTTTTTTTTTATTTATTTATTTCGTTATTTATTTAATTTTTTTTTTGCAGCTTTCAGTCTTAAATGCAGCTCAGCATTGCTTTGACATGTGTCAATGCGTATTTTGCGTTGTCGTTGCTTATCATCAGCGACACAATAACAACAACGACAGCAACAAGGACGTTGCAACAAAGTGTTGCTGCAACAAGTGCTTCAGTACGCCTTTGTCTGTCCGTCTGTCTTCGCAATGTTGGTTTTACTTGCTGTCTGTTGCCTCATCAGCGCCTCAAGTCCTGTTGCAGTCATTTTATAGCTCTTCTCTTCGTTGAATTTTTTTTGCAATGCGTATCTTTCATTCACATTCAATTCGCATGCATAAAGGGTGTTTTAATATGAGTTTAGTGTTGTTTTATGCCATGGTTTGTTTTAGCTTATATAATAGTGCTTTTATTGAGTTCTGATGCAAGCTGTAGTTTACCAACACTGGAGATCATCTTGAGAGTGCATGGTTTTTCAATTGACAGACCCTTTACAAATACCAATTGAAAATATACACACATACGCACATACACATATATATATATACGTACTACTCTTATGTCTGATTAGCTTCATTCGATAAATGGCTATCAACGCAGCCTAAGTGACACTTGACTGGTTTATCAATTGACAGTTTTCAGCGTTCGCTGTTTAATTTACGTTCATTTTTTTCTGCTTCTTCTTCTTCTTAGTGGAAAATCTTTTTTTTTTTTTTTTTTTTTACAGTTAATAAGCTTGAAAGGCCTGTGAAAATGTTGCTTTTAATTAAAAGTTTATAGAAGTTTAAATCTTTGGCTTAGTATGTGATAATTTTTACTGCCAAGACTGTTAAGAGAGTCGATGTTGTTTATAAGAAAACATTAAGATCTGTGCTGTAGTTATTGAAGACTTTTACTAATTAAAATATGCTCTGGTATGTAAATTTTAAATGGTTTTAACTTGAAGTTGTTAATATAAATTTAGTTGTAATCTTTACTACTTTGGTGGTCATAGAAGTCAGTAAGCTGCTGTGGTTTTCTTAATAATTTCAAGAAGGTGTGTGTCATGGAATAGTTTTGCTTGATATTTTTGAAAAGGAAATCAAGGAAAATGTTAACTGCGGTGGAACCGAAGCTTCATCACAGTTCGGTTTATATGGGAACTATATGCTACTGGGAACTAGCTTGACCACATTTGACACAAAACCTTAAAAAATGGCGGTGAATTTGTATGGGGGCTGTATGATATAGTGGTCCCACCTAAACTATGGGTCCTTTTCTAAACATGGGTTGCTATTAAAAGTGTTTTTACAGTATTTCAAAGAAATCGCTTCATACACAAATCATTTTTCATACAGAAACTCAAAAATTGGAGGAAGATTTATATGGGAGCTTTATGCTATAGTCGACCCACCTCATCCATTGGTTTTTTTTATAAACATGGGTTACTATTATAAGCATTTTTAACACTTCACTTTTTAAATAATCTAATTTTAATAAAAACAAGGAAAAACGTTAACTTCGGTGAAACCGAAGCTGAAATACCCGTTACATGGGCGTGACGTCTTGGTTTTGACACTGCATGACAAAAGAAATGTTTTTACCCAATTGGGAGCGAGTACATTCATAAATAATTACTATTTTTAAACAAAAAATCGAAAAAAACGATAAGTTTTTATGGGGGCTATACCTAAAAGTGGGCGTGGCACTCTCATTTTCGAACTTAACCTAGTCGTTGCCGAGAAAAGCTTAAGTTTAAAATTTCAGCCCAATATCTTTATATCTTCATCGAATAAATCGCATAGCAACAAACAGACGGACAGAAGGACAGACGGATGGACGGAAGGACAGATGGCTAGATCGATTCGTCTCATCGAGCTGATCAAGAATATATATACTTTGTGGGGTCTCCGATGCCTCCTTCAATGCGTTACAAACTTTTGGACAAACTGAATATACCCTAAAAATGGGCGTGGCACTTTGCTTTTCACACTTTAACTGGTTAGGATTGAGAAATGCTTAAGTTTCGAATTTCATGTCAATATCTTTAAAACTGAGCAAACGAAATGTGTAGCTACAGACAGACGTACATGGCTGATCAAGATTATATATATATACTATATGGGTTCTACGATGTCTCCTTTCATGCATTAAGAACTTTTGGACCAACTGAATATACTCTTTCATCCTATGTGTGACGTGTATAAAAATTATCAAACAACAAAATCTAGTTCAGAAAAATATTTCACAAATATGAATCGAATTTCTTTTAATTTTTGATAGATTCAAGTAAATTTGCTAAAAAAAAATAATAAAATTTGAGCATTATAAATTATATATTCCAATCGGATTTCAGCTTGCTTGAACAAGACAATCCATTTGTATAGAAACCGACAAATAACTAAAAAAAAAAAAAAAAAAAGTTCTTTAAGCATAGATGTAGCATGTAGTATCGTATCTATGCGTATGATTAATGTTTCATAGACGCATCGCATTTCATGCAGCATGACGCAGCAAAGTTCGCGCTTGCTGATTTCCTTCCTTATTTCTTTTGTGTCATTGTCAGCTACAATAGATAGAACTACTCCTTTCAATTCCTTAACCTAAACATTTTGCAATTCATAGCAATTCAATGTCATATCGCCAACTCTTTGTCAGCTCAATAACTCATGCCTCATAATGACGTCGTCGTCGTCGTTGACAGTAAATAATCGATCAATAATTTTTCGTACGAATTTCGAAGCGCTGCTTTTGTCACGAAAAGACTATGAAGTAACTAAGAACTGAACTTTTATGAGGACCACACTCAGTGTTAAAGCATTCTATGTCTCTCTCTCTCTCCCTCCATCTCTCTCTTTCACCCGTATATGTCATTGGTATTTTTCTACTACAAAAGGATTTCTTTCTTGCCTATCATTGACATTGGGCTATTGTATTCACGCCGACAAGCGACTCGACTCGACTTGACTACTCAGCTCTCCATTACAATCATCATCTTCTTCTTCTTCTTCTACTGTCCACTCATCATCAGTCGACGTAGTCGTCGTTGTCTAGTTGTGATTATTTATGTCATTCGCTTTGACATTTATCATTATGCCGTACTTGATTTTCTTTCCGCGTCATTTAGTCAGTTGGCTGATTTGTTTTGCTGTCAAGGACAAGTTGGGTGGCGGTGTAAATATTTTTTTTCTTCGTAAAGTTCATTGACGGATGGAGAGTGCTTATATATTATTTTTAAGTTTTATAGACCACTCAGCTAAAATCGAACAACTTTAATAAAATTTAAATATAAAGCTTTGCATCGGTAAAGTTGACTAACGGAAATAATCGACTCGAGCCCATAAATCGACTATCCGAACATCTTGATTCAACTCATATATTTACGAGATTTAACTCAAACGATTATCCAAAGTTTCATTTATCAGGTCCAAGCCTAACCGTTTCGTTGGTAATATACATTAGACCACTCGAGAGCTGGTTTCTCATGGACCTATTTCCATGTATTTCGGGCGTAGCTTCCAAAACTGAAAGAGGTGAAAAAGTTGTTACTTAAAATGTTTAAGAATTTAAAATTAAATTGGAGATTTCGTGGATTGAATTTGGGACCTTTCATATGGTGGGCGAAACATTTTAGTACAGAGCTACATCCCCAATGTTGCCACTCTTACAAACAAAATGCTAATGCTCTACCTCATTCGCATCATAACGAGTATCTGATCAGACCGATCAACTCATTCAATCATCTTATCCGAGTATCCGATTAACCTAAAGACAAGATTAGGCCCGAGTATCTAATCAACCCCAAGTATCCCGATTAACTTGTTCGAGTATCTGATCAACTTGACCGAGTATCTAAACAACTAAACCGAGTACCCGAACATCTTAACCGCGTATATAAGTAACTTGACCTAGTATCTGATCAACGAATACGAGTATTCTATCAACTAAACCAAGTATTCGATCAACTTGACTGAGTATCCGATCAACTTAACCGAGTATCTGATCAATTTAACCGAGTATCCGATTAACTTGACCGAGATTAGATCAACTATGCGATCAACTAAATTGAGTATCCGATCAACTTGACCGAGTTTGCGATCAACTTGACTGAGTATCCGATCAACTCGATTGAGTAACTGATCAACTCAACCGAGTATCCGATCATCTTAACCGAGTATCTGACGATACCATCCGAACAATTAAACCGAGTATCCGATCAACTTGACAGAGTATCCGATCAACTTGACTGAGTATCCGATCAACTTGAATTTTAATATAATAACAGTGTATCCGATCAACTTATCGTCGTCGTATACCTACCGATTCGATTTTAAGTGAAGTCGTCATACTCGCGTCAATTTTTTGCCAAAGTCAAACAAGTCGAGTCAAAACAATTATTTTCCTAGCAGTTCGCTTATGTTACTTGAATTGGTTTCATTTCAAGAATACAATTTAAACGAAGAAAAAGAATATTTTTAAAAAGTCTTGACTATCTGCTGCACGCCAAAGCATAACAAGTATTTTGCTCTTTGAAACTTTTACAGACTCATATATCATTGTAGACTAATTTAGAAATCAATTATTCACATATTAAACTGGTTACACCCAAACACATTTAAACATTTGCTCAAGTTGCTGTCAGAGTCATTTATCAAATGAAAAAAATTTTCTAATTGAAAAAAGAAACGTTGCAACGTTGCAACGATGAATATGAGGAACAGGATTGCTTGCGAAAGCAGCTCATATAATAATTTTGCGTAAGAAGCCGGTTTCTACACAGGGAAATGATGTATGTTAGAAGATTAAGTTAAGACAACTACGAGTATATAGAACATCAGTTGCCAATTGGCTGTACACGCGTTTAGAACATTTTCGAAAAATTGATGCAAAGATGCAATATAAATTTCTAAAACTTGTAGGCCTATTAGCATTGCTATTTATATTAACAGCAGCAGTACAAACTGTGCCAAATTTTAATACTTTTTCGAACAAATGAAAAACATTTAACAAGAGCAAATATATTCGATTGGCTTATATCAATAATTTTTCCAACGACACAAGCGCCCCAACAACAACAACAGACAGCACAACTGCAGCTACAACAATGACAACGACAACTACGACACCACCACCTTTTGATGCTGAAAATCGTCAATGTGCACCCTGTATTTGTGGCACTATTAACAATGCACAACGTATTGTAGGCGGTCAGGATGCACAAATGCAACAGTATCCCTGGATTGCAATTGTTGAACTCTTCAAACGTTTTTATTGTGGTGGTTCCTTAATAAATGATTTATATGTTCTAACAGCAGCACATTGTCTTAAAGGTATGCCAGAGGAATATGTTACAATAAGTTTATTAGAACACGATCGAAGTAATCGCAGTATGGATGCTATATATAGGCGTGCCTCTGCTATAATAACGCATGAAGCTTTTAATATGCGTAATTTTGATAATGATATAGCGCTGATACGTTTAGATTATCCGGTAAATGTGACAGGCAATAAGTTAAGACCAATCTGTTTACCAAGTTTTTGGAGTTCATTTGATAATGAAACTGGCACAGTTATAGGTTGGGGTGCACAGAGCGCAGGTGGTACTTCGGTGAATATTTTGCAGGTAAGTTTTTAGTTAAAAAATATTTCTAATTATATTAATTTTTTTATTTTATAGGAAGTCAATGTTACTATAATCTCACAATCTGAATGTCGTAGTACTAGCTATAGTGCCGCAGATATAACCGATAATATGCTCTGTGCTGGTTTTATTGCCACAGGTGGCAAAGATGCTTGTCATGGCGATAGTGGTGGTCCTTTACATGTTATCTATGATGCTTTTTCAGCCTACGGGACAATATCAATTGGCTGGTATAGTGTCCTGGGGTGATGGTTGTGCACGTCCTAATGCGCCTGGTGTTTATACGCGTGTTAGTCAATATGAACGCTGGATACTGCAACATACAAAAGATGCTTGTGAGTGTTATGCTAGATTAGAAGATTTTGAAAATGAAGATATTTAATATAATTTATTGAAAGTCAACAATAAAAGAAGCTTATAATGCATTAAATATATTTTTAGTTTAATATTTATATTTATTTATAATTTCTTTGATTACCAAAAAATTTTACAGTCTGTTGCACAAATTTATTCATGAAATGTTTGCCTATTTGAGGTGTAAAATATTTTAGCCAGCAGCTAATTGTATTTATTTTAAGTTGTGATAGATACACTGAAAAAAAAATTGATTCAAAAGTGTTCTTTAATTTGATAGCAATTAAATTCTATTTAAAAATGTTTCTATGTCCGCTATAGGACTTTGAAACCATACAACCGATGAGAACCAAACCGATTTCATTTGAAAGGCAATTATGCAAGCATAATTATAGACCACTAAAATAAGGCATTTGTTACATTTTTAAAATTTATTGAGGCGATTTTTGAATTATAAAACAACAATTTTTCCATTTTTGTATGTTTTTTTTTTTGCTGGATCCAACATATTTAAGTATCGCTGCCTATAGCTTGGCCTGTATTATATCTATTTGTATTGAAATGTATCTATGTCCGCTATAGACTTTGAAACCATCGAACCGATGAGACCCAAACCGGTTTCATTTGAAAGGCAATAATGCGTGTATAATTATAGACGTGAAGCACATGCCGTGTATCCCCTAGTAAATTACTAAATTCCAAAGATTTTAAACTCTATTTTCTTCATGCATTCCATATTTATTATTTACAATGTATTTTAGCAAACAAAGACCTTATATTCATTTAATTTAATATATTTTAAAGGAAAACATTGTCCTGCACTCAATTTTCTACACTCACACCAACGCATTTATTTCAATTTTGCATTTTCTGATTGTGTCTGTGTCTATGGCAAAATTTGTTGAAAATTAAATAATCAAATATTCAATTAATTTGCAACGGATATACATATACGATACATACATGCATATCTAAATTTATGCACTTTAAATGTTACTAATTGCAATAAAATATTAAATTAATTTTCAGCTGCTTTGGATCTTTTGTGTTTGTGGCAAATGAAAAACATTGTCGCAGTGCAGTAATTTTTATTTTGTTTTTATTTTTTTTTTATTAAATTAAAATTTATTATTTAAACAAATTATTAAGTCAATACAACGATTGAACATTGTTGATAGAATAATGCCAAATGTTATGCCCTAGGACGGACATTTTAATTTATAATATTAATCAAATCGTAGTGCTGAAAAAAAAGAGCCGTATAATCGGAAGAAACTGATTCGAGTAACCTAAATGAAGTGCCAGGCTAATAATCGTTTTGGACCCGACTCGTTTGACTTCGGCACAAATCGATTCGAGTAAATCAACTTCGATTAAAATTGAGTGGGATATTCGGAATGATGCGATTAAACTGAAGAATCGATCAAAATAAGCTTCGGTTGAATAAATAAAACTACGAATAATACTATCAGAATTTATTCATTTAATTGAATAAATATTTGAGCAGAATCAAAGCGATTCGATAGCTGATTCATCGGTTCGATTCGATTATTTTATCGATTATATTCGTTAGTGCAGTTAACCGCTGCAGAGTTCCATGACAAAAGCACCACTCAGTACCTAATTTTTTATTTAAACCAAAAAAAGCCACAATATTATGAAAAAATCCTTTTGACTATGCAAAATTTGTTCGCTTTTTTTTGAATTTCTCATAATTTTGCGGCACATTAAATATTTTTTTTCTACTTCAGCTACGGGCCCGTTTTGTAAAGAAATAAAAAAGAAGTATGAGGAGAAAAACTTCTTCAATTTTGAAATTAAATGATTTTTCTCAAGTGCACCACTCAATGCGGTTTCTTAGTGACGTCGTTTTCGATGTTGACCTACTACTGCGGCTACTCGTTTACAGAAAGTAACTCACTTTTTGAGCTATGATTAAGATTGAATGGATTTTTTTTTTTTGTATTTAATCAAAAGAAAATTCTTTGAAATTTGGTTTTAACGGCAACCATTTTTTACGGTTTCTTTGTGAACTATTTGCCGACATTTTGAATTAATAAGTTTGAATAGTTTACAACAGATTAAATTGTAAAAAAAAAACTTTATGGCATAAGTAAGTTAAGTATTAATTTAATTGAATGCTTAAACGAAGAGCTGGGCTTGTACAATAAAGTGCTGTATTCTTAAGATACAATAAGTATCTTCGCTAACGAAATCTATTAATAAGATACATTTTTAGCTACATTATAAAATTTAGACAAAAAATTTATTTAATGAAATTTAACTGAATAATTTTTTTTAAATAACAGCAATCGTTAATAAATTTTGTTATGCAAATAAATATTTTAAATTTCTGCAACATTTTATTTTCATCTTCATCAAATGTCACAGAAATTAAAAATATATTTTTGCAAAACAAATTGTACGGTTAGCATTTGTTATTTCTAGGAAGACATGGACTTGAGAATTTTGTTATTCGTTTTTTATTATATTTTCCAATAAAACATCTTCTTGATATTTTTGATATTAGCGAAGATTTCGTACATGCTCAACCTGTAACGCCAATTTGATTTCTGACTTTTTTAATGCTTCCCATAGATTTGTCTCTAATTGTATCAATTTTGGTTGCTGCTGTTCTTGATAGAATTCGATTAAAACCGTTGTTATTTTTAGTAGCATCATGTAAAGCTTCGTTAGATATTTTAGACGTATTAAAGCGCGACTTTTTTCGAGGCGTCTTGGCGTTATACGTAAATAAGTTAGTATTCGGTTTCGATTACGTGGATTATGTTCCATAATGCTTTAATATATTTTTTTTTTCGTTTTATCTTTTGTAATATATTTTTATTTTTTAATAAGTTTATTTTTTTTGTAAATTTTTTATGGTTTGATATGTATTGTAATGCCTACTACTAGAGTTTTTGATGTATTATTATATTAAGCAGAATTCATGGTGAATTTGCTTGGGTTCAAATCTTAAAAATGGGCAGTGCGCAAATTAAAACTTTCTAAGTTCAAGAAAAACTTAAGTTTTGATTTTCAGCTCAATATCTTTGAAAAAGTGGGCAGACGGACAAATGCAACTATCTCGAAATGGAACAAATAGGTGCAAAAAGCGCTAGTCACTAATTAAACTACAAGCTTCGTTTAATCATTTTATCATTTATAACTTTTTGCAAGGCTGTGCCATACTAAAGTAATGAGCCACGAAATACAAATACGCTTGTTAAGACATAATACGGCATAATTGAACAGCAACACAAAACATTAACAAAAGCTTTTGTAAATCATAATATTACATTGCTGGACTATAGATTTCTATATAAACATTTTTGAATTCATAAAAAAAAAAACAAAAATGTAAAAACCCAAAGTGTAAACCCAAAACCTACAGATTTATGCTTTAATAAAATTAATACAAAAATCACTATCTGACTTCCAAGAAAATAACTAACCATAGTCAATATAAAAATAACTAATTTGTATGCTAAGTGTAACCAAACGCATCCTTAAGGCAACACTGTCAATCCTATAACTCAAAGTAGCTACACATTGCCCCAGCTAGCATATACTGACTTATGAAACTTTGCTGGAAATATCAATTAATGCATAAAACGTGCAGCGCATATTAATTTTGTTTTTTCGAAAACTGACCTTGCATTAGCAAAAAAAAAAAAAAAAATCTGTTATGCAAAAATTATGCTTTAATTGAATTTCAAGCAAAAGATATTAGCAACTCAAACTTAAGATACAAATATGCCAGATACATATACACAAGCTGAACTTGGTTAAACTTGTTTCTACATATGAAGTGTTGAAGCATATACAAATAGATATAATAATAATAATAATAATAGTTGTAGTTGTAGTACTTAACATAGCAACAGACTTAGTGACATTGCCTGTACGTATGTAGTGGTAAGCTAAATTGAAGTATTTTATATGTGCGTACAAGAGACTAGTATGTACTGACTGCTTGGTTGCATATTGTAATCATTTAAGCATCATTAAACAAATTACAAGTTGCTAACAAATGACAGATACACTTGTAGATACATAAATATCTACAAGATACACATGCAAGGTTTCTTAAGTTTTGTGGTTGACCAACCAACTAACCAAGCCACTACTTACTTAAACACAGCTGTATACTGTCAACATATATGCAGTATTGTATCTATGCTACTGTATCTATAAAACGAAAAAGAGATTTATGTGTAAGGCTTACTATAAAACTATTTACTTAATTTAACTTTTTGCGTGAATTCTACGAAATTAATGCCGCAAAATGAGTAAATTAAATAAAACGAAAATATTTGAGAAAGCGGCTGAAGCGCTACTGTGTTGCTTACATGAATTACATACAAAAAAGGGCTACGTTTTTGGCATTTCAAATTGCAATTTTTTTGTGAAAATTTTCACTTGTTATTTTCCCATTGAATACAGTTTTGGTCCCAAACACGTTTGTTTATTTGTTTGTTTGTATATTTATTTAGTCGACGTTTTCAAACGTTAAAGCCACAACTGCTCGATACGTTACAACGCATCAAGCAACCATTTCAATTCGTTTCATACCATTTCAACCCAACAATCCAAGCATTCATTCATTCATTCATCCATTTCCCCTTTTACTCATTTATATTTTCGTATTTGTCTTTGCGGTCAGCAGTCAGTCAGTTGTGCCGTGGTCATATTTTGCCAGTTGTGTGTGTGCCTCATTGGCATGCTGCAACTATATTCGCACCCAGTGTAAGTATCTTATTTTTTTTTTTTTTTTTTAACTGCTTCTTCTTCTTCTGCAATAGTTGTGTATGTGTGTGTGTATTTGACTTTACAGTTGACTGCCCGCAACTCAATATTTGTCTTTGAGGCATTCATTCTGAATTTTTTTAAGTATCTAAAGGGTTTCGAAATTCATTCAATTCTTGGGTCGCTCATTCATTCATTCATTCATTCGTTATTCGTTTGTTGGTTCATTCGTTCATATTCAGCCCAGTTACATATTTGTAATTGTAATTTTTGGCACATTTTCGGATATTTGTATTGTGTACGCTTTAACGATTTTATTATCCTTTGTAGCGGCAGCAGTAGCAGCAACAGCCTTGGTTGAGTTTCTGACAAATTTCATACAAATAATGTTTATAGAGGTCTGTGTAATGCATTAAATTTAAAGTTTTAAATTAAATGCTAGAAAATTTGTAGTTAAAGTTTTTTTTTTTGACTCTATTGAAAATATTTTTATGACTTTTTTATTTAAAGTTTTTATTAGACATGTAGAAAATTCACTAGCAACTAGGTAGTAAGGTAGTTAAGCGCTGCATTGGTTAACAAGACCAACGAATATAATTTACACATAAGCAACTCAAACCGATGATTCGAATAACCGAACGAATACAGCCTGGCTTTTCGCTTACGTACTGCCAAAAGCCATTTTAACTCTGAAACTGTTTTGTTTATTTTTTACCTCTCATATATTTTTTTTTTGGCTCTCCTGCTTAGTTGTTACAATTGAAAACAGTATGAAAAATTCATCCTGGCTTTTCGAAAATATACTGCCAAAAGCCACCTGATGCTGTTTTGTTTTTTTAAATTAAGTTGTTTAGTTTTTTTTCTCCTGCTTATTCGTTACAATTGAAAACAGCATAAAAAATTCAGCCTGGCTTTTCGATAATGTACTGTCAAAAGCCACCTGATCTGTTTTGCTTTTTTTTAAATAAAGTTGTTTAGTTATTTTTTACTCTCCTGCTTATTCGTTACAATTAAAACAGCATAAAAATTCAGCCTGGCTTGATAATGTACGTCAAAAGCCACTTGCTGTTTTTTTTTTTTTTTTTTTTTTGGTTTTTTTTTTTTTTTGCTCTCCTGTTTAGTCATTACAAACGAGTACAGCATAAAAAATACAGCCTGGCTTTTCGATTATATGCTGCCAAAAGCCACATGCAGCTGTTTAGCTGCTTTAGTATTGATAGATTGGTTCGGCCGTTGTATAGGGCGCAACATTAACGTCTCCTGTTGCATATAATGGTCGGCTTTAGTGATATAATTGTGCAGGACCCGCTATAGTCAAATTTGTAAGATAATCACTATTCAAATAAAATACATCGAAATTGAATAACGTTTAGTAATTTAAAGCTTTTGGCAATAAGTAAAGAAACAAAAAGAAGCATGTGAAAATATTCTTTTATCGCTAAACACTGACACTGTCATCGCTATTTAATTTGCTTTTAATTGCTTCTGGTCAAAATGAAAATCGAGACAGTTTTTTCCAAGATAAGCGCGATAAGCTTTGAGATTTATTATTGCAATTAAATGCGTATTTTTATTGCGATACAAATGGCTTAGGGCAACAACAACTAAAACTAAAGATATTTTGTTATTTTATGGCAAACATGATTTTTTTTGGAAAGAGATTTATTTATTTTAGCAAATTTTGTGTGCCAAAAATGTATCTTAAGGATTGAATTGTATCTATATGCATGCACATTTAAAACACCTGCCCACTTGTTTACGTATGGTCATGCATACTAATTGTTACAATGTTGCATATGCTTGCAAACTCAAACCTTCATGAAATTTAACATCTCAACCAAAAAAAAAAAAAAAAAAAAAAAAAGGAAAACAATTTGCCTGACAATCAAACTCAACCAAGCTGTCCAATGTTGACTTCATTGTAATTAATTTTCCATGCCGTTTAAAACATTTTAATCAAATGACAAAACCGAAAATAATTTATTTGTTCAACATAATTTATAACATTGAACGGACCAACAACAACAACAACACAAAAGTGTAAAAGAGTAGGCACAATTGTTTTTGTAAGAAAGAGAAAACTATATGCATATAGTTTGTCAGGCTGTCTAGGCTGCAGCATTTTGTAGCCCATTTCCCGCATTTTGTAGCTCGTTTGTATACTATCAAAATGGACTGTCAGACTGTCGTACGGACTGACAAACTAACCGAGTCCATTGGTATGGAAAATGTTTATTAAATTTGTATATAAATGTATACTATGTATCTTGTATGTAAGTGGAACAGGATTTACAATGCGCTATCTGCATGCATGCAAACATGTGAAATGCATTGAAAAATGAAGTGAAGTGTGCAGAATTTTTACTTTACCTATTCGATTGAATTGAATTGTGTGGCAAGTTAGGCTCCATAGTCGTCGTCGTCGTCAGTTTGGCTAGCAATAAGTTTGTATTGCTCTAATAGATTTTAAATGCTGTCAGTGACATGGCATGCCATGGCATATGGCATGAGAAGGAAGCTAGTTTTTTGTGTAGTTTACATAAAAAACGAGGTTAAATAAATTGCTCAAGGCTTAAAAGTATCTTTTTTGTTTATTTTTTTTTTCTTTTCCTGTGATTTGACTGTAAATCGAGGTTAACAAGGCACTAGTTTTGGGCATTTTAATATGTCATTATTGATTTAATACTATTTAAAGATTTAATAACAACATTTATAAGAAAAAAATGTATTTTTTTACGATAAAATAGTAAAAATTGTTTCTATGTCCGCTATAGACTTTAAAATTATACAACCTATGAGTTCCAAAACGGTTTCATTTGAAAGACAACGATGCAAATGTAGTTATAGACTACTAAAAATATGCCTAAGGCTCATTCATGTAGTCGATTTTCGACTTTTTCCATAACAAAACATATTTTGGTATTTTTTAGTGCTTTTTTGTGTGTTTTAATACTTGCCCCAACATAAAAAAAAGTACAAAAATGCCACCGGAACGCCAAAATATGCTGAAACGCACTTATAACGTAGTAGCACACGCTTTGTATACGATATAATTCTATAAGATATAAAATATGCAACTCTCAAAAGTTAATCAACGCCAGAAAATATTTTTTCCAATTTATCGTCACATTAAACCGTTGCGCATATTACCACCTACTCTACGTTGAAATTAAGTAAAAAAAAAAAAAAAAAAAAACAAAAACAAAAACCGAAACTAATAACAACAGAGCCAGACAGACGCCAAGTTTGTGGCTGTCTGTCAGTTACAGATACACAATTTACTTGAGTAAATCGAGACGCAGCATAAGAGACTGCCAACTAATTGCATTACAATGCTGTACTAATAGAGTCACATTGAAGTTAATTTCCTGACGCTGGACTCCAACGCAATATCAGGCAAAACTTCATTAAAAGATACATGCAGCCTAAAACTATAAAAATAAACTTAAAAAAAAAAAAACAATAAGAAAATTTTGCAGCTGCAGTATGCAGTGCGCTATTAGGCAAGTCAAACTTTGTCTTTGAGTGTTTGCGTTTGTTACTTAAAAATAGATAAAACTAAAGTTGCATGTTTCTACCAAAAAGACTGACAAATGCATTGGTCTAAAGTTGTAGCAAAAGATGCTAACTACATAATTCTTACTATCACAGTTAACAGTATCAGCACTTGCTGTCACTTACAATCGAGCGTAAATGTTCAAATATTGGTTTTTTCAAAGTTTATATTTAGATGTGGCAAAGACTAAGCTAAAGAAACTAAAAAGATACAAGTTAAGATACATAAATAGAAGTGCTGTCATTAGCAAGCTAACGCCAAATGTTCTGTAAAACAAATGAGTGCTGCATATAATTATTGTAACTTTTTTTGCAGCACATGTATCTGCAAATGAATATAAAGTATCTATGAGGATCTATAGGGTTACACAGCAACATTTGTATCTAGCATTTGTTAAATGTATCTGATGCACCTAAAAATGTATCTAAAACATATTTTTTTTTATATAAATCAATTATAAAGCATTGCTTTAATACTTTTGTAATCTAAAATGCTACAAATATAATATTTATTTATATACGAATCCTTTTACGTGCTAACTACATTCTATATCTAATATTGTATCTATTGCATGTCATTTGCATAAACTACATTGCATACGCAATAATTTTCCAATCTATCAAATCTGCTGAATAAATAATTTAATGCTGATTGCATATGGCGAAAATAGATACATACGTGAACGCTGCAGGCAATCAGTTATATTACAACAACAAAGAACAATTCAAAATTTGCACCTATGTATGTATTGAATTTGTAGGCGTTAGATACATACAACAGATATAAAATTTCATATTGAATTGCTATGCGAAACTTATCAAAAATGTTTTTTTTTTTTTTTTTTTATAGGCAATCGACTTCAATCATGAGTTTGCGTATTGATTGAACAGCAGACAAGCAGGTAGGTTAAACTAATGCTACAGCTACAGTAATGGCATGAATCCAATAAGCAGTTTTGCAGTAAACGTTCTAATACATACGCTGCCTCCTTTCGAGTGTTGGCGTTTAACTAAGCAACGGCTGCTGCTGTGGCTTTTATAGTTTGCGTGAACAATGTAAACTATTACTACAACAAATATGCTTGTGTGTACATCAAGCGCATTAGTGACATACAACTGTGGTGTAGATGTAAATGTACAGGGTCGCATATTGCTTAAAATGGGCGTTGTACTTAAAAAAATACTAGAGGCACTAGAGTCTGCAAAATAAATGTAGTTTTATAGATAAAAATATGTGATGAGAATTAAAAAAAAATTAGAACGCATATTCTTAGAAACGTACTACTTCATGCAAAAAGTAAAACGCGCATTCTCAAAAAAAAAAAAAAATTATATATTTAAAAAATATAGAGCTCCCATCGCTTTTTTTGTAAAAATGTTGTTCTCTCAGTGCACTTATTAGTTTTGGCCCTACTAACAACTCATTTGTTACGTTCCCTGCTTACTGTGTACAGTGTTTGTGTATGTGTATCTAAAGCTTTGCAGTGTTTGTAATTACATTTTTGGCATGATTGAGTGCTGTAAGTGACTTAGATGAACGATTGATTGTAAGCGTGTTGACTGACGCGTATCGAGCTTACAAGTATTTGTGCAGTGTTGGTTAAGCCACCACTACACATAAGTAGCAATTTGTAGGTATTTGACAATTTAACTGTTATGTGGCATACAACTTTTATCTTTTAACAAATATTAAACAAAGTATCTTATTGCTGTTAAACACTTAATATAACGTCTTAAGAAATTATAAATTATGAAATTAATTCTTAGAAATTTCTTTCATGCAACATATTTCAATTAGATACAAAAGTATCTACTACTAGACACATATGTTAACTCAACGCCACACACGCGCTAACCTCATCGCTAACATTTTAACGGAAACCAAAGACAAGTAGACATCAAATTCAAGTAGCCTCGCCTTGGCTTATGTTCGTCGTCGTCCAATCAAAGTCAAAATCATCAAATGCGTTGAAAGACCACCAACTTCGTCAACGACGTTGTCAGTGTCAGCGTCAATAAATGATTAATAAATTCTTATTGGTGAAGGAAATTAAATTTTATTGACTTTTAAACAACAAAAACAACTTTTTCAATCGTAAAACTTCAAACTCAAGCGTCAAGTGAAAATGCAGATACAGCTAAACCTAATGGAAAATTTGTGTTAATCGCTTTTATATTGTATATATTTTTCTTTTTTTGATAATATTTTATGGCTGAAAATCAAATTAAATATGCACAAGTCAATGCGCACAATTTATGTTTTATGATTTACGATTTATTTGGAATAATTTCACTTAAAATATTTTACAAAAATCTTTTTGAGAGTCATGAAAAAGGAAGCTAAAATTATTTTCAATTTGTTACGGAAATAATTGTTTTAATTTGAAATGAAAAATTACTTCCATTGAATGCATAATTTCATGTGAAATTTTTTAATTTTAGAACGCTTTAATTTTTGTATCTTTTCTTTTTTTATGCTTGACATACATTCTAAAATTCTTAAAATGGCATTTTGTAGCATTTTGCACTACTTTTTAAGCCAAATAAAATTCACTTTTCTTTTTTTTCAACAAAGTAGTTTAAATAGCTTTGAGATATTTGCTGTGACTGTTACTTTTACAGCCAAGTAGTGCCACTAAAGAACAAACCCTTTAAACTCTTTTGGTGCACCCCGACTGCAGCCATGTTGTCGTTTCTTATGCTCGAGAAAAAAAAAAAGAAATGTTCACTTTAGACAAGGTAAAAGCTAAAAAAAAAAAAAACGAGCAACTAGCCACTGAAAAAAATAAGAACTTTTTAAATACAAAGTGGATTTTCTTTTGCGTAAATTTCTTTTTTCCGTTGTATGCTTTTATAGTACATATTATATTTTTTTTTTAGTTGTATTTATTTTATACACTTTCAGACAGATGCATTTAGTTTTTAAGCAACTTTGTTACATGTCGAATTCTTGAGAAAATACAATAATAATAAATAATTGACTTAATGAAAGTCTCGATAGATATATTCTATTGTTGCTCACTTAATGGTAGTTGACTCTAGTAACAAGTCAAGCAAAGTATCGATACTTTTTAATGAGAAAGTAACTATCGATACTTTGATATATTCTCTGATATGTTGCTCGAATTCTCTAGAAAATCATTTGGGTTAAGTGTATACATTATTGACTCTAGTAACAAGTCAAGCAAAGTATCGATACTTTTTTAATGAGAAAATACCTATCGATACTCTGTTATACTTTGTAATATGATGCTCGAATTCTTTAGAAAAAATAGGGTAAGATCATGCTTTATTCATTTTAATACAAGTCTGGCAAAGTATCGATACTTGTTTTAATGAGAAAATAACTTTCGATACTTTGTTCTTCGTAGTAACATGTCGCTTCAAATCTTTCTAAAATAATATAGGTTAAAGGCGTGCCTTGTTGACTTAACTACAAGTTTGGCAAAGTATCGATACTTTTAAATGAGGAAAAAAGAACGTTGCGAGTTGCTCGAATTGATTAGAAAATAATATAGGTTAAGGTTTACCATATTGTATCTAGTAAAATGTCTAGAAAATATCGATACTTTTTAATAAGAAAATAGCTTTCGATACTTTGTTATACGTTATAGTAGTTGCATGTGTTGCACAAACTCTTTAGAAAATAATATATGTTAAGTGCATACCTTGTTGACGCTACTAACAAGTCAAACAAAGTATCGATACTTTTTTTTATGAAAAATAACTATCGATACTTTATTACCCGTTGTTATATGTCGCTCGAATTTAATAGAAAATAAAATAGACTAAGTGTATACCACACTGACTGTTCTAACAAGTCTAGCAAAATATCGATACTTTTTTTAAAGCAAGCATAACTATCGATACTTTGCTGTATATATTGTAAAATGTTACTCGAATTCTTTAGAAAATAATAAAGTTTAAATGCATACATAACTGACTCTACTAACAAGTCTTCCAAAGTATCGATACTTTTTAAAGCGAACGTATGTATCGATTCTGTGTAATATGTTGCCCAATTTCTTTGGAAAATAAAATATATATAAGATCATTTTTGTGTAGAGAACATATTATCGACTCAATTACTTTTTTCATAATATCGATACTTTCTTTTCTCAAAATATTCTCCAATCAAAAGGTTGGTAATTTTTTTTTATAAGATACGTTTAATTTTGCAGCAATGTAGCCAATAATTGTATCTGTTGTTGTTCTTTTTTGCGTTTATGCTAGGCTAATATTGATTTGCAATGTATCGATACTATCGATTTGATTAGAGTTTCGTAAAATATCGATATATTTTTTAGAAGTTTTGACTTATAGTGTAGAAAAAAGGTGTTTATTTATTATTTTAATAAGATATTTCACAGTGCATCTTAGCTGCAGATTTTCTACCAACTAACTAAATATCCTTTTTGCCAGATGTCCTAGAAACTCTGTCAAATATAGTGTATATAAGCTTCGTTGCTCATGCATAACTGTCGATTTATTTATTTATTTTTATTTATTTGTATGTTTTGCTTTTTCTGTTATATTTTTTTCCACTTCTTCTTCTATTTTTTTCTAAGTTTTACACTGTTTCATACAGAATGGTACTCGCAATGGCAGCCAAGCGCAAAAGTGTTTGTGAGAACAAAAAAAAAAAAAAAGAAGCCATTTCTAAAATGTTACCGCAAAAGGCAGAAAAACGCTTTTCACAAGACTTAAAGAGAAGAAAATATTGCATACTGTGTGCAGCGACAAAGGAGCTATAAGTACACACATACATATACATTTAATAGTAGTGAAAAGTTGCCAAAGGTTAGCCGAGAATTGCAAGACAAAGCAAAATAAAAATGTTTGCAATAGCACAGCTGTTGAAATTGTGTACCTTTTAGTAAAATAATATTTAGGTCAGGGTTTTCGAATGCTGCTGCTACTGCCAATAAGCATGTCAGTGAGTTTTTTTTTTATGATTGGTTAGGTGCATTGAACTGATTTGTATTGAAATTAAAATAAAATATGGAATAAAAGTATTATTTACTGAAGCTTTAAAAAGGTTTTTATTTATTTAAGAAATACTGTCTATATGTTCCATTTAATCTACCTAGTGGCACTATCCAATTCAACTCAATTATGCTGTCTCACCACAGCACATTCCACAAAGTTATAACCGCTCAATATATACTATGAATATACTTATTTACAATAATTATCACGATGAGCTTCATGTTGTACATTATTTTGCGGATTGTACGCAGCGAACAGAGTTTGTCTGGAAAGGTGATTACGTGCAATTAATGCTACGTTTCAAGTTATTGAATATTAATGACTTATTATGCATATATTTATCGATGAAGCTTCTTTCAGACAGCGACTTCAATTATATAGACAGACAGACAGACAGATGCAGGTAGTCAGTCTGAACTTCAATTATACACTGCGAATAATTATGCCCATAAAATGTAAACTGAATTTAGTAACGTAAATGAATTCCTTAGGCTTCTTGTCTCGTCTCGTCATCATTGATGTTGCTGGTCTAGTCACTGTCAGCATCAATGTCATTGCCGCTGCATGTTCAGAGTTTAGATGCAGTTTTTTTTATTTATATTTGCAGATTCCAATGTTTCGTAAGTGCGCCTCTGGTCATATCTCATTGTCATAACGAACGACAGCGACTGACAGTAAATAATCCATCAATAATTGCTTTCAATGTGCTGTCAACTCAGTCAGTCGCAGACAGGACGCACAGGTCTTGAATTAAGGCAAAAGAACTTTGCTCTAGAGACTGCATGCCTGCGTGTGTCGCGCTGCTAACGCGCTTTAGATATCAACTTTTCTAGTATTTCCACTTCTAAAGTTTAAGTTTTTCTATGAGACCAGTCGCTGCTCGCTGTCAATTTAGTCTTGACATTAATCATAGAAATTTGTGCATCCAAATGACCACCCAAGGCATCGGGAAATTGACTGCTGCACTTTTTGATTTCGCACTTCAATTAAAATTGTTTTTATTAACTTTTTTTCTTCTTTTATTTATTTCTTTTTTTTATTTTTATATAATTTTTTTTTTTTTACTTTGCATGTAATTTATTTGCTTGTCTTCAAGTTAAATAAAAATAAAATTTATGTTGATTGCTTATTTGCTTTAAGTCTAATTGGATATATTCGCAATATTTTCTTTATTATTTTTATTTATTTATTTTCTTTTATTTTTCCTATGTAGCGCCTGTAGGCCTTTCATGAATTGATGTGGTTTGTAGGCGTTTTAAGTTGCATTCGTGCGTATAAGGTGTCGTCAATATTTACATAGGTTAAGTTGATTGAGTGAGAGGTATGCACATACACACATATGTACATAAGTGTATATTTGATATATTATATGTACTTAAATTTATGCAATGGAGAAATATGTTTAAACATTAATATGTGCACGGCAACGCAGATATTAAAGAAATTGGTTAAATAAAAAAAAAAATACAATGCGAATGATTCGCACACAAATACGAATGTTTCACACACACGGAAGCGAATAATTCCACATACAATGGCAAAAGATTCGCACATATAAATGCAAAAGATTCGCACACACAAATGCGAATGATTCACACACAAATGCGAATGATTCGCACACACAAATACGAATGATTAGCATATAAAATGCGAATGATTCGCACATAAATGCGAATGATTTGCACACAAATGCGAATGATTCACACACAAATGCGAAAGATTCGCACACAAATGCGAATGATTCGCACACAAATGCGAATGTTTCACAAACAGAAATGCAAATGATTCGCACACACAAATGCGAATCGTTCGCACACAAATGCGAATGATTTGCACTACAAATGCGAATGATTCGCACATACAAATGCAAATGTTTCGCACACACAAGTAAGAATCGTTCGCACACACAAGCGCGAATGTTTCGCACATACAAATGCGAATGTCTTGTATGAAAGGCATGCACTATTGAGTTTTGGTTTGTAATTAAATAAATTACATAATTAAAATTATACGAGACGCACCTATATTAAATCATACCACTATTCAAACATATTTGTCAAACGCAATTCGCATTCGCAGAAGTCAAGAGTCAAAGACAAAGTTTCTTTAGCGCATTTACAGCATAAAATTCGCTCTGTTTGTCATATTTAAGCGTAAATTATGCCGATGCCAAAAGCATTTTTTGACAAACTTATTAAAAAAGTTTTATCTGTGCAAGCGGAAATATATGTATGTATCAGCATCATCATCATCATCATCAGTTCAAACTCATCATTATAAGAGCGTATAATGCCAAACTTCAGCACAAACTTCATTGGCATCTGTGCATATCATTAATGTGGAGTGAAAAAGTTTTTATATTTTAGTTTTTTAATTAAACAGAAAAGTCAAAAAATCACGCAACTTATTATAACCACAAAAAAGTCAGTCATTATAAAGCAACTCAAATAAATTATAAAAAATATTACGGAAAAAGATTTAATATATTATTAAAAAATAAATTAAATGCAGAAAAAAAATAATATAAAATGACAATTTCACTGCATATGCAACCGCAAAGCGCTCATAAACTATTTTTTTAATAAAAAAAAAAAATATTTATTAATATACATTTTTACATTTTTATTGTTCTTTTGAGATTCGAGTTGGGTACAGTGGTGCCTCTTTTTTATGAAATCTGTACATATAAAACAGAACTTCCACTTTTGTCCGATTTTCTTGAGTGCAACTGGGACCCTGTCATGCACAACAGACTATTTTCTTCTTGCTCATAAGTGCCCTTTTTTCGACCGGTCTTCCTGAAATTTTGAAAGAGTGTAACTGGGATTCTGAAAGCAATAATAAACAATTTTTTTGTTACTGTCTGATTAATACAAAGAAAAGGTGTTTAAAAATAAGTTTTAAATGTTTCTGGGTTTTTAAAATATTGAATATGAAGTGCCTTACATATAATAATAAGGACTTGAAACCGGAAAAGCCACACCTTTGGAATGTAGACTTAAAGACTAATATTAAAAGCATTTAAAAATTTTCTAAAATAAGGCATTGAATGAGAAAAGCCATACCTTTAAAATGAGTAGACTTAGATACAAATATTAGACTCATTTAAAAAGAATTGTATTTGGGCCTAATAACCCCTTGAAACTGGAAAAGCCATACCTTTGGAATGAGTAGACTTAGAGACTAAAATTAGAAGCATTTAAAAATATTCTTATTTTGGCCTTATAACCCCTTGAAACCGGAAAAGCCATACCTTTGAAATGAGTAGACTTAGAGACAAATATTAGAAGCATTTAAAAATAATCTGTATTTGGGCCTAATAAGGCCTTGAAACCGGAAAAGCCATACCTTTGAAATGAGTAGACATAGAGACTAATATTAGAGGCATTTAAAAATACTTTTTTTTAGGCCTAATAAGGCCTTGAAACCGGAAAAGCCATACCTTTGAAATGAGTAGACTTAGGGACTAATATTAGAAGCATTTAAAAATATTTTTATTTTGGCCTAATAAGGCATTGAAACCGGAAAAGCCATACCTTTGGAATGAGTAAACTTAGAGACTAATATTAGAAATATTTAAAAAATGGTTCAAAAATATGTTTGACGTGTTCAAGGGAATTTTCAGAATTTTCAGATTTTACATCAGAACTTATACTTCAATACAGTCGCAATTTAGAATGCATCTAAGAGGTTTTACTGTCATAGCTAAATTAAAATTTTACTACAAAATGAAGAAGAAAGAACAAAAAAATAGAATAAATATAGCCTTGACCACTACGGAAATTAAAGCAATATAAACTATGCAACATTGACAGCTCAGGCGCTGCTGTTGCCTACTCCGCTCCAAACTTCAAACTATTTTTAAAAGCACACAATGCCAATATCCTTTGCAACGCAAACTATAGCTATAACGTTACGTTCCCTGCGGCATTTGAGGTCATTAAATCGGCTAATAGAATTAACTGCGTCTTCACTGCGCCACTTAGAGCTTCTTGATAGCTTCTTGGCTTATGCATTTTACAGAAGCAGCAGCAACAACAGCAACGAGAGTAGCTATTACAACTAAACTATGCATTTTCTTACACTTTACTGCATAATTTTATGCGCGGAAAATGGTTTTTCATAAATTTCCGCCAATGGAGAATATCAACTTTGTTGTCGTCGTCTTCTCGTCTTAGAAGCGTCTTGGACAGCGCGTTGTTATCTATAAAATTCCAAATGCCGCTTGTTAAAAGTTGTTAAAGTGAAATGTTTTCTATTATTTGCTTGTTTTTAGCGACAATCTTGTGTTTAGGCAGTTTCGTTTGGTCTGTTCTGGTCTGACTGGCAGCGAGACCAAGTTGCATGTAGGCCAAAAAGATCGGCATGTGTTGCTTAATTAATTGGCGGCTGAAGCAGCGTAACCAAAGTTGTTGATTGCAAAAGGCATGAAAATGTGTAGAAGAGTACTAAAAATACAAACGGAGAAGAAGCCTTTTTGTAGCCAACAATGTAAGCGAAAAATACAACAAAAATGCGCCATACATTGATGTCAACGAAAGGTTGATTGGGATCAAGGTGAGAACATTGTAGTTTAGCTGTTGACTTGCCGGAAAGTTACAAGCTACACAGCTGTATAAAGTTTTAAAGAGTGAGAGAGGCAGCGAGCGAGGATCTTGTATATAAAACAACAACATTTAAATTGCGAAACGTGTTCCCTATTTTTCCTTTTTTTTTTTTTTTTTTTTTTGCAACTACAACTTCGTTTCAAAGGTGTCAAGAGGTTCAATACTAGGCGACAATGCTTAGTACAAGCAGCCTGAGAAACAAAGTATCTATAAGATTGAACTACAATTCGTTGACATTTTTAAGTGTAAAAAGATACAAAAAAAAAAAGTATGACATTCTACAACCAAAATGCCGCCAATTAAGCGCATTCACACTGCTGCTGCCACAAATATTCGAGCAGTCATTTCAATCGAGTTGCATAAAATTAGAAATTATTACACCAAAAGCCAAAAAAAAAAAAAAACGATTCTGTTAGCGAAATTTACATACGTTTGCAATTTGCTTTGCCATTTAAAGTAAATTAAGTCTTGTCTTTCGCTCTTAAGCGATTTGACTGTATTTAAGTCTTCACAAGACATGGTAGGATTCAATAGTTTTGATGCGACAAAAAAAAACAAAACTTTTTTTTTGGGAGAACCCCCCAAATGGATCTAGGATCTAGGATCAAAATACTGATTTTTCCCACTTTTTTTTACTTAGTGAGCTATAACTCATTAAATTAAGAACCCATCGATAATAACAAAAAATGATATATAGTTTTCGATAGTTCTAAGTTAGTATCTGAGCTAAGTGGGTATCTGAGCTTCAGTATCACCGAAGCTCAGATACCTACCACACGAAATTTTAATCATAAAAAATAGAAGGTGAGTTTGTATGGGGTCTATATGTTATAGTGACCCGATCCTTGTCATTTGCACACAGGTAGCATATTTATAGGATAACAAACAAAGTGATTTTACCCAGATTGGAGTGAATATATCCATAAATAAGAACTATTTTCATACAAAATCTTATAAATGGGCGCTGAGTTTGTATTGGGGCTCTATCAAAAAAATGGGCGTGACATCTTTATTTTGGTATTGGATGCCATTAGATGTGTTTTTACCCAATTTGTAGTATTAACTATTTATAAATAATAACAACTTTCACCAAAAATCGAAAAAAATGGTCAACTTGTATGGGGGCTATATTTAAAAATGGGCGTGGCATCTTGGCTCTGACTGCCTAGGAGCACAAAAAGCTTAATTTTCAAATTTCAGGTCATTGGTCTTTAAAACTTTCCGAGAAAAACGCATTGCTGCAGACAGACAGACAGACGGACATGGCTAATCGTCGAGCTGATCAATAATATATATACTTTTATGGGGTCTACGATACCTTCTTAATGCGTTACACACTTTCCGACAAACTGATAATACCCTTCTCACTAAAAATCGGTTCGAAATTTGCTGAGTTTTAACTTTCTAAATGAAAGAAGAGAGAAAAATAATTTTTTTTTTTTACCATACATTCAGATTTTGGGGGTTCCCCGAACAGATCGCTACTATATAATTTGGATTTTTTATTTTTTGCAGTGTTGCAAATCTTTCAGTGCAGCTAGTAGTGTAAGCGTACCATAATATACACTTATGTGATTGAATTTCGAAAATATTTATTTTAAAAACTTTTGAATCTTATCTTGTAAAAAAACATATGTTTGTTACTGTTCAAACTCTTATTGCGTTTCGTTGCTTATTGAGTTTTAGTGTTTGAGTTAAAGTTAAAAATTTACTAGTCAATGTCGTCGTAGTCGTTGTCCTCCTAGTTTTTTTTTTTTAATACAGTTGCCAGACTGCAATCAGTGTCCAAGCAATTTTCCACAAAAACCAGTTTTTTTTTACTGCATTTGCTGTTGACCAATTTCATGCGTAACTGCAGCAATTTTCTAATGATGCGCGTTGAAAGCTCTTGAGATGCAACGCCAGAGAAAACATTTGACCAAGTTTGGTAACTTTGCTGACATTTGAAACTGCATATTTATGCATTTACGTTACTTGTTTAATCAATTGCTTTCTTTCTTTTTAATCGAATTTGGTTTGATGACAGCGGTTGTTGGATTTAATTAAACGAAATTGCTGCATAGTAAGGCTTTTTTTTTTTTTTTCAAAGAATAAAATGGATTTGAACTTGTCTTGAGACATATCTTTTGGTTACTCAAGTTTCGAAACAAAATTTTAAAATTAAAATAAATATTGTATATGTCACAGAAACCTCTTTTTGAGATTTTGTTAAATAAATGACTATGAAAGAGCGATTTGTTTTACGAATTTGTTTGTTAGCAGCTCAAAAGTTTTTCTATTTGTTATAAACGAATTACCACACAAATCATATATGCAAATCTGTATTCTTAAAGCAGCTCAAACTCAAAGCACCCAAAAAACAATTGAAACGGAAACAAGGTCAAATGGAAATTTCCGCTTCAATTTAAAGAGCACAACTGTGCTGATTAACATATTTATTTTTTAACAGATTTCCTTTTCGCTTTGATACACTACAAAGTTGAAAGATGTTGGATTATTTGAATTTGTTATAAAAAATAAAATACTTTCTCAATCAGGGTTCTCACTCAAATCTCTAACATACAAATTCCAACTAAAAGAGATTCTATGCTTAAAAAAAACGTTCTTTGGGAAGGTTTGAAAATTCTCATATTTTTGCTAGAGTTTGGGTAATGATTATGCAAAAAAAAAACCTATTTGAGGTATTCACAAAACTGTCTTCGAAAAACTGAGAGATTATTTGAGAGATTTACAATGCAAATGTTGGGAGATTTAATAGAGATTTTAGTAACATCACCGTATTTGTGACTTTAAGGCTTTATTATTTTTGTCTGTATGACAAGTAAAACATGAGTCATAATTAATTAAGTAGTGCATCAAATCTTTGATTGCATTTAAAAGAATATTTTTCGGAATATTTTTTTTAAGCTTGTTGTACTTTGTACAAAGAGATTTCATTACAAAATCTTAAAAAAAAAAAAACAAGAAAAGCTTAAAGTAAAACAAAGAAATATGCAAAACAGATGAATTGCGCATAAAAAAGGACATAAAGACGGGTGCAAATAAAAACAAAAAAAAAACATAAATGCAGGACATGGCGCAGCAAGAAAGCAATGAAGTCTGTAAAAAAAAAAAAAAAATAAAATAAAAATTTTAACTTTATTTTTCCACAGGGAACAGATTCGTTTTTTTCTACTTTTTTTTTTTGAATGAATGAATTGACTTGTAGCTCTGTACTACTTTTTTCACTGTTATGGAGAAAAGCTCAACCGGAAGAGCATAATAACAAGAACAGCTACTACAATAACAACATGTAGCAGCAGACAAGCAAACTAAAATAAAAATGGCGACAAAGTGCCATAGACAAACAATAACAACAACAAGCATAACTAAGTAAAAGTGTTCATGTTGATATACCCAGGGGCTTATTGAAACAAAGTTGAAATAAGGACAACAACGCGAATTAAAATAAAATGAAAATGCTTCAAAATAAAATGGAACACAAAAAAATGGAAAATGAAAAGTGAAAAACATATTACTTTTGGTTGCATAAATTACTCTATGAAATCTATGAGATACATTTTGATATAAAAGAAAGTAGCTGTTATAATTTACATTTAGTTAAAACTATTTAATCTACTTATCCTTTCAGACTTAAAATGCTCCAATTATACAAGGTGATGTTAAGCGCTCTTTCTCTCTCAATATATTTTGTACCAATGTCAGACATATTTCAAGTTGAAGGAGGTTAGCAAAGCAAAGCAAATAAAAAAAAATATATCACTATCTCCTTCACACTTGCAAGACCAAAATAAAAAACAGAGCATTTTTCTAACTCATTCATTCTTATACGTTTGCATTGCATGGTACCAATGTTTCGCTTGACATCAAGGTAGGAGTATCAGCATTTTTGGAGAAGTGAGTTGTCAACAAGGGACATGGAAATAATCTATACAATTAATATGTATGTACCAGGCGAGTTCGGTTGTGACTAGATGAGAGAGTCTAACGTTGATAAGACAGTGACTGAGTCACAAGGTTTATTTAAAGACTAGTTCAAAGACAAGCCATTGCTTGATGCAGTTATACCAGGTGGTGTATTCTTTCTCTCTGTCTGCTAAAACTGTCAACTAAACTAAACGAATGCTGTAAGCGTAAAAAACTAGAGAGAAATGTGCCCACAAACTAAAAACTTAAACAGAAGAGAGACGAAAGAAAAAGGCAGAATAAGTATACCCCACCTGCTTTAACCATTAGCCAGTGTTGGTCAGCAATTGTCCAGTGCTGAAGCTAAGCAGTGCCCGGAAGGTTTTATGGGATATTGCTAAGAAAAAAAGGAAATAATCAGATTAAGACAAGTTGGTTGCCTGGTCATTTGGCGACTTTGGTTAATCGGTTGTCCCAGAATCAACGCAAGATTTGCAGTAAAGTTCTGGCATCCCTAATAAATTCTATCGTAAACTGTCAACTGACAAATTGTTATTTTTTTTAAGGGTTGCCAGCACTTTACATTTTTTGATAATTTTATTCTTTGTGATTAATCGATAATTTTGCACTTCACTATCATCCGGAAAAGGAGGTGCTTATAAAAATTTTTATGACTCTTCATCTCTTAATATAAATTATTCGAACCATTTTTTTGACTCCGATTTCTCTTTTAAGCCTTTTATATACAAACTTTTTGATCTATTTATCAAAGATCTTTAGAAAATAAATTCAAAAAAAAAAAAAAAAAAATAGAGCTTTTCCTTTAAAGATTCCAATGGTAATAAAGTTGTACTATAAACGTTTTATTTTAGTAGTTTACGCATAAAATTTTGTTTTTATGTTTTATATTTCGTCGATTCAATTCTTATGTTTGTCCAATTAGCTATAGAGACCATTAAAAAAAAAAAATTAAGGTAATCAATGTTACATGTTTAACCACTTTAAAGACTTTTTATTTGTTTTAGATCGCATTAAAATCGAAAATATATAATGCAAAAGATACACAGCTTAGCCATAAATGCTCAAAGTTGTATAAAATTTATTTAAAACAATAAACTTTGAATATAAGTGCTATTTTTATTAGACATAACTAGTTTAAATTATAGTTTTTATTGCTATTTAAATGACTTTATAAATAAAAAAAAAACTACACTTCAATTCAAATATTTATTCAAATTAATACTCTAAAAATCAAACTAAACTTAAAGATACAATTAAATTTAATATCTTTTAAGAGTATCTTTAAAGTGTTTTACATATAAAATAAATTACAATAAAACTTAAATATTTTCAACATTTTCCAAAAACTACTTTTACCGCAAACTTAATATTTTAAATTTATCTTAAACTTATTTAACACATAATAAATCTTTTCAACAACAACTTGAACGTATCTTCAAAAGACAATTTAACATCGAAATAATTTTCAAGACAAGTGTTGGTGTCTGTACGTTCGTCTGTCTAACTTTCTTTGTGCAGGAAAATATAAATAAGTTCGATGAAACTTAAAATAAATAAAGCACATTAAATACCTTTCAATAAAACTTTTACTTTTTTTTTTTTAGTTAAATGCTGCCAAAAACTATTTACTACTTCTATTGTTGCTGCTGCTGACCCTTATCATACAAAACAACAACAACACCTATTTTGTATTGTACTACATGCAGAAGGTGATAAAAGGGTCAGAGTTTAACAAAAAAAGAAAAAGGAAACAGCAAGTGTCAGTGTCAGTTCTAGTTTATATTGATGTCCAATTGCAAAACATTTAACAATATAAAACAGGGATGTTCTTGTTTTAAGAGGGTGGCTTGCTGACTGGCTAGCTGGTATCCTTACTGGACACTTCAAGTAGATAATAACCTGTTATCTAAATGTGCATGAAACTTGTAGTTTAGTACTCTTGATGTACTTAAACTGTGTAAACGTAGCTTTTTTAGGGGTTGGCTATAAATCTTGGCATTAGTATACGAGTATCTTTTAAAGCTTACTCGTACATATCAAGACTGTTACTAATTTTTGCATCACTTTTTTTTTGGGAGTTTTTTTGTTAGTTTTTTTTCAGCATTCTTCAATTATTTTTTTGTATCTTGACAGCACAATTATTTAGTCTTACTTGTATAAGTAATTACTATTTATTTACTTATCATACATAGACACACACATTTTATAAGAGATAATATTAACTTAAGTAGAACCAAAGACATAATACTCTTCAAATAAATTTAAATAAACATTGACAGATGAATATGGCTAGAGTGAAAGATACTTTTTGAGGAAAATGTAAAAAAAAAAAAGACAAATACATACACTCAATTAAAACTTAAGACATTTATAAAAAGACGTGTCTTGCATTTAATTTATTTCAAATTTTGAAACTTTTTTAATGCGTATTATTGCATTAAAACTAACACAAATGCAGTTCACATAAAATTGCAAAAGCTTACGCGCCTAGAAGCATGCTAAATATTTGCTTTAACGCTTTGCTATAATGCGTTTGTCTTTGATTAAAGCCAACATATGTTCGGTCAGTGCAATTTTCTGTGTAAATATATTCTGCACATTCACACCAAAATTGCTACCTGCCATCTGTACGTGTACGTGTCTAATTATGTCAAGTTTAAATGCATTACATGCACAAATACACAGTTTGCAATATTTCTAATTTATTTAATTTTTACAACGAGTGCTCAGCGACACGTTTTGGCGTGTCATCAACACTTGTCCGTGTATATCTTTTAATATTAGAGAAAGGCATTAGATAATCTGCACATAAATGGCATAAGTTGCATACTGTTGCAGTTGAGATATATATTTTAGACTCTTTAGCCTCATTGTTCTCAAAATCCAGAAATAATGGAAAAATTTCACTTAAAGATTCGTAATTGACGGAAAAAACTCTTTTAGAATGAACAAGAATTTTAGATCTTTAAGCAAATAATACGATAAATTTGGTCGACTAGTGTTATTTTTAAAAATATGAATCGATTAATCATACAATAATCGAACATTCGAATAGTATAAAAGTGATATTTTAAACCAGTGTGCCGTTCTTTTGATTTTGAAACTGTAAAAAATATCTACTAATCGAAAAATATCGATTAATCGAAAAAATCGATTAAATGAAAAAATCGATTAATCGAAACAATCGATTAATCGAAAAACTTAGTTTTTTTCTTTCAAGAATCGATTATACATAGTCAAATAATAGCACAAAGCTGGCATTACAATGAACATGTGATTCTGTACTCTGCTATCCATTGGGATGGGACGATTAATCATAAAATTTTAATCGCTTATTTCGATAATCGTTTAATTGATAAATCAGTAAATTATTTGTTTCGCCATCCCCATATGGGACACTGTTTTATAGGCACACAAACCAGGAGAGTAGAAGTCCCATTCAAACTAGGCCAACAGTTGTGAGACAGCAAAGTGAAGAAAAATGTGGAACACCTACTATGACTCTCTAAGGCGCTATGTGAAAGAAGATTGAAACCTAACCGATATCCTTTCTGAATCCTTCGAATCGGAAATAACTCGATGTAAGTTGGGAACATTTGTAGATATGTGACGGCAAATTAAAATGCTGGAAGCGTTTGGCAAGGATTGAGGTGAGAGCCAGCCTAACCAAACTTAAACTAACTCTTATCTGAACACATCTCTTATCTGTCTTCATATATATTATAACTTTTAACAATATATTTGCATAATATTTATTGATAACATTTATTGAAAACATTTACAATAAATGCTACTACTGCAATTTCATCAATAAATTTTTTTATCATACAAAATAATACATAAAATAAATTTTATTGCAACAATTTTCGTAAATTTCGACAACACAAAAGTACAATAAAGGAAAATAGTGTTTCAATAATGGTAAAAAAAAAAAATAAATAAATAAAAATAAAAATAGAGGGAAAACTAAATAAACATGCGAAAGTTATTGTTATTGTTAAAGCATTCTGAGTAAAGTGAAATGCTTCACATGCAAATAACTAAAACGCCTCAATAAACTTTATTTCGGCCACTTTGGCATGCTGCGAATATTTGATTTTATTGTATTTTGTATTATGTCGCATTTATTTAGTTTATCAGATATTTTAAAGCAGCCATTTTGTGTAAATTTAGCTTTTTTTTTTACTGGCATACTAAAGTAAACAAACGATATTGAGAATGTGTAATAAAGGACATCAAAAAAAAAAAAAAAAATGGGACAAATCGAAAACGTCAAAAAAAAGGAAACACGTAGTGTGGCTTAAAAAAAAACACATAGAAATAAATAAATAAATAAAATAAAATAAATATATTCAAAAGAAAATATTACGCATACGAAATGTTGCCGCAGGTTTACTTTTCATTAAGTTTTTTGTTTATTGTTTTAGATTTTACTATTAACTATTTTTTTTTGTTTAATATTTAAAATTTAAATTAATTTTCAAACAAAAAATACGCCAAATAAATCATTCATTCATTTAATAAAAAGCCCTACTAAGTTCTTTGTGTATTGTTAAATATAATATTTATTTATGGCAAATTTATTCTATTGAATATGAATTGTATGGTTTATGTTAGTTCTAGAGTTGGTATTGTACAAATATAAAATTCAATTCAGTGGCAATAAATATTTTGCATAAGCCCACGGATATCAATAATCGTACATTGAATTTTTTTTTTTTTTGTGTAAACAATAAACTTAATTTACAAAATTCAATTTAAATAATTCCCACGAAACATAGACAAATCAATTTGCGTAAAAAAAAAAAAAAAAAAAACATAAAATAAATGCGTTTATAGAGTTTATTAAATCTATTTGCTAAAGAAAAAACAGAAAAAAAAAAAAGAATTCTAAACATAATACAGCGACAGCAAATTCAATTGTCTGGATTTTGTCGCGTTATTTATTGACTTGAATTTGGATTAAAGCCATTTCATTGGTAAGCACTTGAAATGAAAATGTGTATATATAGTAATGTAACATATATGATATGTAAATATAAAATATTTTTAAATACGTTTGATATAAGTTGAAGAATGTGGCATAGGATTCTAGCTACAAACGTTGTATCGAGGTAGATATGTCCGTCTGTCCTTTTATTTGAATAAGTAAATCGATTATCTCGAAGTTAATAAAAGACAATGATACCAAATTTCGATTTCGAAACTCTCCCGAAACAGTCACAGATATCATATACTAATTTTCTGTAAAAAATGTAAATAAAAACAAGAAAAGAAGTTAACTTCGGTTGGACCGAAGTTTATACTATGTACCTGTTACAGATCATTTGACGTTGATAGACCTTCGTGTGCAGCATTTGTATTAAATTTTATTTCAAAATACTAAACAAATTAAATATATTCTTAAAAATTTATGAATTCGGACCGCGAATTGGACCAATTTTAAACTGAAGATTTGGCTTAATATACGAAGCATTTGTACTATATTTGAAGCCATTTGCTTTATAAATAAATTTTTTCTTATAAAAACTTGACAAACTGTTATTCTTTTCTATTGGAGCAATATCTTAAAGTGGGCGTGGCACATTGATTTTAACATAGAAAGTACACAGGACCTAGAAAAAGCTTAAGTTTAAAATTTCAGCCCAATATCTTTAAAACAGAGCGAATAAAACCGCGCAGCAACACACAGACAGACGGACAGACATGGCTAAATAGAATCGTCTCGTCGAGGTGATCAAGAATATATACTTTATAGGGTCTACGATGCCTCCTTTAATGCGTTACAAAGTTTGCGACAATAAATATACCTGTTTACACTAGTGTAACAGGTATAATATACTTTGGGTCACCAAATGGGTCCACATTCGTATTTCGTCATTCCCCTTGTAAACTTAAAAAAAATTTCAACAATTTTATATAATACATCTAGTATCAAATCTCTAAGTCAACTCACTTCAATGATATGGCTTTTAAGGTTTCAAGACCCCATTAAGCAACAAGTCCACATTTTCTAAAATAGGGTACTAGTTCATAGCTAAGTAGTAAAATTATTGTAAAATTAAATAATTAAAAATATTAGAAAAAAAATCCTTTTAGAAAATCTATTTCGGGCCCCAATATTCCAAAAGCCGAGAGACATGTCTAAAGTAATTTTTAAACATATTTCAATTGTATTAAATTTGATGTGAACCTGTGGGCGTGGTAAAAAAATAGTGTATTATTCCTTCTAGGGTCCCAGTTACACACTAGATCTGTGCACATATTGTGTTTTTTCTACCATCATAACCAAAAAATTTGGACGGAACCGAAGCTCAACTATTCGTCGCACGAAGGTGAAATTTCGTGATGGTATGGGTGGGGGTAATAATCGGATACACCCGAAGTTTAGACAAAAATTGGGGCTCATATAAGAAGTATATTTGTTAAATTTGAATTTAAAAATAATAAAAAATAATTTTCTGAAAAAAATTCCGTAATTGGAAGATGAGCTTGATTATATGTAGTATAGTCGTTGCCGAGCTAAGCTTATGTTTAAACAGGAAGAAGGACATATTTAAATCGATTCGTCTCGTTCGCATTACAAACTAAAAATATCCATTCCCACTTAGTGTGACGTTTATGAAAAGGTAACTTTTGAAGGTATAGAGAAGGGGTTAACATTTGTATTAATGCTTTGGGAGGTACTGGAAGATTTAGTAAAAATTTTTAAGGGTATTTCGGAACTATGTTTATCCACAGGAAAAAAGTCCGTCTTAAAAAATGTCCTGAAAAAATTCTCAATTTATGAAATATTTAAAAGTATGAATTGATTCCGCACCTGTTTTAAAAGCAGTTGATGCCAAATGCTAATTTGAATTTATGCGACTCGACATGTGTGTGGTAAAAATAAAAATTAAATTAAAGTAAACGCTTCAATTGTTTTAATTTCCTTTGCATATCGAGCGAAGCGACATAACTGTATGCTAAATAAGATGAGAACATCTACGTATTTGCGGATAGTTTTAGAAGAAATTGTTTGAAAAACTAGCCAAACTGTCAGAAAGATCTAAAAAGTTAAAGTCTAAAAATTATTATTACCCAGCTCCGAACTGTACATTACAGTTGCAATTATAACGAACTGTTTTAGGAATGCTCAAATAATCGAACCGATAAAATAAATCGAGTTATCGATAGCCGTTACAAACGTAAGTGATGATTTATGTATGAAAAAAGCAGCGTCTATAAAAGTTTTTAGTTAGTATAACTTAATATTTTTTATCGGTTGTATTATTTATCGATTTTTTGTTAACGCAAACGCAACTGTAGTGGAAATTTAGCTTTACTTAAATAACTAAAAAATTACACTGCTTTTTAAGTCACTTTGTTTCAAAATTTTTTTTTTATAGAATTTCCTATTGTTCTAGACAGTAATTTTTATACGAATAATTCCATTAAAAAAAAAAATTTTAAAATGAAACATTGAAAAAAAAAAAAAAAAAAAAATGCATACAAGCGCAACGCATTATACAACAACCGATCGAAGAGTTTCTTCAGCATCTCAACAAACGCAACGTAAAAATTCAATAGATTCACGTGATAGCAGTGAGAAACCGCTGCACTATGATGTCGAAACGCTAATAGGAAAATTAACGAATGTCACAGATCCAAATTTAGGCGTAAATCTCGATGAAGCCGAAATACGTTGGCTGTGCCTAAATGCACGTGAAATTTTTCTAGAACAGCCCATGCTGCTCGAATTAATGGCGCCACTAAAGATCTGTGGCGATATACATGGACAATATGGTGATCTCTTGCGTCTTTTCGATTATGGTGGCTTTCCACCGGCAGCAAATTATTTATTTCTTGGCGATTACGTAGATCGTGGCAAACAATCAATTGAAACAATATGTTTACTATTTGCCTACAAGATACGCTATCCGAATAGTTTCTTTTTTGTTGCGTGGTAATCATGAAAGTTCAACAATAAATCGCATCTATGGCTTCTTTGACGAATGCAAACGTCGCTATACGATCAAATTATGGCGTACCTTTGTCGATACTTACAATTGTCTGCCCGTTGCAGCGCTCATCGAAGAAAAAGATATTCTGCTGTCATGGCGGTTTGAGTCCAACATTATTTTCCATGGAACAAATACGCTCACTAAAGCGACCCTGTGATGTACCCGAATATGGTTTACTCTGTGATTTATTATGGTCCGATCCAGATTCAACGGTTATGGGTTGGTCACAAAATGATCGCGGCGTAAGTGTTACTTTCGGTTCGGATACGGTGCAACGTTTTATAACGCGTCATAACTTTAATCTTGTCTGTCGTGCACATCAGGTCGTTGAGGATGGTTATGAGTTCTTTGCTAAAAGACAATTGGTAACGCTCTTTTCGGCACCAAACTATTGTGGCATGTTCGATAATGCTGGAGCCTTAATGAATGTCGATAAGAATTTAGTTTGTTCGTTTGTTATACTAAAGCCACAAGTTAATACGAGACGTCACAGTGCTACAAGTAATCTGAGCGCAATTGAAAAATATATTTGAAATTATTTCTAGAAAAAAAAAAAAGAGCAATAGATTTGTAAACTTGCGTTTACTTTACATATTACATAACACGTTACATAGTATTTATTTAGTTTAATGTCTTAAAAAAATAAATAAAAAAAATTTCATATTTTTAAAATAGCAGAAATAGAAATAAAAAAAAATATATTATGAGAATACTTTCAATTTTGATTATTTTTCATTTTACTCCAGTGGGTTTTCAAGTTAGTTAAAGATTCTTCCAATAATTTATTACATACAAAATCAATGTCGACCACATCACTCGATGAGATTATACAACACGTATTGAATTGCAAATTGGGTAAACGTTTTACTGTACCCGAACAGCATGTGAGCACTTTGCTGCCGCTCGTACGCAATCGTTTGCTTGAGGAGCCATCAATGCTGGAACTGCATGCTCCACTAAATATAATTGGCGATTTACATGGACAATTTACGGATTTGTTGCGCTATTTCGAGCAAACTGGTTATCCACCAAATCAAAAGTATCTATTTCTTGGTGATTATGTTGATCGTGGCAAGTATTCGATTGAAACGTTGACATTGCTCTTTGCATTTAAAGTCAAGTATCCGGAGAGCATACATCTGTTGCGCGGCAATCATGAATCGGCCAGTGTTAATCAACAATATGGTTTCTTTGATGAATGTAAACGTCGTGCAACGATTAAATTATGGCGTAGTTTTGTCGATTGTTATAATTGTCTGCCAATTGCAGCATTGATCGAGAAACGCATATTTTGCTGTCATGGTGGTCTGAGTCCAAGTATGCGCGATCTGGATGATATACGTAATATAAGTCGACCAACGGAAATAAAAGATTCAGGATTACTCTGTGATTTACTCTGGTCCGATCCTTCGCCGGGACGCATGGGTTGGTCACATAATAATCGTGGTGTTAGCTATTGTTTTGGTCCCGATGTTGTTTATCATTTTGTTAAACGTTATCATCTGGATATGGTTTGCCGTGCACATCAGGTTGTCGAAGATGGTTATGAATTCTTTGCAAAGCGTCAATTGGTGACAATTTTTTCAGCGGTCAACTATTGTGGTGAATATGATAATGCCGGTGCTATGATGTGTGTAAGCAATGAATTGATTGTATCGTTTGTCATACTGGCACCAGCAAAGCATACAGCTTCGCGAAAAACCGTAGAGTTACCAACGGAGACATTTTTTTGACGTGGGAATTTTATTTGTTTAATGGTTTTTCTTGTTTTGTATACATCTAGATTGTAATTATTTTTATAGAAAAAAATGAAATATTTACACGGTTTCGACAGAAGCTGTTGTGTAGTGAACAAATAAAAAAAAAAACAAATAATAGTATTAATTAAAATTTTGTATAATAATTCCAAAATATGCACTTCTGACAAGTTAAAAAATTACAAACATAAAAGAGTGTTTCTATGTCCGCTATGGACGTTGAAATCATCCAACCGATGAGTTTCAAACAGGCTTCATTTGAAAGGTAATAATACAAAAATAATTATAGACCACTAAAACAATGCATTAGGCACAATTAGGTCATTTAAAAGCGCTAATATATTGTAGTCTCGCTGCAATCAAAAAAAAAAATGGTATTTTTTAGTATATTTTTATATTTTAGCACTTAAGATCTGAAATAAATTTGTACTGTTATTTTCAATGGATGGCATTGATACTGATATTTTACTTAATACGCTCGGTTCGCTCGAAACGATGCTGGCGAGTCTATGTAGAAAAAAAACGGTCCTTAACCATTTTCCCTTTGGCTCAAACAGTTTCAACTTATAGCGTATTAAATATGGAGTTTGAGAAACCGAAAAATCGTCACATTTCGTCGTGGACCATGTTCAGGCCTAATATGGTCCACGTCGAAAAGTGACGATTTTCCCTATAAATAGGAGTGATGAAAGAAAAGTGGTATTTTCAGTTCGACCATTATATAAATATGACAGAAATGCTTAATTAATTAATTAATATTAAATATAACAAATCTCGGCTTTTTCCTTCTTATTTAATTTTAAAAATATTAAATACGTTAAAACGTTCTGTCAAAAAAAATAATAATTAAAAAAAGAGTTTTATTTTTGTTTAAAAGTTTTTTTAAAACTTAGCTAAAATGTTGCCTCGTATTCTGGACGAAGTAATACTAGCACTTTTAGGCGCCAAAACAAGACAACGCATAAGCATAGAAGCATTTGATCTTTACGGTATAATCAATGCTGCACGTGAGATTTTTATAAAGGAACCAACACTATTGGAACTGAAAGCACCGATTAAGATAATCGGCGATATACATGGACAATTTGATGATCTATTGCGCTTATTTCGATTATACGGGACATCCACCGAAGCAACAATATTTATTTCTCGGCGATTATGTTGATCGTGGCAGATATTCGATTGAAGTGCTTATATTACTATTCACGTACAAGATTAAGTATCCAAAATTTGTACATTTACTGCGCGGCAATCATGAATCCGCAAATTTAAATTATCGTTATGGGTTTTTCGATGAATGCAAGCGACGGGCAACCATTAAATTATTTCGTACATTTGTCGATTGTTATTGTTGTCTGCCGGTTGCAGCGATTATTGAAAAACGCATATTCTGCTGTCATGGTGGTCTCAGTCCGGATCTGTTTGATTTAAATGATATACGCAACATCGAAAGACCATGCGAAGTTCCTGAAGCGGGTTTACTCTGTGATTTATTGTGGTCTGATCCGACGAATGCATCTCTGGGTTGGTCACATAATGAACGTGGCATTAGCTTTAATTTTGGCATTGATATTATATCGAATTTTTTGAATCGTTTTAAATTCGATTTAATCTGTCGTGCACATCAAGTAATCGAAGATGGCTATGAGTTCTTGGCAAAACGTCAGCTGGTTACAATATTCTCGGCACCAAATTATTGTGGACACTTCGATAATGCGGGTGCTATGATGAGCGTAGATGAAGAATTACTTATATCATTTTTCGTTTTGGCATATAAGGAATCACATGTAAGAATTGCAAAACCTATAAAAAGAGATTCTGTATAATAGTGGAATGTGTATTTGTAATATATTTTGTAAAAAAAAAAAAAATTAAAAAAAAATAAAAAATAAATAAAAATGAAAATGTATAAAAATGTATATGAACTGAAAAGACTCTTCTTGGTTGGCATATAAAAAAAAAAAAAAACAACACAGCACAACAAACACTCTGCAGACATATCGTATTCATACAACAACAAACACATTACTAAGGTTTCTATGCAGAAGAATAACGGTAATTTCTATACACAAGCTCGAGTCATAAAACAACAAACACATTGCAAGCATTGCATTGATCTGTAAAACAACAAAAACTACGAACTTTCATAACTGTTTCTGCTTTGAATAGCGGTGTAGGCTGAAAGTGTCTGTAGCTGTAATCATTACTCTGTCTCTTTTGCTTTTGACGATCCATCAAATTGTCAGTTTCTTCCCAATTTCTTCGTATTTTTTTTTTTTAATAAAAGTTATCAAACATTTTGTGTTTGACAATCAAAGTAGATTCCGATTACTTTGTCAATCCTAACTTGTCGTCGAGCATTATTATTTTGTTACATTACGTATTATAACATATATAATATATATTTCTTAGCTAGAGAGAAGTGTGCTTAGCAGAAAATAACGCCAATTTATATATCCAAGCGTAATGTCGGAGACTCTTTTGCAAAGGAGTCATTCCTTTCAAGTGGATGGCATTATAAGTTTTCTACTCGAATTTTTACGTTCGGGTAAGTTACGTGATCGACGCTTGAACGAGGGAGAAGTCACTATTTTATCGTTGCATGCACGTAATAAATTTCTGGAACAACCGATGCTACTGGAATTGGGCGTGCCAATACGTATTGTTGGTGATATTCACGGACAATTTGAGGATCTACTGCGTTTATTTAAGGCACACGGTACACCGCGACGTACAAATTATTTATTTCTCGGTGATTATGTCGATCGCGGTCGCAATTCGGTGGAAACATTGACGCTGCTATTGGCATTCAAAGTGAAATATCCGGATACAATATTTTTGCTGCGTGGCAATCATGAGAGTGCTTCGATAAATCGACATTATGGTTTCTATGATGAGTGTAAACGTCGTTATACGATTAAATTGTGGCGTGCCTTTGTCGATTGTTATGAATGTATGCCTGTGGCGGCAATTGTTGAGGATAGAATCTTCTGTTGTCATGGTGGTCTCAGTCCACACTTGAAATCGTTATCGCAAATAGCAGCGCTTGAACGTCCGGTTAATATACCCGGAGAGGGTCTGTTGTGTGACTTGCTATGGTCGGATCCGGATAGTAACATAATCGGTTTTGGCTATAATACACGTGGCGTTAGTGTCACTTTTGGTGTGGATGTTGTTGATCGATTTATAGCAAAACATGGTTTCGATTTGATCTGTCGTGCACATCAGGTTGTCGAGGATGGCTATGAATTTTTTGCAAAGCGACAACTTGTAACAATTTTTTCGGCACCGAATTATTGCGGTGAATTTGATAACGCTGCTGCGACTATGTATGTTACGAAGGATTTGGTAATCAGTTTTGATATAGTAGCGCCACGTAAGATTAATCTGAGTTTACGCGCTCTCTATAAGAAAGTGAATATCACTAATAATAAAATGTGATTTTTTTTTTATTTTTTTATTTTTGTTTTAAAAAATATACATGCATATACATAAAAATGATATTGAATTTAATTTAATTAGAACTCCTTAACAAGTATGCATATCCAAATAATAAGGTACGCATAATCCATACGGTTTTGCATTCCACCACTGTCTCTTTCTATTTTGCTTGCATATTTTGGTGAGTTTTATTATAAGCAAACTATGTTGAGAAACGTACTGGAAATATATTTATCTCACCAACAGCCTTTTCAAGTTAAATGCATCATGAGACAGAATTATATATCTTCGTGCTAATTATCTCCAAAATATTTTCTTCCATAAAAAACTACACAAAACAAAGTAATAAATATTTTCAACTCAAAATTATTTCAACAAATATCATAATCAACACAGCATTGAGCTTTGGAAATGTATTTGTCAATAAAATATTTGAAACATTTTCATTTCGATTGCACGAGACACAACACACAATTGTTTGTTCGTTCCGATTGTTTTGTTTGTATTCAAAGAAAAAAATTTCAAATAGTCCAAATTCGAAATAAAAATAAAAACAAAAAAAAAAATAAAATAGAAAAAAATAAAACATAATAAAAAAATAAAATTTTAGAAAAAAAAAATATTTTTTCCTGTTAAACTGAGTGAGTAGTGTGGTTGTGCAGAATTAACGTGCAATGTATTCCGGACGTACTTCAAGTTCCAGTGAAGTTCCGAACATTGATCAAATTATCTATCGATTAATTGATGTGCGTCGCCTGAAGCATTTAAATCTATCCGAATCCGATATACGTTCCATATGCCAGCGTTCGCGTGAGGTTTTTTTGACACAGCCCATGTTGCTGGAGCTTAATGCGCCCATTAAAGTTTGCGGTGATATACACGGTCAATATCCGGATCTATTGCGCTTATTCGACTATGGTGGCTATCCGCCCGCTTCCAATTATCTCTTTCTGGGCGATTATGTGGATCGTGGTAAGCAATCGATTGAAGTGATTTGTCTGCTGCTCGCATACAAAATCAAATTTCCGAATAATTTTTTTTATGCTGCGCGGCAATCATGAAAGTGCCGGCATCAATCGCATCTATGGCTTCTACGATGAATGCAAGCGTCGCTATACAATCAAATTGTGGCGCATTTTTGTCGATTGTTACAATTGCATGCCGGTCGCAGCAATTATCGATGAACGTATCTTTTGCTGTCACGGTGGTCTTAGTCCCGATTTGCAAAATATGAAACAGATTGCACAACTGGTGCGTCCATGTGAAGTGCCCGATAAGGGCTTACTGTGTGATTTGCTATGGTCTGATCCTGATACAAAAATTATGGGCTGGGGCGATAATGAACGCGGTGTAAGTGTCACATTTGGTGCGGATATTGTTGGTAAATTTTTGCATCGACACAAATTCGATCTGATCTGTCGTGCACATCAAGTTGTTGAAGATGGTTATGAGTTCTTTGCTAAACGCCAACTGATCACCATATTCTCGGCGCCCAATTATTGTGGTGAATTTGATAATGCCGGCGCAATGATGTCGGTTGACGAAACACTTATGTGCTCCTTTTATGTACTGAAACCATCCAAGAAGGGCCTAAAGAAATTAACTAAGATTAATCAAAATTAACATAATTGTATTTACAGTACATATTTATGATGTGTATGTGTATATTTATTTATTTATTTATTTTGTTTGTACGAAATCTTTTATTATGCGTTAATGCATATTTTTTTATATTTATGATTCATTGAATAATAATAATTTTGAAAGCTTGGACTATTTTTGAAACTTAAAGCGTAAAAATATTTTATTTGAATTGCATTCAGTTCATGGAAAAACTCACCATGGAGGCAAGGAGCAATTTTAAAAACACACATTTTTCTCTTTTTTTTTTTTTTTTTTTTTTGGAATGCAAATTTTATTGTAAAATTTAATGAACCTTGTTATTGTCAATCCATTATTTTCAGCTTAATTGTTTTAATTTTCGCTTATACGAAAATTTTATATTAATATGCAAAGTACTTTTGCCCAAAGCCCTTGAAATGTTGCATATGCATATTAATGACAAGTCAATTTGGCTCATACTGGCAATTTTATTTTATACATTTGTGTCTGGTGCTCTTTTGTAATGTAAATATTAATAACGACGACAGTCAAAATATAATAAATTATTTAAAATTTTCATACTCGTTTATGCATATATTTGTCAATTTTCGATTATGCAAATATAATTTTGCTTAATTATTTATTCGATTTATTGGGTTTGAGATATTCATTATAAATTTAAGGCATTTTTTTCTGCACTCCATAAGCTATTGTCTTCATACGACGCAGGTGATAAGCCTAGGACATCCTTAAATATTGAATGTAATTAATTATAGTTCTTATAAAGCTTGTACACCCTCGCATGGATGTCGTTTCGCAGTCTGATCCAACGATTTTCCGAGAAATTTTTCTCTCAAAGATGTCAATGCCGAATTTATTGGTTTCTGACATGACCCATGCTTTGGAGCCATACATCAGGGCCGTCATTAACAGCTTCTAGTAGAGCTATAAATATTTATTTTTCTGTATAGAACTGTACTTCATAATTACCTCAAGAGTCCGAAATAGCAACGAGCAAGAGCTATTTTTCAATTTATTTCTAAGAAGAGGTCCCGTGGCCATCTCTGTGCCCAAAAATACAAAGTTTGGTATAACATCGAAGTTTAAATTATCTAACCACTCAGTTTGTTCCAGTCAGGTTGATGGTCTGCGGTATACCAAGTACTTCGTCTTGCTCACATAGACCGGGTGACTGCACGTTGCCGATTACAGTGTGCACAAAAAAAAAAAAAAACGATAAATTCAAATTACTTGAAAGTCTTATAGAAGAATACTTGAAACTCGTGGGACACCCACAAAATCTAGATGTATGATCAAAAAACTGATTTTCCGCCTTTTTTTTATTTATGAGGCTATAACCCAGTAGATTCACGAACAAAATTTTATTTTTTAAATATTGTTATGACCGATGAAGTATGCAGATTTCAATAGTACATACAATGACGTGTAAAACGGACTTTAAATGGATAAAATGTGACAATTATTGACGAAGTTATTAAACATTTACTAAGAATAAATCTTTAAATGTTTCTATGTCCGCTCTGGACTTTAAAACCATTCAACCGATGAAGCCCAAATAGGTTTTATTTGAAAGTCAATAATGCAAAAAACGACTCAAGACCACTAAAACAATTAATTAGGTACATTTGCTTTATTTATGAAGTCGATTTTTAATAAAAAAAAAAAAATAAGGAAAAACGTTAACTTCGGTGGAACCGAAGCTGAAATACCCGTTACATGGGCGTGGCGTCTTGGTTTTGACCCTGGATGACAAAAGAAATGTTTTTACCCGATTGGAGCGAGTACATTCATAAATAATTACTATTTTTAAGAACAAATCTAAAAATCGATAAGTTTGTATGGGGGCATACCCAAAAATGGGCGTTATTTTTAAAATTTCAGCCCAATATCTTTATATCTTCATAATAAATCGGAAAAAAAAAGTTATTTTTTAGTACATTTTGTATGTAATATTTTTAAATTTTGTTTTTATTTTTGGTATTTTTTTCTTATATTTAAATCGTTTCAACGCCCATTTTTTGACAAATGCTTATACCTTATGACATGTAACTGTGTCATACCGATCGGTCCAATAATGAAATATGTCAATGCATACATATTCCATTTTAAGAGAATTATTTGTATTATCAAATGCATTCATATAGCTTTGTGCAGCAGTTACTTCTAATTTTATAGCTATTTACATGAACAATCTGTATTTATATGCTTCAGCAAAGATATTAATTTTGTAACTTTTAATTAGCCCAAAGGATTGGTGTTCTAGTTACAAATCAGAAGTCATGTTATGCTCACTGATTTATGTATTAATACAAAATATCAGAGAAGTCAAGCAATTTGAAAATCTTCTTCATCAATATTATAAGCAATAATTAGCCTAAAGCGTTTGTGCATTCATTTGTTTGCATTACTAATCAAATTTATACAAAAGCTATGTCAAACGTTAAATGACAATAGCCAAAATATGGCAAGTGTATGTTAGCCCTTGGGTGTAGTAGTAACAAGTTTATTAGGCAATTAAAATTATTATTATAAGATACAAAATACTAAATACGAAATGTATTAAAATGCATTTGCAGTTTTGTTAGTTATTGATGTCAGACATTTTCGAGAGACTAGTTGCACATTGGCAACATATTTGAATATGCATTAAGTAGCTAAACAAAATTATATATGGTATACAGTACAGATAGATATTGTATTTGATGCATTTATGTATAAAGCATGCAAATATCTTAGAGATTCACATAAATTGGCTTGTTATCTTCATTATAAATTATATTTGTTGCAAATGTGCGTTCCATTATGTTCATAAAACAACGAAATTATGTATACGTAGTGTTGGCAAATATTTGCATTTGATGTTGCATTGTCTGTCCGTCTGTCTGTCCGTCTGTCTGTCTGTTTATTTGTACTTCTGTTTACACTTGGCAAAGCGAAAAGTAATGACATTTGTGCAAATATGCAATGCACTCTCGCTGCAATATTATTATTCTTGTTGATGTTGTTGTTGCTGTTGTGCTGCATGTAAATTTTCTTCATCAATGATTAATTGTTTTGACAATGTCTGTCTGGCATATATCTATCTTCCGCATAGTCATTGCATGTCGTCTGTACTAAGATATTGTATAAATTGTTTATATGTTTGTCTGTTCCAAAATAACACAAAATATGTGTGTGTATGTACTCGTATGTATATGCAATTTAGACGACATTTCGCGACATTTGGTTGCCGTTGTTGTGGCAACATGCAACATACACTTCACTCTCTTTCTTGTTGCTTTTTGCTATAGTTTGACATGACATTTTTGCGGCATTTTGCATTTGACAATCGTACGCACAGACGTCGTAGATACTTCATGCTGACGAATGTCTAAATTGATCTATGGCTATAGTGTAGTCTGATATTCAAGTATCTATAGATATGCGATTCTACATGTAAACTATGTATAGTACCTGTCTGCAAGAGTACTAAACAAAACTGCATACATTGAACATTGTTTTTGTTGTATGCTTGCTTGATCTCACGACAGATATTTAAAGATTTATGGTTTCATTTTTTTTTTATTGTACGAATTTTTGTGCATTTATGCATTATGAAAGTGTTTTGCACTATTTTAAATATTTTGACTTCATCCCATGCTCTGGGTTCTCATGGGCTTATTTTATTTTATTTTTTTTTTTTACTATGGGGCTTTTTGCATTTGAACCGAACTTTTTTAGTTTTTTAACGGTTCCTAGGTTCATATATAGGTTCATGAACAACTATATCACAAGCAGTGTAAAACAAACAGTGTAAAACAAGCAGTGTAAAACAAGCTGTGCAAACAAGTAATCAAGGAATGTGTAAACTTGAACAATGCAAACTTAAACTGTGCAAATGTAAACATGCAAAAGGTAAACGGTGCAAATGCACTCAGTGTAAATGCTACCAGTACAATGCAAATTGTTCAAATGCAAATAGTGCAAATTCAATCAGTGCAAATCAAGCAGAGCAAAACAAGCATTGGAAAACAAGCAGTGCAGACAGTGCAAACTTAAACAATGCAAACTGTGCAAATGTAAACGGGCCAAAGGAAAATGTTGCAAGTGTACTCAGTGTAAATGCAACCCGTGCAAGTGCAAACACTGCAAATCCAAGCAGTGTAAATGCAAGTAAGGCAAAACAAATCAGTGTAAACAAGCAGTACAAATTCAAGCAGTGCAAACAAGCAATGCAAAATTTGAACTGTGCACATGCAAATAGGGCAAAAGCAAAATTGTGCAAATGTAGCCAAAGCCAATGCAAACGGTTCATATTCAAATGGTGCAAAACAAGCAGCACAAAACAAGCAGTGCAAACTAAGTGCAAATTTAGTAACAACAAAAGCAACATGGTGTAAATGCAACCAGTGCAAATACAAACAATTCAAATACAAGCAGTGAAAATTCAAGCAGTGCCAATTCAAGCAGTGCAAATTAGAGGCTTTAAGTGTAAATTCGGAGTACTGAGTTCATGAATTTTATGTTGAACAAAGTAAAATCATCAAAACTCGTTGAATCAAAATGTATTGAAAACAATTACAAAGAAGAATTTATTAAAATTTATTATTTTTTTTAAAATAATTTTTTTGATTATTCATTCGATATTTTAAGGAATGAACAGACGAACTTGTAGACATTCCGTTTTGGAAGATGAAGCAGTATATAACCTTCGCTGTCGTTGCACAGAGCATGTTGCTAGAGTCCAGTCGCATTCAAAAAAACCTTTTTGAATGGGTTAACGTAGTAACCCATTCCAAGAAATTCAGTACCTGCCTACCTATAACTTCCCCTCTTCCATATTTGACATGCAACAAAATACAAATAATGAATAAATTTTTCACAGACAGTTAGGCGCGCATGCAAAAATGTTTCATTTGATTTATTTGGAAAATAAACAAAAAAGGCAAATGTGTAGACTTAATTTTAGGTTTTTAAATTGTTTTCAAAAGGCGTGCTAAGTTGATTTATGTTTTGTTAGAAGTAAATTTGAGTTATGTAAAACTCCGCTTTCCTCATTAAAAATTTCTAAATAAAATGCTATAACCAACTAGTTACAACATAAAAATTTAAGTTTGTTATTATGTAGTAACAAAATTTAAGTATCATTAGCATTCAAATAGAAACATCAACTATAAAATTTTACAACAAAACAAACTTTATTAAAATTGGTTTAAAAAAAAAAAGCCACAACGCGCTACAAAAATATTAAAAACGTTCAAAGTACAAAAAAAAAAAAAAAAAAAACCAAACAAATTTTTAGTTAAACAATTTCAATAGTACAAACTACAAAACAGCCAGGACGACACTTAGTATGTAAAAATTGTTACCTACTGAAAATTTAATTAGTTATTCCATTTCGTTTGCAACGTTTTATTCAAATTAACTCGATGTGCTTGTTTTTACTTTTGTTTTTACTATTTTTTCTCTAACGAAGAAAGTTTTTCTTTCTGCTTTTTTTGTTGCTTTACAACGCGAAAAAAAACCGCCAAAGCGCCGCCAAAAGGATTAAAGTGGCAAAAGGATTCGTGCTCAGGCAGCACGAATTGCGGATTTTTAAACAAAGTTGTGCAAGCTTTGAGGTGAAATTATATGAAAAAGAAACAAAAGAATACTTTTGCTATTCGTTTGAAACAAAGATTTAATACACTACTTTTAACGAAATATTATTTTTAGTTGATTTCTGAAAGTAGAGCTGTGTATGGAACACCGGGAATCACCGTGACCGCTAAGCAATTTGAATGGACGGGATCGCGATCAAAATTGGTGTCAAATATAGTATGACTTATTAAGATTAGGCATAAAAATGTTAAACAATCCAAACGGTTGAATTTATCTTGTGTTATCGCCGACCTCAATATTGGAAAGCTTAAATGTGCAGTGCAACTCCATTCAGTGCAAATCCAATTAATGCAAATGTAAACAGTGCAAATACAAATATGTATTGCAAATGCAAGCAGAGCAAATTCAAGCAGTGCAAATACAAATATTGCAAATGCAAGCAGTGCAAACCAAGTAGTGCAAATGCCAACAGTACAAATGCTTCGATCCATCTTGTGTTATCGGCAACTTTAACCTTAAAAAGCTGAAATTCGCAGTGCAAATCCAATCAGTGCAAATGTATACTGTGCAAATGAAAGCGATCAAATTTAAGCAGTGCAATCAAAGCAGTGCAAGCCAAGCAGTGTACTCAAAGCAGTGCAATCCAAGCAGTGCAAATTCGAACGGTACAATCCATCTTGCGATATTGCGACTTCAACTTTGGAAATCTGAAATTCTTAGTTCAAATCCAATCATCACAAATGTAAATTGTGCAAATACAAACATTGCAAACTCAAGCAGCTCAATCTACGCAATGCAATCCAAGCAGTGCAAACCAAGAAGTGTAATTCAAGCAAAGCATTCCAAGCAGTGCAAATATAAGGCTAAAATACTACTTTCAGATCAATGTTTTGAACTTTTTGTTCATCAAGTGTTATCGGCGATTATAACCTTGTACAGCTGATAGTCGCAGTACAAATTCAAGCAGTGCAAATTCAAGCAGTACCAATACAAACAGTGCAATTGCAAACTGTGCAAATACATACAGATAAAAGGCAAATGTAACAAGTGAAAATTAAAGTAAATGCAACCATTGCAAGTCCATGTAACTCCAATCCAAACAGTGTGTAAATTCAAGCAGCGTCAAAATTCAAGCAGTGCAATTCAGTCAGTGCAAAACAAGCAGTACAAATGCAAACTGTGCCAATGCACAAAGAGGCAAAAAGCAAACAGTGCAAATGTAATCTGTACAAATGCAATCAGTGCAAATGCAAACATTGCAAATCTAAGCAAAAAAAAAGTGCAAATCCAAGTAATGTAAATTCAAGCAGTACAAATTTAAGCATTCCGTATGACAAGAATTAAAGCTTCGGTACTACCCAAATTAATGTTAATGGTGCCAAAATGCGCAGAAAAATAGTTAATATCTTTTATGTACTTCCTTCGAAGAGTACAAAAAACAAACATAACAAGAAAAAAAACCACTAGAAAGTATGAGGAGCAGCAGTAGTGAATTGGAAATAAAAATCATAAAACAGTGAGAGGAACTTATGAAATGAAAACAGTATCATCATAAAAATAAAAATGAGCATACTTTGTAATATGTGCAACGAAAGCGTAGACATGTTCAAGTGCTTCTGCTTCTCCGTTTGCAAGGAGTCTTTGTACCTTTGAGTTCGTTTATATGTACTATAAGTAGCTGTAACTATTGCATTGATACTCTGTATAAAAAAAAAACCAAGAGCAAATATTCGTATGAACATTTCAAATAAATTTTAAAGGGTTTAAGGCAAATTTTCCCAACTCAACAGTTTTCCAGTATGCGGCAGAATGCTTTTAAGTTGCATGCAAATTATTATATTACAACTATATAATGGTTAGAAGTAAGAACAGCAGCAACAGCAGCAGCAGAGTAACAAAGTAACAATAACAATTGTTGCTGCATGCATCGCGTGCAACATTGAACAACAGAAAAAAAAAAAAAAAAAAAAACGCCAGACAACATGCCAAAGCTAAACAAACTTGCCGCAGCACAACTACTTAAATACTTTTCTGAACATGCAACATGCTGCATGAAGAGTTATTATGACCTTCGCATAGAATTGTCGATATTTGCTAGAAACTGACGTTTCGTTTTTTGCTAAAAATTAACAGCTGAAGCGCTTCAGAAGAGGACGTCTGTCTAAATTGCCACATGCCGTGGCATTTTCATGGCATGCTGCGCTTGTTGAGATTTGCAATACATTTCTAAAGCCAGATTGCTGCCAGATATTGCAAGTAGGCAGTCAGTCGTCCAGTTCGTACCAGTTCCATTTCCTTTCCATTCGATTGCGTGCACTTTCAAAGGCTGCGATTGCGATTTTTCTAAATAGGTGTGGAAATTCTTTATCAAATACTTTTTTTTTGCATAGATTGTTAATTTTGTTGCCAATTGGCTTAGAATATGTTGCTAGAAATAAATTTTGCTTGTTCCACACTTTGCGTGCTGTGCATTAATCAATTCAATTAAAAAGTTGCATTGCAATGATCAGCATGTGGTATTGTATGTGTGTGTGTGTGTGTGTGTGTGTATGTAGAGAGAAATTTAGTGCTACAAAATGCTGCAATGTGTCATAATGTATAAGTGTATGAAAGTAGTTTGTTAGAACATGTATTTAGGCGCCAGTATAAGATAAACAGTTTAAAAATGGGCGCGGGACACAGGGAAGAGATCAGGAAAAAACTAAAATACTAATGGACGGTTCGGTATATGGGTATTGTCCCGAAATTCTCGAAAGTTAAGTTATCAAAATTGTTTCATACAAATAGTTCGAAACCTGTTAGGCTGATGTATGGATGACAATTTATCGAGTTTAAATGGAGGGTTTCGTTTATATAATTATGAATTTCGTAAAGCTTGATATCATCAAGATCATTTAACTGGACAAAAAGATGGTAATCGCTTGAAACCAAGTCGGATTATAAAGCGGTTCAATTAAATCTTTCACACTAGCGGTCGGAGTTTCGCGAGGATCACCAAAGATGTGTGGAAAAGAATTCCCTTCCTATAGTGCAATATTGGTCGCTTCAGGGCCATAGGAGAGCAGCTCATGATAGATAATTTCATGTTAATCCCACCAAAAATTTACAGCAAAACCTTTTTGGCCGTCAATTCAGGCTTTGTTACGGTTTCGATCATAATCTTATTTCTTAATAATGATTCGCTGATGGAAATGTGGAACTCTTTTATCGAGGTTTTTCCTTTATTCACCCTTAAGCAAACGCCTCAAAACACTTCGCTGTAACGATTCTGCTACGGTTTTTATCGATAAATGTCGATTTTCAACAATTTGGTAAAAAGCCGGCCTTCCACATCACGACTACAAAAAATGAAACGGAATTGCGAAACTTGGGCACAAAAAATTGTACATCGAGTTGTGTGGAATCAAGAACGTATGCAGGGTTGGACATTTTCGACGAAATTTTTTTTTTAATCAATTTATTCAAATTCATTAATTTGGACTCAAGGAGTTTTGTTCATATTTTTTGAACATGATATCTCTTAAATGATCACCTTGAGCCTGTACGCCGAATAGTTTTGCAAAATTTTCCATTGTTTTTATCCAATACTTTAGAGAAAATGACGTCTATTTTCTGGCGGATGTTGATCATTGAGCTCTTCTAGGGTTCTTAGCTTGTTGATATAAACCTTTGACTTTGAAGTAGACCCACAGTCTGGTGAAGGCATCTAGGGAACAATGGCTTCAAAAAATCAAATGTGACTCGAGCTGTGTGTAGTGGTGTACCGTCTTGTTAAAACCAAAAGTGCTCCATACCATTATTCCGATAAAGCTCATGCTTGACGGTAATCGTTAGGCCAGCTCCATATTCTTGAACGTGTACTGCTCCATGCCAAAAATCTTCTCAGATAAACGATGTCAATAATCGATCAGACATCTCTATCAAACGTTACAGTGTTAACAGTTCTTTTCGTCAAATTTTTTAACCCTGTACATACGTGTTGCTGTACCCCAATCACTTATACAGATTAGCGATAATCCTATAAAAAGAACTAAAAACTTTTACTGTATACAAACTACTGAAAGTTTTCCTTTTAAATATAATATTTCAACTTATTGAAAAGAGTAAATAAAGACACGCATCGCTATAAACTTTACATAAAATGCACCATTAGACAAAACATACAAAAAAAAATCATAAAAACTTCCTCAATTAGGCACAGAGTAAATGCTAAATACTGCATTAACTTTGTCTAAGTATGCACTATGTGTGCTCCCCTGTAATATGCAACTGGAATGTAGAGTTACAACATTTAATGCCCATATTACAATATCTATTACCATATTTTAAACCAAACCAAAGCATTGTTGGTGGTCACGACGACGACGACTATGTATGATGATGATGACGACAACGAACGCTTCGCATAATTACCAAACGCTGCCCACTTGCTCGAGTGTAGATTGCTGCTTAAACTGCTGCTGCTGCGCATGCGTTGTATGAATTGTAATACTCAAACTCATCAACGGTGAAGTTAAAGTTGTTTCTAGTATTTATTTGTATTTTTTTTTGCTCTCTCACAAAGTATTATGCAAATGGTTAACGACACTGTTACTCCGCACTTAGAAATGCTAGTAACATGCGCTGCGGTTGGGCACTGACATTGGTGCAATAATATTACAACAAAAAAAATACTAGAAAACTCTTTGGCATCTCTCTGACGCGTCAATGTGTTCATCATACAAACATTCATCCATCCATCCATCCTTCCAACTATCCAACCATCCATTGGTTTCGGTGTGTTCATTCATTATGCAGACAATTAATATGCCAAGAGTAATGTGCGCATACTAATGACTTTTTGTGTATTGGCAATCTTTGTTTTATTATGGAATACACTACAAAAATGACAAAGAAAAAAATATTGAAAAATTGGTATAAATTGTATTTATCTTCGTCTAACAGATACTATGTTTCTAAAAGATACATTTAACTTGAACTTCAATTAAAAAACGTTTTTCATATATGAAATATTTTATCAGTCGTGCTCTTATTTTCGAAATTAGTAATTAACATTTCAAATAAATTCTTTTAATTTTATAATTCTCAAACAGTTTAAGCATATCAATAAAGAAGTCTCTACGTGATCGAAATGCCGCGAGATGCAGCGTATGAAATAGGCGTACATCTTGATTACAACTTTAATTTATTTACTTTTTGGTTTTTTTTTTTTTTTTATTATGATTGTACTTTCCAGCTACCACAACTTAAAAGCATTACAAGTCAACGCCACTGTCAACAATTATAGACATTACTCAGCAGCAACAGCAGCAGCATCTGATCAGTAGCTGATGCTCTGTGATCATAAGTTGTGCGCTTGCTTAAAGACCGCCGTGCTAGATCTATCTGCAACTGTCAATGTGTAATCTATCAATAATTGTTTTTTTTTTTTTTTATTATTTTCTTTTAACACTGCACCATTCCCTTGCTCTGTCTATGCATGTAGTACGCTGTCAGTGTGATAAAATCTTTTGAGTTGGCAGCACAGCACTCTGGGATTTCTATTTATGTCAGTTGAGAAATCATATTGTAGAATGAGAAAATAAATCTTGAGCTTTATCGAAATGACTCATAGCACTTATTACTTTTTTTTATTTTCTCGCTCTCTGTCTATCTCTGAGCAGTGACATTTGTTGTTGCTGTCTGTTGAAGTTTATGACGATCAGCATTTAAGTGGTTTTGCTTGAGCAATAATAAGTGTCTTCGGAGATGAAAATGCATTGAGCTTTGCTAATTGCAACATTTTTTTTCCTTTTTTTTGTTTATGTCAACTGTCAATTTGTTGAAATGTAGTGCAAATTTTGATCATTAAGAAATTATTAAAGTTTGTTACCATTAAGTTCGTTTGAGTCATTCAGGACAGATTTAAAAAAAATAATTTAAAATGTAGTAGTTCAAATAAAAGAAGCTTGAGTACCCGTAACACAATATGTGATGTTTAGTAGATAAATCTTCGGAAAGGTGCGAGTGTGTTATCAAGCACCCAGTCCTATGCAAATTATTATGATTATCTACATATATAAAAATTTAAAGATGTGCGTTGACAACGCTAAAACTCGAGAATAACTCGACCGATTTAAACAATTTTTTTTTTTGAAGCCACCAGCCAGCCAGCCAGCCAGCCAGCCAGCCAGCCACCAGCCAGCCAGCCAGCCAGCCAGCCACCAGCCAGCCAGCCAGCCAGCCAGCCAGCCAGCCACCAGCCAGCCAGCCAGCCAGCCACCAGCCAGCCACCAGCCAGCCAGCCAGCCAGCCAGCCAGCCAGCCAGCCAGCCAGCCACCAGCCAGCCACCAGCCAGCCAGCCACCAGCCAGCCAGCCAGCCAGCCACCAGCCAGCCAGCCAGCCACCAGCCAGCCAGCCAGCCAGCCAGCCAGCCAGCCAGCCAGCCAGCCAGCCAGCCAGCCAGCCAGCCAGCCAGCCACCAGCCAGCCAGCCAGCCAGCCAGCCAGCCAGCCGGCCACCAGCTATACTAGCCAGCCGGCCACCAGCTATACTAGCCAGCCGGCCACCAGCTATACTAGCCAGCCGGCCACCAGCTATACTAGCCAGCCGGCCACCAGCAGCTATATACTAGCCAGCCGGCCACCAGCTATACTAGCCAGCCGGCCACCAGCTATACTAGTCAGCCGGCCACCAGCTATACTAGCCAGCCGGCCACCAGCTATATAGCCAGCCGGCCACCAGCTATACTAGCCAGCCGGCCACCAGCTATACTAGCCAGCCACCATTACCAGCTATTACTATTATTATTATTATTATTATTATTATTATTATTATTATTATTATTATTATTATTATTATTATTACTATTATTATTACTAATATTATTATTATTATTATTACTATTATTATTATTATTACTATTATTATTATTATTATTATTATTATTATTATTATTTATTTATTTATTTCTTAAAGATAGAAAAAAATTAAATTAACCCTAACTTATGAGTAAAGCACTGGCTGCAAAGGCCATCGGCTCAATAATGTATTATATTAGTACTATTGTTTATGGTTTATGGTACATATTTACATATTTACAATTTTGGTTTGATTTAAAATTTATTTGGTTTTTTGTGTTTATAATAAGTAGTAGGTGTTAGTGAGTTTGAGGAACTTAATTATATTTGAGATGTTTTCTGGGGTTGGATTTGAGAGTATGGATATAGGGCATTTATTTTGAAATATTTGTTTTTTAAGGTGTGATGTTGCGGAGCAGTCTGTTAGGATGTGTTTTGTGCTGGAGGTCTATTGTTGTTTGGCAGTTTGGGCATGGTATGATGTTGTCAGGGCTGATGTAGCGTTGTTGTGTAAACGTTGTGTGTCCTAATCTTAGTCTTAGTATTTTGATTTGATCGTTGCGTGTAATGTTTTTTGATTTATGTTTTTGAAATAGTGTATTGTATGTGTTGGGTTACCATTTATTTGTTGATACCATCTGTTGCAGAGCTCTATGTTGCGTTTAATTTGTTGATTTATTTTGTTTTTTAGGAATTTATTAATGTCTGTAGAGTTTATGTTGGGGGTGTAATGCAGGGTAGTTTAATAGTGGATTTGGCTATCGTGTCAGCTAACTCCGTTCCCTACAATCCCACTGTGGCCAGGGATCCAGAGGAGTTTTATTTTATGAGCAGTTTTCGTAAGGAGAGATCTTATTGCTGTGGGATATTTATTATTGTTGTTAATATTGCTTATGGCTTTAATGGATGAGAGGGAATCAGAACAAATAATGAAGTTTCCCTTATTTTTATAAATAAGTTTTATTGCCTCCAAGATGGCTATAGTTTCGGCGGACAGAATTGAAGAGTAGTGAGGTAGTAGGCCTCTTTTTTAAAATTTCGTTTTCGGTAGTAACCGCAAAAGAAGCGGTGTCGTTTTGCAATGAGCCGTCTGTGTATATGAATGTGTGATTGTTGTGTTTTTCTTTAAATTCAAGAAAAAGTTTTCGGTATGTGTTTGGTGTTGTATTTGTTTTGCTAAACTTATGCAATGTGATGTTGATGAGGGAGGGTGGAAAAAGCCAAGGGGAGGAGGTTGTTGTGCTGGGTAGTGGGAGGTAAGGGATGTTGAGTTCTTTGCATGAGGTTATGGTTTTTTCTAAAGTAGATGTTAGTTTTTTTCTTTTACGGTTATTATATTGTTTTATGTGTTTGTGAAGTGGTGAGTTGGAACTGTGTAGTAGGGTTTTATAGACTTTGGTTGTTAAAAGATCTCTTTTTTGTTCTATTGTAGGTATATTTGCTTCAAAAAGTAAGTTATGGATAGGGGTTGAGCGTAGTGCACCTAGTGATGTGCGTATGGCAGTATTAAATATGGATTTAAGTTTATTAAGAGTTGATTTAGGAGAGTGACCGTAGATGAATAAGGCATAATCTATTTTTGCTATCAAGGTTGATTTTGTTATGTTAATTAGTGTGTGTGTGTTGCAGTTAAATTTGGGGCTTGCTAAGCATTTTATTACGTTGAGTTTGTTGTGTAGGGATGGTTGGATATGTTTAATGTGCGACTCCCATCTGTATTTGTTGTTTATTATTAATCCCAAGATTTTTAAGTTGGACACTGTTGGAATTTGGAAGTTGTTGCATGATACGCTGCAATTGCAGTTCTGTTTTCGGCAAATATGGAGGTGTTGACATTTTTGTAAAGATAGAGATGCTCCTGAGTATAAACACCACTCGTGAATGTTGGAGAATAGTGCGTCAAGGTTGATTGTTTGGTTTTTTTGCTTATTGTGGGGAATTATTAGGAAGAAGTCATCTGCGTAGGCGTTGAATTGGATGTCTCTTTGTAGGTTGATGATGTTTGCTAGTTTGTTGTAGGCAATGAGGAAGAGAATGACAGATATAGGTGATCCCTGGGGGATACCGTTGTACAGCGGATATGGGCAACTAATTGTGGTTTTAATTTTAATTCTTATTTTCCTTTTTGACATGAAATTTTGTATAAAATTTATAATTTTGGGGCCTACTTTCCAACTGATTAGTTGGTCAATTATTGAATGCACACCGACTCTGTCGAAGGCTCTTGAAAAGTCAAGGGCAATGACTGAGGTGTGTTTTTTGGTTCTCAGCGATTTGGTTATCAGGTGGTCTGCCAGGAGCAGACCATCTGAAACCGATTTGCCGTGCTTAAAACCTGATTGGTTAGGGTGTAATAGTTTGTTTTCCGTGACAAACCACCAAAGACGTTTTGCTATTATTTTTTCTAATGTTTTGGATAGGCAACAGTTAAGTGAGATAGGTCTGTAGTTGGTTAGTAGCGTTTTATTAGAGTTGGGTTTTAGTATGGGAATAACTAGACTCGTTTTGTATGCCTGCGGAATGAAGTTGTTAAAAATGGTGTTAAAGAGGTTGGTAATTCTAGTTTTGACTGAATTGGCGGTGTTTTTGATCATGGGGTAATTTATTCTGTTTAGGCCAGGTGTTGTACCTTTAAGCGAGTGTAATGCAGATATTAGTTCTATCTCAGTGATATCTGATTCTATTGTTTGTGCTGATGGGTGGGGTATATAATTCTTTTGTTTATAAGAGTATTTGTTGGCAGTGAACATTTGGTCGAAATTTTCATCTTTCGATTGGTTTGACCAGTATTGAGCAAATAGTTGTGCTATTGAGGTTGTGTCTGTTGTAAGCGAGTTGTTGGATGTGTCTGTGATGCAGTGAATGGTTTTAATTGGGTTAAGTCCACAAAAACGTCGAATATTTGTCCAGATTCTGTCAGGAGGGGTGTTAGGGTTAATTGTGGAGGTAAAATCTGTCGTAGCTTTAATTTTTGATATTTTTAGCTCCCTCCGAAAGAGTGCATTGGCTCGTTTATATTTTAGGAGATTGTCTGTATTGTTGTTGTTTTTGAAGTTGCGCAAGGTTTTGAATTTGTTTGCTCTTAATTCGGTCAGGGTCTTATTCCACCATGGAGTGTTTTTCTGCATGGATGTGGGGATGTTTGTGGTATGCTATAGTGCGCGGCTTGTAAAATTATTTTATTGAGTATTGCAGCTTCCTTATTGATATTTGTGCTTTTAGGTATATGTACGTTTATGTTGTTTGTTAATTTAGTGAATAGTGGCCAGTTGGCTTCTTTGATTTTGAAGAAAGGGCGGGAAAGGTTGGCTATTGTTGGTTGTGGAAACAGTGAGATTAGGATTGGGAAGTGGTCGCTTCCATGAAGGTCTTCGATTGTTTTCCAATTGGTGTAGGGGGTAAGTTGGGGGGAGCACAGAGATAAGTCAATGTGGGTGAATGTATTATGTGTGGAGAGGTGGGTTGGGGAGCCATCGTTGAGTAAAGTGAGATTAGCGTTTTGGAAAAATTTGGCTAGGGTTTTGCCTTTTTTGTTTTCGTTCGGTGATCCCCAGCTATGGTGCCAGCTGTTGAAGTCACCCACGACAATTTGGTTGTTGCTGAATGGTCCAAAATTGTTGTTTAGGTTATTTAGCGAAAAGGTTTTGCTAGGAGGTATGTATATTGAAAGAATGTTAATTTTTGCTTTTGATATAATTTCTATTGCAGTAGTTTCAAAAAGGCTAGTTACGCTTGTTTGTCTATGTTCAATAGATTTGTGGGCTAATATGGCAACTCCACCAAATCGGTTGGATGCTATATTGGTGTATATTTGATAATTTGTAGGTATAGGTATGGGTATGCTTGTGTTGTAAATGTGAGTTTCTTGGAGACATATAATTTGTGGTGAATGTTTTTTTAATTATAAGCAGGAGCTCACTGTAGTTGTTTATGTAACCTTTTATGTTCCATTGTATAATATTTAGCATTGTTATATTATTAAGTTTTAGCGTGTAGGTATGAATATATGTGGTTTTGTTTTTGTTTTAAGTTGAAGTTAAATGTAGTGCTTAAGTTGAGGTAAAATTCGATTTCGTTTTTGTTTTAGATGGATTCGCTGTCGCTGTTTATTGTGTGTTGTTTGTTTGATTGGTTTGGTTGTTTGGTTTTTATTTTTGTTTTGGGGGGTTTAAAGTTAGTGGAAAGGGGGTTAGATTTGTCTATTGAAAAAATTCTTACTTTTAAATCATTAGTATGTTGTGATGTATAAGATTTATTTTCTGTGTTAGAGAGGTTACCATCAGTTTCCATATTTTCCGTTATAGCTGATGCTTGATTTTGTAGATTATGTGGATGTGGTGTTGGTGGTGTTTCATTTGGTTGTGATGTGTTTGATGACTTTTTAGGTGAGTTGTGTCCAGTGAAGGTAGAAGTGCGGTTTCCTTGTTGCTGCGAAGCGCTGCTTTGTGTGTGTGTGTGTGATTGGGTTTTGGGTGGATTAATTTGTGTGTGTATGGTTGTATGTGGTTTTGAATGAGCAAGTGTTTTGGCATAAGTGTTTGCCGACTGTTGACCCTGTCTATTGAAGTATATATTAAGAGCAGTTTTGTGATCAACTTTTTCGGTAATTTTAATTGCAGTCAGTTCTTGCTGTTTTAGGAATGTTGGGCATTTGCGATCGAAGGGGCTATGTTGATGGTCGATTTCGGGGTTATTTTGGCAGTTTAGGCAATTTGGCATGTTTTTGCATCGTTCCTCTACATTTGTGTGTTTCTCCTCCTGAGCAGTTTTTACATGTTTCAGAACTTTTGCAGATAGTAGTGGGATGTCCAAAGCGAAGACATTTTTTACATTGAAGTGGGAGTGGTATATAGGGTCGCACACCGACTATTTCGTAGCCAATTTTGATTTTTTCGGGAAGATTGTGTGTTTCAAATGTTAATATAATAAGACCGGTTTCTGTTAGAGTATTGGTGTTGTTGTTTTCGTGATTTGTGTTATCTGGTTGTTTTTTCAAAATTTTTCTTACTTCAATTACGTTTTGTGTTTTTAAATTTTCTAATATTTCAGTTTCATTTATATTGCGTAGCTTATTACAATATATGACACCTTGGTGGAGTTCAGTGTTTTGTGTAAAGCTACAGTAATTGCCATATCCATCATTTTTGTAAGTTTCAATAGTTTTAGAGCTTGCAATTTGTTAATAGTTTTGATGAGAAGGCAGCCGTCTCTTGTGTTTTTGCATGAGTCTACTTCTCCTCCACAAGCAAAATCTATTGTTTTTTTAATAACGAACGGTGAAACATTTTGAAAGGAGTTGTTGTCGTTACGTTTTACAGTAAAATATTGGGGTTCGCCTAGTCGATTGTTGTTGTTTTTTGCGTTGCTCCTCCAAATATCAGGCGGTTCATGCATGTTTGTTGTTGTTGGGCTCAAGCCCGGCGTAACAGTTTAAAGCGCGTATTTGTTTTTGTTTTTCTTTTCTTATTGTGTTTAAAATTTGTTTATTAAAAATTTCGCTGCACAGTTATTTTTATAATTTGATTTTTTGATTTTTAAAGTTTGTGTACGTTTTTGAAAAGAACACCTCTTACCCCACGAAAGTTGATTTTGCACTGTATTATTATTATTACTATTATTATTATTATTACTAATATTATTATTATTATTATTACTATTATTATTATTATTATTATTATTATTATTATTATTATTATTATTATTATTATTATTATTATTATTATTATTATTATTATTATTATTATTATTATTATTATTATTATTATTATTATTATTATTATTATTATTATTATTATTATTATTATTATTATTATTATTATTATTATTATTATTATTATTATTATTATTATTATTATTATTATTATTATTATTATTATTATTATATTATTATTATTATTATTATTATTATTATTATTATTATTATTATTATTATTATTATTATTATTATTATTATTATTATTATTATTATTATTATTATTATTATTATTATTATTATTATTATTATTATTATTATTATTATTATTATTATTATTATTATTATTATTATTATTATTATTATTATTATTATTATTATTATTATTATTATTATTATTATTATTATTATTATTATTATTATTATTATTATTATTATTATTATTATTATTATTATTATTATTATTATTATTATTATTATTATTATTATTATTATTATTATTATTATTAGTAACAGCCAGCGAACAGATAGCGAACAGCCAGCAAACAGCCAGCCAGCCACCAGCCAGCCAGCCAGCCAGCCAGCCAGCCAGCCAGCCAGCCACCAGCCAGCCAGCCACCAGCCACCAGCCAGCCAGCCACCAGCCAGCCACCAACCAGCCACCAACCAGCCAGCCACCAGCCAGCCAGCCAGCCAGCCATCCAGCCAGCCAGCCAGCCAGCCAGCCTGGAGAACCAACTATGATATTTCTAGCTTAAGAACAAACAACTTTTTAAACAAAAATTAAAATATTTGCGGCACATTTGTATAGGACCAGCTCCTCAACAGAAGTTTATAGGAAAAAAAGGAGGAGAAGGACACAGCTTGATGTACTAACTCTGTTCTACTGACTTTTTCTATTCGTTGCCAAGAACACATTTTAAATTTTTTACAAAAAAAAAAAATTTAAATTATTATTTTTAAACTAGAAAAATTTGTATTTGAAATGCATATAAACATAAATTTAATAAATTTTTAAAATGTTTAATTATTTAAAATTTATTTAAAAATTGAATTGCATGCTTTTAGGCATATCAAGTATACACATTCATATAAATGTGGTAAAATAATATAATAGAGATAATTTCTACAATACAATATGTATAGAAATTACCAGCCACAGATTAATTCATTTCACTTAAAATAAAATAAAATATCAAAAGAGTGAATTCTTTATATTATCCTTTCACCCAGTGAGTAAATTACATTTTTATCAAAGTTTTATTATTTATAATATTTATTTAAAAATTGGGTTAATGCGTGCTGTGTGCAGAAATAAAAAAAACGAACATTTTTTGTTGAATTATGAACACAGCAAGTGATATAATTTTTAATAATTCAGTTAAATGAGATCTCTTCAATTAAAGTTAAAAACTTTTTTAAGTACAGCAGGCTGGCAGACAGACGGACAGACAGATAGCAATGCCAACAGTTACAAACATTCTCACTGACAGCTAGCAATGGCGAAAGTGATGTATAGTTTGTGCCTTTTATGAAATTATATAATAAATCTGTGGAACTGTAATGGGAACATGTCAAATGAAATTGTGTCAGTGAAGTGACCAATGCAAATAAAGTGTAGCGAAATGTATGCACTTAAGTTTATATTAAATAAATAAATAAATATTGTGGAACAAAAAAAAATATATGTAGTATCAGACAGACAGACACACAGACAGTGAAGCGTATAATTTTAAATTATATTTGTTTTTTTTTTTTAATGTAGATAAATAAATAAAAATAAATATTTTTGCAATGTGCGCCATTTTAATATTCTTTGATACACTTTATGCCTATAACATATATGTCGTGTGGTATATTGCATTTTTCAACACTGTTAGTAAAATTATGATTCTGTGTTAAGCCTTTAAATTCGTAGACAATATATTTTTTATCGGGGGAGTCACACAAATATGGTGTTTGAACAAATTGTGAATTATATTCATAATTTCATTGAATTTCAAAAGCGTTTTGAAACAAAAATTTTTTTCTTTCTTAATTTTTTTTTTTAGATGTAGTGTAAAATATTTACAGCGCATTGCAGCTTTGTTTTTTTTTTAAGTAAATCATTTTTTTTACAATTGTCTTTTTTGTCTAGTGTTGAAAGTCTGTTAAATTAATTGCAGCCGTGCCTTTATTTTTTTTCTCTTTAATGAAATAAAAATATTCTATGAAAAACTTTTTCTTTTGGCATGAAATTTACTTTATAATATTTTTTTTTTTTTTTGCTTTACATTTCATTTTACTTTGTGGTTCTGGCGACTGCCATTGCCACTTCCGTTTGCAATAAAATTAACTGTAGATTTAATTAATTGCGGTAGCCATTTTTTTAATATATATTTTTTTGTACACATATACACTTTGAACTTACACACTCATTTCAGCAAATAAACAAAAAAACAGAAAATGGAATTAACTTAAACTTCTGTCGAACCGAAGCTCAAATACACGCTACACGTATTTTTTTTCGTAAGGGGTGGCACCGAAAACACTTCCACTAGAGTTTTGAGTTTTCATTTTAAAACGAGTTGTAAAGCTTCTTTTCAGTGTGAAGTATCGGTGTAATGGTGTAAATCTTCGAATATTTGCACCAAAATACTTATACCAAAAATCTGAGAATTTGGTGACACCCCTGTATATGTTTTTTATTATTAAAGACTGGTGCAATTAGAGTCGATAAAATTCAAAGTTTTGACAGGACATTGGGGTTCATATAAGAATTAAATGTATCAAATTTTAATATAAATGAAAGTTTAGTAATAAAATATTGGGACCTGGAATTGATTCAGACCGGTTTTTTTTAAATTTACGAATATAAAAATGGCTACAAATACAGGGTCCGCCATCTAACATTTTTTTTTTGAACTAGTGGTTATTTCGAGTGTGGCAACACTGATGTCACATCTGATTGTACAGAAAGTTAGTTTTATCTTTCCGCTGAACGAAAATGGTTGTGTATACAATTGAGGAACGCGTTACGATCGATCTTGTGCGCACTGCTTTCGGAGACCGAATTATCAGCCGAAATTTGATGTCGTTTGCCGTCTCGGAGCTGTGATTTGACACCGTTGGATTATTATTTGTGGGGCGCCGTCAAAGACAAGTGTTATGTGGACAAGCCAGCGACAATTCAAGCTTTGAAGGACAACATTCGCGTCGCCATTGCCGAAATACGGCCGCAAACAATCGGAAATGTCCTCAAAATTGGGTCGACCGAATGGCGTACTGCAAGGCCAGCCGAGGCAGCCATTTGAACGAACTTATATTCCATAAGTAACCGGAAGGATTGTACTTTAATATGAAAAAATAAATTTGATGATCGGATGAACCGTTTTGTTTTTATTGCAAAAAAGAAAAGTTACGTGGCGGACCCTGTATATAATTAAGGTTATTGTCCATCGAACCATTTTAAGCCGTTTTTTAGAAGTGTTAGGCCATGACTCATCGACCGGAAGAGGTGGTAATCAAAAGGAACGATGTCTGGAGAACACCACGGATGGGGTAGAATCATTTATAATTTCAAATAGTTGTTGCTCGGTTTTGCAACACGTAGCCTAGCGCTGCCATGCTGTAAAATAACTTTGACGTGCCTCTCTTAGACTCCGATAGAACTTCACCGAAATTGTTTTATTCATTTTGAGAAGCTCCTAGTCGCGCTGGTCGTACCATTTTCACCCCATAAGCTTTACGCGATGAATATTTGGCTTTGGGAAGGAGGTGGTGGGTGGCCTCTTTGAAGGGATGATGCGGCGGCCTAACGAAACCCACCCAGCTTCAATCCCTTTGAATCAATCCCATGGCTTTTAGTCGTTTGCTGACTGTCGACTCATACAGTTTCAATGATTCTGCCAACTCCTAAAGTGTTTGAAATTGGTCCACATAGAACAATGATTGCAGTTTTTCGTTCCGGGGCGTTTCTTATCTTTGAGCTCAAATTCAACACTTTTAAAAGATCAATTCACCTCCAACACTGTTTTTAGATAAAGCATAAACTCCCCAACAAAAATATTTTATTTGGTACGAAATTTGACACATTCAAATTGTTCATGTTTCAACCGAATGACACAGGGCGTTTCATAAAATAATGGCGATCGCTTATGTGGAACGGTCCATATTAATTCAAGAGCTCAAAACATATTTTTTAAATAACAGAATCTGGAAGAAGTATTCGTATGGGGGCTATATGCTATGGTGGGCCGATTTTAATTAGATCTGCAGTGTATACATACTTAGGAGTGTTTTTCATATATTCATGTCGTTTCGTCGAGTTCAGCTTATAGAGTATATAAAATCTCATTAAATACGTAACAAACTTTCCTATAAATTTATAATACCCATTCACATTTTATATAAAAAAAAAAATTGTAAAAAAAAAAACAACAACTCGCACATTCAGCTGCCACAATTCTTTTGGCATTTTAATTGCATTTTCACAGGAAATCAGTTTTTAATAAAATTTGTGTTTTATTGTTGATTTAATGCGTTGCAAATTTAATAAAGTTTTCAATGAAAAATGCAACATGAACAGATAGAAAAAAATTTATAAAAAAAAAAAAATAAAAAAAACTTCCACTCAAAATGAAAAATACAAATAAAATAATTTATGTAGTATTTGCTATTTTATTTTTTTAAATATTTTTATTTGACTTGACGACTAAATTTAAATGCGCAGCTCAATTTCGATCTGATTTATTTAATTTTAAATTTTTTTTTTTTTATTATTAATTTGCTGCACAGTAAAAACAGTTTTTGGTGTCAGCTGGCAAGTTAAAGTTTTTATTCAAAGCAAAAAAAAAAAAAAAATAAAATAATTTGCGCCATGAAAAGCTGAAAAATAAACTTTAAATTGCTAAATCAGCATTTCAATTTCACTCAACTCAAAGTATTAGTTTTGTGTATGCCTTCGAGCAAGACTCTTTCAGATTTTCCTTTTTTTAAATTTTTTCCTTTTGTTGATCCTTTACCCAGCCACATCATTTTTACTAATCATATTGCCAGAAACTTTTGCCGCCAAAGCTTTTGATGCATTTCAGTTTTGAATTGCAAAAAGTTTTTACAGCGATTTTTATCAAACAACATTTTTTTTGTATTTATATTGGCTGAAAAATCAGTTAAAAACTTTAAATTGCCTAATTAGCTTATCGCTCATTGCTAATCGGATGTGTGAAGTTAAATAGTTCAATTATTGTAAATGCTCCACTGAGTTATTTAACTTAATTATTTTTGAGTAAAATTAAATGGAATAGTTTTTTGATTAAATTTTAAATTTGATATAAAAATTTTAAGCTTTTTTAAGTGAAAATTAAATTAATTGCAATTAACGTTAGTTTAAAAAAATGCATGAAAATATAACACTACCAACAATAATTTTTATAAAGAAATCTTGCAACAGTGCTCAACGATATTGAATACAAAAATTTTGCAGGTGGCAGCCCGAAATTTGGTATTTTTTAGTACAAACAATGCGAACACTAAGCAAGTGACATCGCGAATTTTGGTATTTTTTAGTACAAACAATGCGAACACTGAGTTAAGTGCAGTTGGACAACGATGCATGTAACTATTCGACTTGGCTGGTGTAGTGTTGCACAGTTTTATTTTTCCCAGACTGACTTATTCACTGACTCGTCATGGGTTGTTGCATAATCGAGCCAATGTAAAATGACCTTTTTAGAAAAAATTATACAGTTTGTTTAGTTCGAACAGGCTAGACAGTGACAAGTCAGGACTGTTGTAGAGTCAACACAATGGGAAGAAATTTTTACATTGCAATGTCCTACAAAAGCTTACGCGTTCGGCTCTAAAACAGCCTGGGTAGTTGCTGATGAACACTGGATCGTCTCTGCATCAGCCTGGGATATTTGCTCACAAACACTGGATCGTCTCTGCATCAGCCTGGGACATTTGCTGACGAACACTGGGTTGACTTTGCATCATCCTAGACAGGTTAACAACCAAAGGGTCGCCTCTGTATCAGCCTGGGACAGGGGCGTCTTGGAGAGTTTTTCGGCATCTACTGGATTTTTACTGCATATAATGAAACTTTATAATTCTCAAACAGTTTATTCATAAAATGTGATGCGATAAAGCAAATATTTTTACGATGATAACCTTGTCAACAAATGAATCATATGAGCCCGTCTTTAGCTATGTCAGTCAATGATGGAAATGCTTGATCCACACAAGTTGGTCAGTAGTTGATGCACATATTGTACCATCAATGGCTTATCACGGCTGATGTGGAATCGACCCAGTGCTGATCTGCAATTGTCTCAGACTGGTGTAGAATTTTTGTAGGATAGGAAACAACATTGAGGCTTTCTAGCTTCTGGGACAGTACGGACAATGCAAGGCTAGTCAGCTGTTAAGTTAAAGTCGATCTTGAGTACCGCTGGATTTATTACACTATTTCTGGAGCTTTTCTATATAAAAAATTTTAGCAGCTTCACTCTGCTCATTTTTTTTATATGCTTACCTGTCCTTTCGCATAATTTGCAGGCATTGTTGCCATACATTACGTAGACGCTACAATTTTAACATATTTTTTAAGTATCTCATTAACGCATACTCAAGCGCATAATCTATCTTTGTTAAATTCGAACTTCTTCTTATTGCTCCTACGCCGAAAAAATATACGAGAAAATGGTTCTTCTGTTCATTTCCTGCAAAGGAAACACATTCACGCATTGTGTATGAACCAATTGCATTTATAAAACGCAGCGGGACATCAAGTCTGCGCCTGCTGCGCGTTACTTATACAAAACAGACGCAGCAGCAACATAGTCCAAAGTTGCAAAATTAATTTAAAATTCTTTTTTTTTTTTTTTTTTTTTTGTATCTTTTTTGCAAATATCTCACACAGCAGCTGCGCTGTTGTATCTCTCTGTAGACTGAGACTGTTCATACTTTATACGCAGCATATATCTTATTTCGAAAAAAAAAAAAATCATTTTTATTTCAGCGCATGCAAAAGTATTTTAATTTCGATTTTTATTGTTTGCGCCTGACTGCACCTTATTCCGCTGCAGACATGCCAAGTAGTCAATATAGATGCAGCGCGCAAAAGTGTAGAACAGACGCCTCAGAATGCCTGCTGGCAAGATACAAAAAATGTGAAAAAAAAAAGAAAACTATACAAAATGAGTTGAATATGATTGTGTGTGATTCATTTAATGAAGTCTCACGCGCTAGGTAGAAAACAGCGCTGAATCATTTGATTATGATCGAATGAATATGTATCTAGATACATTTTTTTATTAAACCTTGAAATTAAATAATAATAAAAAAAAAAAATATTATTTATGTTTTATTGAGTTTGCGCTTTTTTATACAAAACGACAAAACACAAAAAAAATTTATTGCAAAATATTTGAAGTAATTTTTTTTTTTTAAATTAAAGAAAAAATTAAATTCATTCTTGCTCCTGTACCGGTTGCTCTTCAGTTGTTGTTGCTGCTGCAGTTGTTTGTTCTTGCTCAACACTTGCTGTGCTGCTAGTTGCACTCTCCTGTGGCATTGCACAGGCACAAGCATCACGTGTATGCTCCTCAATCCATTTATTAAAACGATTGACACGCGTATAGACACCAGGTGAACCTGGTTTAGCGCAACCTTCACCCCAAGAAACAATACCAGCCAGCTGATAGGCGCTACCATTCTCACATTGTACATGCATCGGACCACCGCTATCACCTTGACAGGAGTCCTTTGCCACCTTCTTCAATATAACCAGCACAGATCATATTATCTGTAATACGTTCCGTGCCATAATTACTATCGCGACATTCAGCTTGTGTCAGTATGGGCACTTCAACTTCTTGCAATGTATCCGCAATGGGACCACCTTCACTTATAGCACCCCAACCGGTAACGGTGCCAATTTGTCCGGCAAATGTATCATCTGCTACGGGCAAACAAACCGGATGCATATCGAGACCAAGTTGTACCGGTTCATTGAAACGTATTAGCGCAATATCACTATCAAAATTACTCGTGCTATAATCTTCGTGTACATAGACCCTAGAAACGCGACGATCGATTATTTTGACGCTGCTATTTTTACGATTATGCTCCAGGAGACGCACTGTTATCAAACGATGATAGAAACCATTGACACAATGCGCTGCCGTGACAGCATATTGATCATTGATGAGCGTAGCGCCACAATAGAAACTGCCAAACCACATGAGTAGCGCCATCCAAGGGTATTCATGTACTTCTGTCTCCTGACCGCCAACAATGCGTTTTATGGTATTCGTAGTGCCACAAGCGCATGCAGCGCATTCACGTTTTAATGGTTGTGACACAATTTCCGTATATTCGGGACCCATAATCGAGAGTATCCAATCGAGAAAACTATTCTGTCTCAAGCTGCTTAGATTTTGTAATATTTCTGCAGGTTGTGCGCTGCTGCGTAAATTGGCGGCACTATAACTTGCGCCTTGGCCAAAATTATAGCACAAAAGTAGCGCATAGAAATATGCTAACTTGGTGTACATCTTCGTTGCTGCTATTGGCTTAGTTGTACTGTACCTCTTGAGTTTTAGTTAACAACTAAAGTACAAGTTAGTAACTAAGTATCTTGAAGTAAGCATCCTTTGATCATGGCAACAAAATTATATATGCAGGAGCTGTTTCATGAAATAGGCGACACGTCAAAACTTACGCTAAGGTTCTATACTAAATAGCACAACAGTCAGACTTTAATTTAAACTCAGTCCAGTCCTGACGCACGGAAAGAACCGGCTTCAAATGCAACCAGAACCTGCAACAAGTTGCAACAAAAATAGATAAACCGGCTTTTTTAAAAAGTATCTTTTAAGCAACAACAAAGGATTTCTAGTTGCAGTTGCAGTAGACAACGAATTAGAAACTAAAAACAAAAAAAAAAAAAAAAAAAACAAGAAAGAACGTTGAAGTCGAGTAAGCTTGACTGCAAGATACCCTGTACCCAATTTTTGAATTGAATTTTCATAAAAAAAAATTTTGAAAATCGGGTATATTTTTGTATGGAGGCCATACCTAAAATTTTTTTGGACCTACTCCTATTGGTCGATTTTATTGGGTCTATAGGCAAGTAGATTTATACCAAATTTAGACTCCCTAGAATAAAAAACAATGACGCTTTTGAGTAAAAACACAATATTTTGGGGTAAATTTGTATGGGGCCTATACCTAAAATTTGGTTGGTCCCACCGATATTGGGATAATTTCATTGGAACTATCATAGACATAATTTATACCAAAAAGACTTCCTACAAAAGAAAAGACGTTTTAGCAAAACCCACAATTTGGGGTGGATTTGTAAGGGGGTTACCTCTGAAAATGGGGCTAGGGAAAAACTGTTGGCAAGTACAAACTGACGGCTAAAGAGCTAAGTTAAAAGGGCCCCAGACGGTTAAGGGCTTAAGTTTCAAATGGTGGCCCTATCTCTTTTCTGTCTTGTTCCAAATAATCTCTCTCAAGCAGACAGACAGGCAGACGGACAGACAGATATAGCTAGTTCGACTCCCCCTTCCTAAATATATTGATTTTATATGGTCTTTCTAGCATTCTTCTGTCTGTTACATACATTCGCACAAACTTAATAAACCCCTTTTTACCCTTTGGGTACAGTGTACAAAAAAAAAAGTTGCCAGCTTAGCGTAAAAGAAAGCAGATACTTTAATGCTTAAAATAATTTTTTTTTCAATAAATAAACTTAAATAAATATTTTTTATTATGCAAGTAAACGAAAAAAAAGTAGCAACTATTTAATTTTCTTTGCCTCCGATTGACAAAGACATGCATTCTTTGTGAGATTCTTAATCCAAGTGCCATAACGATTAACACGCGCATAAACGCCAGGATAGCCAGCCTTAGCACAACCCTCGCCCCAGAGACCACACCGGCTAATTGGTGTTCACGTGTGCCTGCCGTAACAACATGCAGCGGACCACCACTGTCGCCCTGACATGAATCCTTCTTACCCTCATCATAGCCAGCACAGAGCATATTATCTGTTATGCGTGAGGGCACCATAACGTGTCTTGCGACATTGTTCCTGTGACATAATGGGCACTTGTACTTCCTGAAAAAAAAAAAAAATTTATTTATTTGAATGGTTACAATTTTAAGTTGCAGCAAAGCACAAACCTGCAATGTATCTGAAGTCATGCCACCAACTTTTAAAGCACCCCAACCAGTTACAATGCCCGTTTCACCTTTAAAACTTCTACCCGGCGCTGGCATACAAACGGGATGCAATAGTTCGGTCATTTCAAAGGTTCATCCAATTTTAGTATCGCAATATCATTATCATAGGTGCACGTGCATTATATTTCGGATGTGTTGTTACTTGTATAATTTTACGATCGATTTTCGTAAAATTCGACATTTTGCGATCATGTTCAAGCAGACGCACTGTAATTTTCCATGCGAAAACCATAAACACAATGCGATGCTGTCACTACAAATTGATCATTGATCAGTGAGC
>JAEIFJ010002211.1:0-77560 GCA_018903435.1 Leucophenga varia | reverse complement strand
TTTTTAATTAAAAATTTCAAATTTATGATTTTTAGCTTTTTAAATAAATCAATTTTTTGACTACTAAAAATGCATTTTTAATTTTACATTTGGAAAAAAAAAATTTAAAAACTATAAAATTAAATAAACGTAGTTTATTGTAAAAAAAAAATTAAATAAATAAATAAAATGCTTTGTGTGATAATTTGTTGTATTAATAATAAAAACTTTAATTGTATAAAATGATTTAGCAGTTATTAATGCACTAATTAAATTTGACTTACGTAATAATCTCAATTATACTATTATTTTCACGATATGCGAAAAGAGGAATGCTTTTTTTTGAGTCGTCATCACTCCTGTACAGGAGGCGTAACGGTTTGGGGAGTTATATTTGCTTTATGGAACTTGCGAGCTGCAGTTTGTTTCATTAAAGATGAATGCAAATGTTCACAAGACTGTGCTCCAAAAAAAGGCTTTTCCCAGTTTTCCGAAATTTTTGGACCTATTCAATGGACGTACCAACAAGACAACGCCCCACCCATACAGCCCGGGTTACAAACAGTGGATTAAGGACCAGAATGTCAAATTGCTCGAGTGGCCGCCATACTCCCCAGACATAAATATTATCGAGAACATTTGGGGACTTTGTATCCAGAGAAAGTGTATGAAGGGGGAAGACAAATTTCAAGACTCGGCGGTCCCTGGTGAAGCGATTAAAAAGCCTGGTCAACTATTTCACTGGTGATATTGAAAAATATTACGATTCCTTATCAACTCGAATGTTTGAAATAATTAAGAATAAGGGTGGTCATACCAAATATTAAATAATGCAGAAATAGTCTATTTTATTATTTAAGTTACCAAGTGCCATGAAATATTGCTGTGAATAATTTTTTTTATAATTTTGTTGGTCAAACCTATTCACTTGAGCCAAAAATAATGTAAATTTTCAGATATGTTTTTGAAAAATACATATATAAAATAGTAAAAATGTTTATATTTCCGCTATTTAAGTTGAAACCGTCTAACCGATGAGCCCCAATCCGGTAATATTTGAAAGTAAACAATGCAAGTAAATGAAATTTTACTAAAACATTGCCTAATGCATATTCGATTCATTTAAGAAGTCGATTTTCTATCGGGTGCGCAACTAAATAATTTCGTATTTTTTTGTTAAAAAAACATTTATTTAAGTATGAAAGTGAAAAAATATTTTATTCAAAATATTGTCCATCGGAAGCGGGCAATTTATGGATTCAATCCCAAAAAAACTTCTCATCTTTTGCGCCGAGAAAATCATCAAGCCATTTTTTAATACCTTCAACATTGGCGAACCGTAAAAAAGGGTGATTCTGCATCGACCGAAACAAGTGGTAATCAGAAGGAGCTATGTCTGGGCTATAAGGCGGGTGAGGTAGAATTTCCCATCCAGCATTTTCCAAATAATTTTTGACCGGTACTGCAACATGTGGCCGAGCATTGTCATGATGGAAAATCAATTTTTCGTGTCTGGTCGCCCATTCTGGCCGTTTTACGGCTATCGCTTGCTTCAAACGTATCAATTGTTGCCTGTATAGCTCTCCCGTGATTGTCTGGCCCGATTTTAACAGCTCATAGTACAGCACACCCTTCTGATCCCACCAAATACAGAGCATTACCTTCAAACCATGAATATTCGGCTTTGGTGTCGATTTGGCTGGTTGGCCTGGCTTCACATATGATCTTTTACGCTTAGGGTTGTCGTAATGAATCCACTTTTCATCGCCAGTGACAATACGATGCAAAAACGATTTCTTTTTGTGGCGATTAAGCAGCATTTCAGACATGCAAAATCGTCTCTCAACGTCTCTCGGCTTTAATTCGTGAATGTATCCAGCTGCTTTTAAACGTTTAGAAATGGCTTGTCGAGTGACTTCCAATGTTTTCCAAGTTCTTCTTGAGTTTGACATGAATCTTGATCGAGTAATGCCTCCAAATCTTTGTCTTCAAACTTTTTGATGGACCTGGTCGCTCTTTGTCTTCTGTGTCAAAATCACCACTTTTAAATCGTGCAAACCACTGCTGACATACTCTAACCTCTGGAGCATATTCAGGATAAGCTTCTGAGAGTAAACGATGTGCTTCTGTTGCACTTTTCTTTAAATTGAAGAACAAAAGCAAACCTCCCCGCAAATGCTGTTTTGTTGGAACGTAACTTGATATTTTGACTGTAATAAAAAAAATTTGTGTGTTTACTAATATTCACTGTGACATATCAAATGTCCTGATTTTTTGGCGCGCTTTAACATAGAATAGCTGTCACTGTCAAAATATTGACTACATAAATAGATATGAGGCTAGTAACAAATACGAAATTATTTAGTTGCGCACCCAATAATTTTCAGATACAAAAATGTTTTGGTTTTTTAACATAAACAAAAAACAAAAAATAAAAACAGCTGATTGCAGCTCTCCCCAATATATTTTGGGTAAGATAAAAAAAATGGTATTCTTTAGTATGTTTTTAAGTTAGCCCGTGCCCATTTTAGGTGAGCTGCAAAAAAAAAAAAAACACAAAACACAACAGATGCGAAACGGAAAAAGAGCTGAAAGAGCAGCCGAAACGCCCGTTCGACATAGTAGCGCACGCCGGGTATCTGCTAGTTATAAATATAAGAGTGTAATTTTTTGAAGGCCGGGGCTTTACGGAACAAATAATGTGGCCATATTTTGTTTTTTAAGCAACTAAAATGTATAAAGAACAAGAAAGAACGCTGAAGTCGAGTATGCTCGACTGCAAGATACCCCGTACCCAATCTTAATGAACCTTAAGATCGATTCTATTTTACTACCGTACCTCATTGAACTGAATACAAAAACTTAAAAAATTTGTTGGACCTACCCATATTGGTCTATTTCATTGGGACTATCTTAGGCATAATTTATACTAAATTTGAACTTCCTAGAATAAAGAACAATAACGTTTTCATGCAAAAACCCAACATTTTTGGGTACATTTGTATTGGGGCTATACCTAAAATTTTATTGGTCCTACCCATATTGCGATATTTCATTGGGACTATTATAGACATAATTTATACCAAATGAAGACTTTCTTGAAAAAAGAAACATTGACGTTTTTATGCAAAAACCCAACATTTTGGGGTACAGGGTATAAAAATGTTGCTTAATCTACTTAAAAGATAAAGGAAATATTATTAATTATAATTTTTTAAAGCAATATAAACGAAGCTTAATGGAAGACCTGGGAAATTAAATTAAAATGACAAAACCTAGTATATAGATAATGGAGACTGCGAATCGGGTCGTTACATCCATATTTTAAATGTTTTCATACAAAAATTCGAAAATGTGCGGTAAATTTGTATGGGGCCTATACCTTAAAATGGGCGTGGCACCTTGGTAAGAAGAGTTTTTGCCAAATTTAGAGTGAATACGTGCATAAATAATTCCCATTTTTATACAAAAAATCGAAAATCGGTGGTTAATTTTTATGGGGGGCTATACCTTTTGAATTTAACATACAAACTGCCTAGGACTGAGAAATGCTTAAGTTCCGAGTTTCAGCTCAATATCTTTAAAATTGAGGAATAAATTGCCACGCAACAGACAGACGAACGGACATGGCTAGATCGACTCGTTTCGTCGAGCTGATTAAATATATACCGTCTTGATGATATCACATGTCAGCCAAGTTCAACTGGAGTAAAAACAAGGAAAAACGTTAATTTCGGTGGAACCGAAGCATAAATACCCGCCACACGAATCTTTAAATAGTTTATGTGTGATCATCAGTGGCTTATATACATTTATAAGTATAAAGACGAAAAAAAAAAAATTTTTCATACAAAAGTTAAAAAAATCGGTGAGTTTGTATGGGGCTATACATAAAAATGGGCGTGGCATCTTGGTTTTGGAATTGGATGATATAATAAGTGTTTTTACCCAATTTGGAGTAACTAAATTCATAAATAATACCAATTTTTATTCAAAAATTGAAAAATGGGCGGTAAATTTGTGTGGGGGCTACACCTAAAAATGGGCGTGGTACTTTGTTTTTGATATCGGATGTCGTTAGAAGTGTTTTTATTCAATTTTGAGTAAATATATTCATAAAAAATACCTATTTTTATACAAAAATTCGAAAATGTGCGGTAAATTTGTATGGGGGCTATACCTAGGAATGGGCGTGGCACCTTGGATTCGACTTTGGATGACATAAGAAGAGTTTTTACCCAATTTGGAGTGGATACATGCATAAATAATACCTATTTTACACCTAAAAATGGGCGTGGCAACTTGGTTTTAACATACCAAGTAGTCGTTGCCGAGAAAAGCTTAAGTTCCAAATTTCGGCATAATACCTACCGGACAGACAGACAGACGGACATGGCTAAATCGATTCGTTTTATCGAGCTGATCAATAATATATATACTTTATGGTGTCTACGACGTCTCCTTCAACGCGTTACAAACTTTCCGACAAACAGAATATACCCTTCACACTATGTGTGGCGGGTATAAAAGTGGCGTATCATAGTTCGATATCGTTCGTCGTTGACGGTAATGTTTCTTCCATGGTCGTCTTTGAAGAAAAATGGATCGATGATGCCACCAGCCTATAAACCACAACGGTAATTTTTGTATATCATGTGGGTGTTCATCACGCCAGATGCGATAGTTTACGTATCCGTTGAGCCAGAAATGAGTTTCATCTTATGATAAAACAGTGGATTTTCATGGTCCCTTGTAACGCCCATTTACCAAAAATAAGACGTTGTGGTAAGTCATTCGGCTTAAGTTCTAGCTGAAGATGAATTTTATAGGCTTTTAAACCAAATTCGACACTTTCAATTTTCCATGTGGTTGAGTAACACATACCCAATTGCTGAGAATTAAAAATGTTTTTTTATTCCAAATAGTTTGATATGATGGTTGATTGATTTCATAAAGTGTAGCAATTTCGTATTTAAAGACGAACAATAGTGTGCAATAAATTCAGCCATAATGGATCTCTTACCGTTTTTAAAATCATGTTTACAAAATTCAAAATGGCGGTTCCATGAATTAGAATAAAATATGAATATAGATAGATAAAAGGAACTGTGGGACAGTCCCACACAAGTAGCACACAAAGCGCCGTTTTGGTGATATATGAATATAATATGTAAAAATTTATAAGTCATAATTTATAATTCATGAGTAAGCTTCCCAGATCGGTTGGCTTTAAATAAATAATACAAATTATAGCAGTGAAGCGGGTTGAAGAGTTGTCGTGGCGGACAATAAAAAAGCGTTGTCCTCGGTGCCTTTTCAATTTTCTGCACTTAAGTTGTTAATGTTACTTTTCTCATTGAAAACAGTTCCATACCTTAAGTCTGGTAAAACTCATAATTATTAATTATCATCTTATTTTTATAAAAAAAATGGAGAAAAAAGAATTTGTGCTTAAAGAAATGTAATCTATATGTACAATATTTTTAATTTAATGAGCTTTTTCATTATTTTTTAACATTCGATAACTTTAAACAGGATATTTGGAATATATTTTAAATTAACAACAATTGTGATTCAATGAGAAATATATTCAGTAATTAAATACGCCGTTCATTGGGCGTTCTTCTTTTGAATATAATAGATGTGTTTAATTTTCTAATTGTACGCTGCGGTAGGCGATGGTATACACTCTGGTATAATTACAATAAAATTATATATTGCGTACAAAATTATGGACGATATGCGTGTTCATCGGATCAATGAAAGCGGGTAACATATCTTCTTCTTTTTTGTGCACACATTCTACGATAAAAAAAAAATAATTATAACAAATTCGTATCTTTAGAAGAAGTTACCCGAAATTTTTTTATACACACCTTTATACGCATTGCAGCTGGGTCTAAACAATTTAACTGTTCCATCAAACTAAAGATTAAAAAAAAAAAACAAAAAAAAAACTTTAACTTCGGTGGAACCGAAGCATAAATACCTGACACACGAATCTTTGAATAGTTTATGTGTGATCATCAGTGGCTTATATACATTTATAAATGTATAGACGAAAATAATTAATTTTTCATACAAAAGTTCAAAAAAATCGGTGAGTTTGTATGGGGGCTATACATAAATATGGGCGTGGCATCTTGGTTTTGGAATTGGAAGATATAAGAAGTGTTTTTTCCCAATTTGGAGTAAATAAATTCATAAATAATACCAATTTTTATTCAAAAATAGGAAAATGGGTGTTAAATTTGTGTGGGGGCTACACCTAAAAATGGGCTTGGTACTTTGTTTTTGACATTGGATGTCATTAAAAGTGTTTTTATTCAATTTTGAGTGAAAACATTTATAAATAGTACCTATTTTCTTACAAAAATTCGAAAATGGGGGGGGTAAGTTTGTATGGGGGGGCTATAGCTAAAAATGAGCGTGGCACCTTGGTTTTTACTTTGGATGACATAAGAAGAGCTTTTACCCAATTTGGAGTGAATACATGCATAAATAATACCTAATTTTATACAAAAATTCGAAAATTTTCGGAAAGTTTGTATGGGGGCTACACCTAAAAATGGGCGTGGGAACTTGGTTTTAACATACAAAGTAGTCGTAGCCGAGAAAAGCTTAAGTTCCAAATTTCAGCGTAATATCTTCAGAGAAAAAAATGCGTAGAAATAAACAAACGAAGAAAGGGCATGAATAGATCGTCTTGTTCGGGCCCATCAGGATAATATATACTTTATGGGGTCTCCGATGCCTCCTTCAATGCGTTACAAACTTTCGGACAAACTGAATATACCCTTCACACTATGTGTGGCGGGTATAAAAAAGCATAAAGAATTTTTGCATAATAAGTTTTTTAAAATGTGGGGGGTATTTTTATTTTGTCAGAAAGTTTGCATCGCATTAAAGGAGATATCGTAGACCGTACAAAGTATATATAATCTTGATCAGCACAAGACGAGTCGATCTTAGCCATGTCCGTCTGTCAGTCCGTCTGATGCAAGGTGTTTGATCCTAGGCAGTTTGTATGTCAGAACCAAGGTGCCACGCCCATTTTTAGGTTTAGTCCCCATACTATTTTTTAGTCTTTGTATGAAAAATCATGAATATATTCTACTGTCATGCAATAAATACAACCGAAATGACAATGATCGGGCCATATAAAAGACAGACTCTTGACAAACTTACCTACCATTCCTTTGTTTTTTCAAGAAAATTATTGTCATGTCTTCATTTTTATACCCGCCACACGTAGTGAAGGGTATATTCAGTTTGTCTGAAAGTTTGTAACGCATTGAAGGAGACGTCGTAGACCACATAAAAGTATATATATTCTTGATCAGCTCGACGAGACGAATCGATCTAGCCATGTCCGTCTGTCTGTCCGTCTGTAAATTTCTAGGCATCTTTTCCGTTGAAGATATATAGATATTAAGCTGAAATTTGGAACTTAAGCTTTTCTCAGCAACGACTATGTTAAGTTCGAGAATGAGAGTGCCACGCCCATTTTTAGGTATAGCCCCCATACAAATTTACCGTTTTTTTTTACGATTTGTTGTATAAAAATACTAATTATTTATGAATGTATTCGCTCCCAATTGGGTAAAAACATTTATATTGTCATCCAGTGTCAAAACCAAGATGCCACGCCCATTTTATGGTATAGCCCCCATATAAAGTTACCGCCCATTTTCGAATTTTTGTATGAAAATGGTTATTATTTGTGAATGTATTTACTACAAATTGGCTAAAAACACTTCTTATGGCATCCAATGTCAAACCAAATGTGCCACGCCCATTTTTAAATATATCCCCAAAAAACTTACCGCCCATTTTCGAATTTTTGCATAAATATGGTTATTATTTAGAAATTTATTCACTCCTAGTTACCTAAAAACATCTAATATTATCCAATATCAAAAGCAAGGTGCCACGCCCATTTTTAGCTTAAGTCCCCATAAAAACTTACCGCCCATTTTCGAATTTTTGCATAAAAATGGTTATTTTTTAGTAATGTATTGACTCCAAATTGGGTAAAAACTTTTAATATCATCCAATATCAAATCTAATGTGCCACTCCCATTTTTGGCATAGGCCCTACACAACGTGAGTTGTATCAGATCGTTGACCCCGTCCTATCCCATCTCGAAGTTCTACGAAAGCCACTGATGATAACACATTAACAATTTAACATTTTTCCTTGTTTTAGATTAAAATTATTTTTACATATTTCTAATTTGAGCCCCAACTTGAATTGTCCCCACTCAACCTCTTTCGTTTCGTGTGGCGGGTATTTGAGCTTCGGGTCTACTGATGTTTTTCCTTGATTTGTTTTCAATCTATTCGTTGTAAGTGAAGAGTTCGGTGGAATTATTCACTCGTTTATTTTGCTTTATTTAAATTGTGTTGGGGATGCCAGTATGTTGTACAGGACCAGAGAGATTAATCCTAATTATATCAAAGTGTTATTAAATTTTTTAAATCAAATCTAACTCTAATGAAAATTTGAATCTAATAAGAAGGTCTACTGGGACTAAAACTAAGTTTACTTAAATGTCCGTCTGTCCGTAAATTATTTTTTAAATGTGTTGAGTTTTTCGGTAAGAATATCTCGGTGCATTAGCTCTGAGCGTTATCAGAGCACTTAATTCATTCAGATACACTACGTCCAATTTCTGGTTCTGAAATATGTTGTCCTGTTTTATTAAAATGCTTACAGATCCAGAAACAATTTCAGCGCGTTCCGGATGCCAATCGATTTTGGTGACGGTGTTCTTATGCTCCGATAACGTTTTCCTAATATCGCCCGTTAATGTGTCATATACTAAGCGAAAATTTTCTAATTAAAACTATTAATTCTTAAATAAATTTGAATACAACTTACTGATTACCGAGCCGAAAGCACATCCTGCATATACAAAGCGTTGTCCAGTTAATTCCTTGGGTGAAAATTTGGCCATTTGGGAATGGTTTTTGACCTTATGACCTTGATATACCATAACACAATTATCGGGATCTTTAATGCTGTCTGTGAATATAAACAAATATTTTGTATTAATTATATTTTTAGTGTATTTCTTTATTGTTTTATAACCTTCTGCATATGATTGTCGTCGATCCAAACTTAGCCATATTATCCAAACCATTTGTTAAGAAATAATTATCGTCATTCCTGGCATCGATATAGGTAATGCCTTTTGTATGGCACATAAAAAGTTGTTATAAGTTTTTTTTCGGTACGTAAATCGTATAGATCAACAGCACCACGATGGCTGTGACCACAAATGATGATATTTGGATTATTATAGTTTAGATAGGACAATGCGTAAATACGATCGGGTAAATAGCTAAACGCTAATGGAATCGTTTCCATAGTTAGTGTATCCAAATCAATTATAAAAAATGAAACACCATTAAAACTGCCAACTAGTTTTCTACCGCAATTTGAAAAACGTAGTGGCAACACTGAACGCTGTTTCATGGGTAAGTGAAGACATTCAGTTTTTGAACTATGCAAATATTTGATATAGACTAAATTAAAAAAAAAATGGTTAATTGTATTACGTTTATTTGTCTAGCTGAATATATAATATGTACCTGATCCCCCATAATTTGAATTAGCCAATAAATTTGTACTTGAATTATAATCAGCATCCAAGCATCCATGTGTTGTTCCCATATCGATTTTGTGGATTTCTTTATAGTTACCATTTTTTGCACTAAGCAGTTTTATGCCATTATTATGTCCCAGCAATAAATAATCACCACTGCGATTCAGGTGACAAATGTTTATGTTCAAATTGATCGAGCATAATATGCGACTCAATTGGTTGGGTACAGCTAAAATATTTGTCATATTTCGTTGTTGCTCTCAAGTTAGATTGCCATTGAATGCTTTTGAAGCCATGCCATGTTCGCGTTGAATTAAATTCTGAGTTACATTGTTATAAACTCCAGATTGGTAGACTATATCGCGATAGAGCTCTGTTTGCTGTATTTAAGAATATATTTTAAAATTTTTTTTGAATTAGAAAATGTATATAAAATGTTTTCTTACACAGAAATCTCTTTTTTTGTTTTAAATATAACATTGTTCTATGACACTAAATCATTCTAAATTTTAGAGTATGAAGTAAATAAAAATGACAGCGCTAAGAAGGCACACTGAAACTAAATAATATTCACTGATTTAAATAGTAACAAGGACTTTAAAAAATATATTAAAAATATCGTTATAAAGTTTTACAATACTTTTTGTGTGCCTTAAAAACACATTTCAACTTCAGTCCCTAAAAAATCCTAATCGAAACAAGCCAAATCCCAATTGGGTTTCTCTAAGTTTTAAGTCAGCGCTGAACCACGGCTCGTATCGGTTCAAGTCGTTCAAGTAAAAAAATTACGTTAAAAAATTTTATCTCAAATTAAGTAATAAATTTTAGCTTACTTCATATCATCACTTATTTGTCACTTTAAAGCTTAGCTCTCCTGCAGGATTCAAATTTTGGTTATTTATTGTTGCCTTAAGAGGTGAAAGGATTCCTAATGAGAGCGACCCCAGCACTCATAGAGATCTGTACCTGAAAACGGCTTCCGTTGAGCGCAAAACGTTCATACACGAACAATAGCCGAATAATCAACCCATTCGGCTTTACCGCTTAAGATAACGCTCGCATATGTTTTTTACTTGAGTTAAAATCTCTCAACTTTGGCACATTTGTTTCACTCGCTGAGATTACTTCTGAGTCAAAAAAAAAAAAAAAAAAAAAAAAACAAGTAAAAACGTTAACTTCGGTAGCACCGAAGCTCAAATACCTGCCACACGAAATTTTGAAAATTATTCAAAAAAATAAAATAAATGGAAGGTGAGTTTGTATGGAGTCTATATGTTATAGAGGCCCGATATTTGTCACATCGGTTGCATGTTCATAGGATAAAAGTAGAAGTGATTTTACCCAGATTGGTGTGAATATATTCAAAAATAAGAACTATTTCTCATACAAAAAATCGAAAAAAAGCGGTAACTTTGTATGGGGGCTATATCTTAAAAATGGGCGTGGCACCTTTCTTCTGATATTGGATTCCATCAAAAGTGTTTTTAATTAATTTGCAGTAAAAACATTCATAAAAAAAATCACTATTTTCATTAAAAAAATGAAAAAAAATCGGAAGTTTGTATATCTAAAAATGGGCGTGGCACCTTGGTTCTGATATACAAACTGCCTATTAGCACAAAAAGCTTAACTTTAAATTTTCAGGTCAATACCTTTAAAGCTTCCGGAGAAAAACGCATTGCAACAGACGGACAGACGGGAGAGACAGACGGATATGGCTAACCGATCTGTCTCGTCGAGCTGATCAAGAATATATACTTTATGGGGTCTCCGATGCCTCCTTTAATGCGTTACAAACTTTCCGACAAACTGATAATACCCTTCACACTATGTGGGCGGGTATAAAAACTCAAATGACCAAACTCAACTCGTATGAGACATCTCAAAGAGTTTGATAAAAAAACGTAATTTCACAAAATATTTATTAACTTGTGGCTATCCAGCGCTTTGGTGCCAGCTTGGCTGTCTGAGAAAATGAAGAGCGATCTGTCCCGGATCTCCAGCTGTACTGGAAGCTCGCACGCTACCAGCACAGCATGGATCTCCGCCTGAAACCTACAACAGAGACTCGGCAGACGAAAGATCTCTTCGACCGCCAAGTCTACTGAGTATACTCCAGACCCCCACCGCATTAGTGTAAAGTGACAGACCAGCGTCCCTATCCAGCAGCTTCGGCATTCAGTTTTGCCGTGAAGTTATTGTAGTCTTAAGGATTTACTTAAATCCGACTTATTCGAATGGTAGTTGGTGGGGCCAATTTATTCGGTAGGGATATTACGTAAAACAGCGCTGTGACCATAGCTTAGTGATGACCACAAGCCATATTCTTTTAGTCAAAGAGCGCTTATCAAAACCATTAGCTTGATGAAAAGTTCAATGGGAAGCAAGTTCAGCATCGCTTTTAAAGCCTCAGAGTGACAGGTTCTAATTGCCCTCTTAAGTCCAATACAAGCTGATCTTTGCACCCTAGATAATTTTTGAACATTGTTGTTGTTCTTTAGAGCTGGCAACCAAGCCGAAGCTCCATGAAAGTAGGGCCTGCAACGGCTGTGTATAGTTACTAGACCATTTTCGGTGAAAGCCCCAACTTCGACCGAATAGTTTGAGAACGAGTAGAATGTAATCGTTGCCTTCTTCACTCGTTCCTGGATGCTATCCTTCCTGTTAGGTTTGGGGTCTAAGATTAGACCCACGTAATTGGCACTGTTAGGTAGCGATAATTCTTTATCGGATTTTGTACCCATTAATGAAAAGCATCAGCTCTGTTTTCTCCGCTTGACTCCGAGGCCGCAGCTAGTAGCCCATCTACTAAGTCTTCCCAGAGCCCTCTCTATGATATTGCTTATCACAAAGGGGCAGATACCTGAAATTAGTACCACTATTATGGCGTATTTTGATTTACTGCAGTTCCGCTAATATTCACACGGCGAACTTCGAGCGAAAAACTTTTAGACGATCGGAATGAGAAGCAATTTAAAAATTATTGACAACCCCTATTGAATTGGTTTTGACATTATCTAGTCTACGAGGACTTCTATAAACATTTTCAACATTTTCGCATATACTTCGTCATAAGCTCAAGTAACATCTTCACTCCACAAAATTTTATAATATAATATTATAATACTTAATAAAACGTTATTTTTAAGAAATGGTGAAACGGTTCGAACCACTTTTGCGAATTGTATGGTTCCGTTTTTTGGTTCAAAACCATTATCATTCATGGTTTGCAGCAAATGTTCGAAAATGCTGTGGATCGTTTCAAAACCCGTTTTCGGTTCACAACCGGTTTGCAGTTCTGCTAAATTTTGGCTTCAGTTTCTGAAAGTACCAATCGATTCGTACCAAAGCTCGATTCGATAAAATCCTCTCGCGAGGGGAATCACACACGAATAAAAGTTTTGTTTAAAACAGTGTTTTGAATTAGAAAATAAAATCACTTTTTCCAACTTGTTTTCTAGTTTGCACTTTAATATTTAAAAAGAAATTTTAATTTAAATTTACTTTACGTGTTTACCTCTTTCGAATCGAAACACTTAGTTTGAATAATAAACAATTCATGAAATTTACTTTAATTGAAAAGAAATGCAAACCAAAATAGGACAATGAAAAATAAAATTTTTAAATTGAAATAACTTTGAAACACTTTTTAGGCAATTGCAAGTCAGTTTGTTTATATAGAAAATATCTAAAATGTACAAACTTGAGAATAGTATAGCGCATCTTATTGTTTGTAAAGTAAAATGCATATTAAATATGCAGGAAAAAGAAAGAAAGTTTTATACTTTGATAGCATACAAACTTGTAAACAGTCAGGTTTTCTATATGCCTGAGACAAAGAGAAAAGTATGTATAGAATATATTGTATACCTACAAAGAACAAAAATTGAAAAGTTTATACAACAAGGAAGTAAAACTAAAACTATTGTATAAAATTCTTGTTCTTCAAATAACAAAAATAGAACAAAACTAATGTAAAAAAAAAAAAAAAAAAAAAAGAAATGTTTTTAACATGATCTAAAGAAAAGTGAGAATAGTTTGAAAGAATTTTTCTTTGAGGCAGAAGCTGTAAACACTTGAGCAACACTTTTAGAAAAATTCTAAGCACAAACAACTTTCTTTTTTCTTAGAAGCTAAGTATAATCCCATTGGATGTGTTGTAAGCCTAAAGGATATTATAGTTGATGCTTTTTGTACATTGTTTTACTTTATGCTCAGACTTAAATTCAACAAGAATGAAGAATAAAACAAGGAAAAACTTTAACTTTGGTGAAACCAAAGCTCATATACCCGCCACACGAATCTTGGAGAAGGGTGGGCGGAAGTCAATCTGTCCTATCCCAACAACAAAAAAATCAGAAAATGGAGGGTTAGTTTATATGGGAGCTATATGTTATAGTGGCCCGTTTATACGGTGGTGTGTTCTTATGATGATATTGTAAGTGTTTTTCACCCAATTTGGAGTGAATGTATTCATTAATTGTTTATGAATATATTACCTCCAATATTTTCATACAAAAATTGGAAAATGGGTGGTAAGTTTGTATGCGGGCTTTACATAAAAATGGGCGTGCTATTTTGGTTTCGACATTGGATACAATTAGAAGTGTTTAACCCAATATAGAGTGAAAACATTCACAGATTATAAGTATTTTTATACAAAAATTCGAAAATGGGATGTAATTTTGTATGGTGGCTACACCTTAAAATGGGCGTGGCACTTTTATTTTTCGAACTTAACTAAGTCGTTGCCGAGAAAAGCTTTAGTTTTTAATTTCAGCTTAATACTCTTTATATCTTGAACGAAAAAAGTGCATAGAAATATACAGACAGACGGATATTTAGATCGATTCTTGATCGTCTCGTCGAGCTGACAAGAATATATATATTCAAAGTATAAAAACAAATACAGAGTACCCTGTACTAAATCAAAGTCTTTTATAAAAAATTGAAAACAATGTTTGAAAACAAAATCTCTTAAATTAATGAATGGCTTCGTATAGGGCTATATTTTGTATTTACGGATAAATTTAAAAAAAATTCATAGAAAACTAGGATTATTGTAAATTTAAACTAAAGCTTAAATGCATATACACTTAAGTAGATTTATGGTCCGTATCTCGTAGATATGGTAACAAAAATTCAATCAATTTGATCAATTAAACTCTTTCGTATGTTCTGATATTGTTCTGTGGAAAAGTGTTTTTAGAAGTAAAATATAAAACGGTTACTGAGTGCCGAAGATCCCTGAATGGGATGGTCCAGAAGACAGTGTCATATAGGGTAAATGTAGATCAAGCCAACTTGCTAAGCGAAGCAGAACGACTGAAATCCTTCCAGGGAAGAAATATACCGAAGTTTTTCTATTGAAGAAAAACTTGCGGCTTCTGTAAGAAAAACGTAATCAGCAGAAACATATTTAAGCTATAAGGCAAAATATTCTCTAGAAGATGTTTTTGGTGCTGTCAAAGATCGAAATCATAACCTTTTCCAAAAATGTGATTAATTCGTTGGGGCTCCTGGAAACATATTCCACTCCCAAAAGGATATGCGCGATTTATATCTGTGGGTGAAAAGGAAAAAGTGCTTAAGTCGACTTAAGCAAAAATTGAGATATGCAAAGTTTAAATTATTTTTGATGATTTTTTAGGAAGTTATACACAAATTAATTTGGTTTAATCCCACTTTTGCCTACAAATTTCAAATTATTTTAAACTTAGAAAGTGCTCTCCTGCAAAACGTTAAAATCAGACTTTATAGTCCGGTCAATTTAGACATAAAAATATTTGTCAAAATAACAATAATATACCGGAGAGCCAAAAATTGGTGGAGAGCTTGGGTTTACCATAACAAAATAAAGTTTTAAAAAATCCCCATCGATCCCATGTGTGCTTCAAAAGTTATTCGCTGTCAAAGGTCAAAATTTGAGGCTTTTTGATTTTCCTCGAAAACGGTAAGTTTTATAAAAAAAAACCTGAAACCAATTTGTAGATCTTAAAAATTCCCTACAAAAAGGTCTTCATGATTTTTCCCCTAAGAGTTACCATTTCTGAGATATCTCGATTCTAAGAGTCACATTATACATGATATGTATGTATTACTATTTCCACACAACCTGTAAGGTAGTGTGAGCGTTTTTTACCGTGGTTTCTAAAAAGAAACACAAAAGGACAGCCATATTATTCCATGTCTGGTCATATATGTGACACTTTTTGGATATGTGATTGTCTAAACACATAAAAAATCGTATGTGTCACATTATGTGTCATAGAATGTGTCACAGAAATATTATGAAATTTTCAGTGCCTACTCGTTTATATTGGGAAATACTGAAAGTTGCACGTTAGGCTTTGGGAATCACTTTACAGTAAACTGAAAATGAAAAATAAATTTACAGACAAAATTTATTACACAAATCATATATTTTCATTATTGTCGTTTGAAGACCTAAAAATAAATGTGACAAGATTTTGACAGTTGGATAATATGTGACACATAAGATGTGTGACCAAATATATGATCGTGTAAATTAAAAATTATTTAAATTTGTAATATTTCATAAGTGTAAAATGGCAAACTAGTTTCGAAAATCAGTGAACGAACCCTGAACCAATTTGCAGCGTTCCATTAACATTAACGTAGCGTCAATAGGGTGCGAATTTAAACAATCGTGTTTGCACTTTATCAATCACTTTCAACGTTTTTCACAGTGATTTAAAAATCGTAAATGTCGCACTGCGACTGAAAGCAGTGATTGGCGATTTTTTTGTTTCTCAGTGAACATGTTCAGTTATCGGCGATTTTGTGTATCGCTGTTCGCGAACATTGAACATTGTTCAGTAATCGCATTTTTTTTTTCGCAAACTGCGATTTATCACTGTTGGCAGACACTGCGATTTTCAAGTGGCAGTCGCAAATCACACTGTGACTCAAAAATCACTCTTTTTGCCAACACTTTTATCTACTAAATAAATTGTTATAATAATTTGCAGTTAGTTTAATAAGTTTATGATAGTATTTTTATTACTTTCTGAAAATAGAGACATGCAAAAAAAAAAATTACGATTTAAAATTCTAATAAACGAAAGAAATCCTTTAAAAATCAGTTATCTTTGACAATTGAAGAGATTTTTAACAAATGAAAAACTAAATTTTGTCGAACTTTTAGTCTTAATCTGGAGATATTCGCTTTTTGGATATATCACGTTGATAGCGTGAATAACCCAGAAAGATTTAAAGTTAAGAGACTATCTAAATTGGGTTTGTTGAATTTAAGATACAAACTTCAATTATTTTTAATGTATGTGTAGACTGACTGACACATTTTTCTGCTAACTGAATTTATCTAATTTTTTTTAAGCAACTTGGAAAACTTGGTCAACGTTAAAGTACAATTTTTTTATTTCATTTTTTGAAGATTTTCTATTTTTTTTATTTTTTTCAATTTTGAAGCTTTTCTTTGCTTGTAAATGTTTTGTAAAAGTTGTAACGGTTTTTAAGTGCAAAACAATAAAATAAAATAAAAAATAAAATAAAAAAAACGAAATAGCAGTTTTTGTTTATTGCCATTGTTTTTGTTGTTTTAAGTTTCTAGGATTAAAATCTCACATAAATGTTTAAATGTCTTTGAAGTTGTTTCCTTCTTTTTTACTTTTATTTTATTTATTTTTATTTTTTTGGGTTTGCTATGTCACATGTGTTCTTTGGTTGTAGTCCTTTTTTTTCGCATGAGTTGTTATGTTGTCCGTCCGTCTGTCTGTCTGTCTGCCTTGCTTGAAAGCATTTCAAAATGTGCATTGTTTGAGTTTTGGACGGAACTTATTTAAAAGCAGAGCTTGAATTGTAGCACTCAAGTGCTTTTTATTACATTTCTTATGAAGTGAATAGAGACAGTTACAATTAGAGCGCTGACATGTCTTTATATAAGACAAATGTACTGACAGTTCAAGAGACACTCAGTTGTATTTATTTAAAAGATAAATGCTGGAATTTTTATTCTTTTTTATTTTTGGCATTTCAAATGAAAGTGAAGTTAATTGTTTGTAAAATGAGTAAATTATTGCAATATTTGGAAAAATTGTACTTAATTTAGAATGCCAGTTGCGCAGGGATTTTAGTAACATTTTATGTTTCTTTGGGAATACCAAACAAATGCTCTCTAATATTAACTTTAAAAAAAATAGCTAACGAAATGCTTAAATTAATTTGAATGAGATTCTCAAAAAGTCTTGTTAGATATTTTCTAACTCTATTTAAACGGGTAGTTCTACTACTAACCTTGAAAAAATTAGAAGAATTTGGTTCACATTGGGACACTAAATCATGTAGCCCACAAATAAGTTTATCCCAAAGTTAAAATCAATCGATATCAGAAGTACTGTAATAAAAGATTTTCGTTAATGAAGTATAAAAATCTTAATTTATAAATTTCTTTTTTCAATCCGGAAATTCTTAGTTCGATTAAGTTAAATCTTGAGTGATTTTAGGTAGAGAATGTACTTTTATAAATCGTGACGATATTCGGTTTTGTAATAGGAAAGCGAATTTCTTTAAAAAGAACTTGCATTTCTTTCTTTGATAATTTAAATCAATTTAAGTAATTTTTATAATCTGTACCCGAAGGGTAAAAGGTTAAATTAGGTTTGTATGAATGTGATGTGGGTAACAGTCAGAAGAGTCAGACATTAAATGATTCACTTATGGTTCGCTCACCGAAACGGACACTGGTGCTGACATATATGGTCCCAACATTCTCTCTGTTGGCATGGGTGCTTGGCCCACGGTCTTTCAATCTGAGATCTTTGCCATCGAAGTCTCCGCCTTTCACCTTTTGACTTATAGTCCTTGGGAAGCCAATATCACAATTTTCTCCGATAGCCAAGCTGCTATAAAAGCAGCAACTTTATGCACTTTTCGTCTAAGTTAGTTCACCAATGTTATGATACAATTCAACACCTCTCTCAGGGTCCTGAACACAGGGGTATTGAGGGCAACGAAGCCGCTGACGAGCTTGCCAGATCTGGCTCTTCCTCTCCCTTTATTGGCCCGGAGCCTTTCTGCGGGCTCAGTTGTGTCTCAGCCATACGCATAATCGATAGGTTCTCCGCAGAATCTCTTCGACATTATTGGGTTCAATACTCGGGCCTACGACAAGCTAAGCAATTAACTCGCCCTATCTGCCCTAAAAATATAGTATATCTCAGCCGTCATGATCTCAGGTTGCTAACCGACTACCTTACCGGTCATAACAGATTGAGAGGTCATTTGAATAAAATAGGCTTGTCCCAGAGCCAGATGGCACTCTAGATTCACTCAATGTTTAATCGCTTTTTTATTACTACCGATCAAATCAGGGCCGCCCCGACTAGGGATACTCTTCTTCTTATTAAAGAGGCGGAGAGGATTCTCTGTCCATTAACCTAACCATTTCTCTATGCCGGATTGGGTTCAATATACCCTTTTAATCTCCAGTTATCGGAGGGCCTACCATGTTCTTATTATACTCTGTGCACAAAAACTTTTTTGTTACTTATTCTAAGACCTCTTAATTTAATATAAATTATGCCTACTATATTTCTAATGAAATTTTCCAATATGGATAGGACTAAAACATTTTTTGGTATAACTCCCATACAAAGGGCCGCTTACTAATAAACACAACACAATAAAGTATGGTATTAAGATAAGACTTAACTAAAAGGTACATAACGTTTGGGTACAGGGTATCTTACAGTCGATTATTTTTACTTCAGCGTTCTTTCTTGTTTTATCATTAATCAAATTTTATACTCTGTAATCGAACAGTTAAGGCGTTTATTAAGTTGGACTGAATAAAGTATTTAACTTCATGAACAGCATCTAACGCTACGTCTATCTCGCTGTTTCATGCCTTATGACAACCTTATGACTATTAAGATAGATCGACCAAACTTAAAACTTAGACTCTCTTGAGCTGTCCGGAGGTCACTTGTAAACTCATTTTTTGGGATAGCCTCCATACAAATATAGGAACTTAAGTATGGATTGTGGATAGTCCCAATAAAATTAGGCTAAAATGAAAACATTTTTTTGAATAACCCCAATTTTCATTCTGTTTGTGCTTTTTACTTTGCATTTACCAATTTATAAGTTATTTAGTAACTTCAATTGCAACTGCATTTTATTTAAAGTCAATTATAAAAACAATTTTTTTCTGCAATTAAGATAAAAACAAGCAATTTGAGCTATGTTAAAACAGAGTTAAAATAATATGTATATATTTTTTAATACTTTTGAATAAAAAATTTAACACTCTTCACTACTTTTGACCGAAAATGTTCCATATGTATGTTCCATATGTATGAACACTTTGATACAATTGCGGTTTCCATTAAGTGCAACCGAATGCGGACGATGACTCTGCTATTAGTTTCATGTATAACTTTCCCTTCAAAGTGTTTCGTCTGATTCGTTGGATTTAATGTAAAAAGTATTTTTCATCATAAAAATGGTATTTTTAAAAAAGGTAAAAGTAAAAAAGAAATATTTGTGTCAACAATTGTATTTGTGTTTCAGCGTACTGTGATAAAAAAAATCTAAATGAAATGTTTTCAGTTTTAACACAAAAAACAAGAAAGAACTTTGCAGTCTAGTGAAGGACTTCTTTTCTATGATGGCCATAAGCTTTGATAGTTCTTTGTGTAGTGGGACAGGTAGACAGCTGGGCCACAGGTCCAAATTTCAGAAACCCTTTGAACCCTTTGAAGTTAAAAACAATTTTAAATAAAAACAAGAAAGAACGCTGAAGTCGAGTATGCTCGACTGCAAGATACCCTGTACCCAATCTATATGTACCTTAAGTTAGGCTCTATTTGACTACCATACATCATTGAATTTAATTTTCATAGAAAAACTTAAGAAATCAGTATATCTTTGAATGGGGTTATACCTAAAATTTTGTTGGGCCTACCCATATTGGTTTATTTTATTGGGACTATCATAAACATAATTTTTACTGAATTTAAACTTCCTAGAATAAAAAACAATGACGTTTTTATGCAAAAACCCAAAATTTTGGGGTACATTTGTATGGGGGGTACCCCTTAAAATGGGTCTAGAGAAAAACCGTTTGTAAGTGCACACTTGACGGCCTAGGAGAGTCTAAGTTTCAATTTTGAAAGCTCTACCTTTTATAGTCTCCGAAATAATCGTTTTCATACGGCAGACAGCATGACAGACGGACGGACGGACAGATGGACGGACAGACAGACAAAGCTAGTTCGACTCCCCTTCCAATGCTGATCAAGAATATATATATACTTTATAGGGTCTATATTGCCTCCTTCTGTCTGTTACATACATTCGCACAAACTTAATATACCCTTAAACCCTTTGGGTACAACAAAAGTGTTTTGGGTTCCCCAATGGTTTACAGGCCCAAATTTTAGAAATCCCTTCAACACGCCTTACATTTTACCCATCTTTAAAATGTGCCTAGTCTTCAAGCCTCTACGTCTATTCACAATGGCTGTTCCGGTTTGAAAGCCTCCAATAGGTCCCCGCTCAAAATTTTCTAAAGTTCCGCCTTAGTGCTCCTCTTCTCAATTTTTATATGTAGATTGATCGCTTGAAATCAGTCAGTCAGGTGTAAGAGACTTATATATAAAGATTACTATTTTCATACAAAAGTTCGAAAATAATCGCTAAGTTAATATGGGCGCAAACCTAAAAGGGGCTTTGATATTGGATGATATTAGAAGTGTTTTTACCTAATTTGGTGTGAAAATTATTAATATTCATAAAAAATAAATATTTTTATACAAAAATTAGAAAAATGGGCGGAGACGTTTGTATGGGGGCTACACCATTTCCAAGAAAAGCTTTTGTTCTAAATTTCAGCTTAATAACTTTAAAACTGACTGAGTAAAACACAAATAAGTAAATAGACAGACGGATAGACAGACGAATGGATATGTCTATATCGATTCATTTCGCCGAGATGTTATACTTTATAGGGTCTATGACAAACTGATAATATCTGTTCAAACCATCCGTGACAGGTATAAAACCTTTATTTAATTAGTTATATATTTTTATTACACAATATATTCCTTAAAAAAGTGGCGAATATTAGAGTTGACAAAAAAATTACTTGCGGTGATTTTTTTCACAGCGATTTAAGATTCGCAATGTCGCACTGCGACTGTAGTAGTAAACGGTCGGAATACGAAGAAAGGTACGACATAGTGATTTTGCAGCATGACAACGCTCGGCCATATGTTGCAAAATCGATCAATACCGACTTGGGAACGCTGAAATGGTAAATCCTACATCAATTACTATATTTTTCAGACATCGTTCTTTCCGATTAACACCTCTTTCTGTCGATGAGTCATGGCCTAGCCGAGCAGCAGTTCACTTACTATGAAAATAGCCAAAAATGCGTCGATTCATGGATTATCTTAAACGAAGAGAAAAGGAAAATACTTTGAATTAACATATTTTTACAACCGTTCGTAAAATTATAAAAAAAAAAAACCGAACATTATTAACTCAAGGTCCCAATATGTGCATTGTTATTAATTTTAAGTTTTAAAATAAATTGAAATTTTTCTTAACGCTATCTTTGATGATTTTAAGTTAAGCAATAAAACAGTTTTCATACAAAAATTAAGAAATTAGAGGTAAGTTTGTATGCCAGCCTACATTTGAAAAAGGAGGTAAGCCACATTTGAAAATTAGTTTCTTTAAGGCTTTAAGTTTAGCGGCTCTCCGATCCGACTAACCCACAGCGCCAAGGCAGGGTCCATCTGAAAACAGTAAATTCACTGCAACGAAGGCTATATTTCACAAAAAAAAATTATTTAACCAAATATAAATATTTACAACATTCCAGCTCAAAATTTGAATTAAATTAACCAAAATATCTAAAGTGCAAAAGTTAAAAAAAAGGATAAAATATAGACATTTCGCAAATACAAATACTCGTATATAATATCCAATTAACCATCATCATCATCATTCGAAACGATTGGCCGAAGCATTTTTACTAAAATTCAACAGAAAATGTATATTCGAAAAAAAGTCGTAATAGAAACGTTTCGTCCATTTAGCCAATTTATGGCAATCAAAATGAATACCTCACAAAAAATTATTGAATAAACATTATTGGAAATTGAACTGAGTGACTATTTGACTGTATAAAATTGAAATGAAAATTGATATTTTTCCCATTTTTTTTTTTGCCAATTTGCCTACAATTATTATTAAGGCATAACATAAATCAAAGTCCTTGACCTGTAAGAAATATTTGCCACACACACAGTCGAACAGACAGAAAGGGGAGAAAGTAAGCGGAGAAAGTACAATATTTGTTGTTGTATTTTGTAATGAAACTAAAAATTGAACTTCAATAATCGATATCAAGTCGCCTTTAAATTTATTAAGCCGCATTAAGCTATTTTAGCTATTTTTCGATTAAAAACAGATTTTTTAGAAAACTTTTTCAATTGGGGACATACAATATTCAAATTAAAGTAAAGCTTAGGTTACATAAGAATATTCAATTGAAAACTATTAAGTGGTCTACAAATTTTAAAAGTTCTTAAATTGAATGTTAGAAGAGCATAAGGTGAGCATTATGTACTTAATTTAATAATTAAATGTGACATTTGAGATACTAAATACCCTGCAGTGAGTTTAAACACCTCGAAGTTTAGTATTTCTAGCTTTTATATTTGTTTGGGTACATCAACTTTCACTTATTATTAACATTCTATTTTCCTGAATTCCGGAGAATCAAAATGTTATCTTTTTATCGTATAAGGTTGTCAAATATCTCCCTTCCGCTTTTTTGCTCTTCACTCAATGCTTTATAAAAAGTGTTACAGTGATCAGATTTAGTTCAAATATGCGCCGTTTTATTCGATAATCTGTTTCCATCTAGACGGCATCTTCATAAAACCCCCATGTAGAACCCCACTCCATATTTGCGAAGAACTCGGACAGCCCTTTCTCTCAAGCCTCTTTTGAGGTCAACTTAACACCACCAAGGCTGTTCGCCATGGATAGAAACAGGTGGTAATCACTTGGCGCTACGTCCGGGCTATATGGTGGATGCAATAAAACATCCCATCCGAGCTCCCGTAGCTGCTGACGAGTCACCAAAGATGTGTGTGGCCTGGCGTTGTCCTGGTGGAACACTACACCCTTCTTGTTGGCCAATTCTGTACGCTTCTGGTCGATCGCCTGCTTCAAGCGGCCCAGTTGTTCGCAGTAGATGGTAGAATTAAGCGTCCGGCCATATGGGAGCAGATCATAGAGGATGATTCCTTCCAATCCCATCCAACACACAGCAAAACCTTCCTGGCTGTCAATCCCGGCTTGGATACTGTTTGGGACGATTCACCGGCCTTCGACCACGACCGTTTTCGCTTGATATTGTTGTATGTGATCCATTTTTCGTCGCCAGTCACCATCCGCTTCAAAAATGGGTCGAGTTCGTTCCGTTTCAAGAGCATATCGCAGACGTTGATTCGTCCAGAAGGTGATTTTTTGCGTCAAATCATGCAACACCCAAACATCAAGTTTTTTTTTTTTTGTATCCAGCCTTCTGCAGATGGTTTAAAATGGTTTGGTGAATAACTCCCATCTCCTGGGCGATGTCACTAAATGTCACATGCTGGTCTAACTCGATGTTTTCCATGATTTGATCGGTATTCGTCGTTTTCACCGGCTCTGAATCGTCGAAACAATTCCTCCGCGGTTCGAAGTGATAGAGTACCATCCCCCAAAAACACCATTCATCTCACGGAACGTTTCTCTAGCGGAGTTGCATTTAACGAAGGAAAACTTCAAAATAGCGCGAAGTGAACTCCATGTTTACACGTCTGTAACTTTTGAACGCAGTATCCAAACTAATCATGCATAGCAAAAGACAAAAAACAACCTTATATATCATCTCAGAACGTTGTCGACAAATAAACAGGTAAACCGAAAAATATGACTACGTCGAATTTATTTTTCGATATCAATAAAAAAAAACATACTGTATGAATTTATTATTTCAGAGTATAAACAGAAACGAAATAGAAGAAAATTACGAAAATAAATTAAATTTAGGCAAGTTAAAAATATTGCAAGGAAAGCAACAAGAATGACATAGAAGCAAACAAAATCCACTTAGATTATAATTATTCGGTTAGTGTGGTTATAAAACTTTTGAGACATTTTATTGTACATTTTTCTTCATTAAAACATTAAAAGCTTTTATTATAACCAAAATAAAATACATATGGCTTTGTCGTTTCTTAATTATAACTTTAAATTAATATAAAATTCAGTATCTTAGCTAAAGTATAAAATACATTTCAATCGATTTTAATTAAGTTATTTTTGGAGGTTTAAATTAAAAATTTTATGTGAACTTATTGGATTTGGCATACTATAAAAAAAAAAAAACATATTTTATTTATATCATAAATATAAATTCCTACGTAATTCTAAAATATATTTTAATATTATTTGTGCTACACATGAAAGCAGTAAACATTTTTGGTATTCATTTACCTGGCAAAAAAAATCGCAGTGACTGCAAACAGTGATTAAATCGCAGTTCGCGAAAAACAAAAAAAAACAATGATTGCTGAACAGTTTCACTACTTCGCGAAAAATGATACACAACATTGATGCTAACTGATAAAAAAAAAAATAAATAATTGATAAATAAAGTCTGATCAATTTCTGAATAATCTGCATCAAAAATTAGTACACCTTCGGCATGTTAAGTTGGCTTAAATAATTATTTTATTGAATACACTTTTCAAAACACAGGTATAAATCTCGAACTTATTTGCCATTCACACATGCCGTCGCAAAGCCGATAGAGTTTCATTTTCAGTTTGACGAGTCGCAAATTTGAATTTTTCGAATAGAAATGCAAAAAATTAACAAACCTATGCAATCAATGGAAACACTCGAAATATCGGTGTCATGGTGTAAATTTTCGAGTATTTAGACCAAAACACTTACACCAAAACTGTGAGTTTTCGGTGTTACCCTGATTGTTTAACTACTGTGAACAAAAATTTAAACTTCGCGGGCTTTACATTTCGGGCTAGTTTTTTATTTCTTGAGTTGGCAGGACTGTTAATAACATCTGGGCCAAATTTCTTGTCAATGTCATTACGCTTGTGTTAACCAAACGACCAAGAGTGCATTTTTCGATTTTTACAATGTCTGATTTAATTGAGCAGAGAAGTGTTTTCAAATTTTGTTTTCTGAATGGAATAAATGGAAAAAATATTGAAGAAGGCTTACGGGGACCGAGCTCTACCAACCAAAATCAACAACATATGATTGGTATAAATTGTTGAAAGAAGGTTGAGAACGTGTTGAAGACGAAGAGCGCCCTGGTCGAGCATCGATAACGGACGATAAAATTGGCGTATCGAAAGGATCATTTAATACCATTTTGAAAGATGTTTTGGGCCTTAAACGTGTCAAGTCTCGAGTGAATTTTCTTGAAAAAAGAGCGTCGATTCTTCGTGACTTTTTCTCAAAAATGCAACCAATATCGTTCCGCAACCACCGTATTCGCTTGATTTGGCACCGTGTGACTACTGGCTATTCTCAAAACTCAAGAGACCAAGCAGATAAAAGCAGAATCGAAGATGGCGTTGTATGGGAGCTATTAGCTAAAAATGGGCGTAGCACCTTGGTTTTGAAAAGTATTGGTTTATGAGTCATGAAAAGTGTTTTTACCCAAATTTGGAAGTCGCAAAAAAAAGACTTAGTTTTATATAAACATTCGAAAATGGGCGGTAAGCTTGGTTGGGGCTAAAGCCAAAAAGAGATGGGCGCTTGATTTGACATTAGATGACATTAGAAAGTATTTTTACCCAACTTGGGTGACTACATTCTTAAATAATAGCTATTTTCATACAAAAAATCAGAAAAACGGTATATTTGTATGGGGCTATACCTTAAAATGGGCGTGGCACTTTGATTTTAACACTTGAACTGCTTAGGACTGAGAAAAGCTTAAGTTCCGAGTTTCATCTTTAAAAACTAAGCAAATGAATCGCATAAATACAGACGGACAGACAGATAGACGGACATGTCTAAGTCGATTCGTCTCATCGAGCTGATCATGAATATATATATTTTATGGGGTCTCCGATGCCTCCTTTAATGCGTTACAAACTTTTCGACAAACTGATAAAACCCTTCACACTGTGTGTGTCGGGTATAAAAATTTACACATGTTGCTGAAAATAAATGTTTTACAATAAAAAATGTCAAGTGAAAATTCATATTTTGATTTACTTTATGCCTTTTCCCCATACAAATAAATACAAAATGATTATTATTTATTATACAAGTCAAAAAAATTTGTTATTGTGCCTTATTTCATATCCGTTTCCTGTATTTGCTTGTTTTGCTTTCTCAATCCGAAAAAAAACGGTCCATTTTTTACGTTTTTTTTTTTTTTTTTTTTTATTCTCATTTTATTTAAATTTTTCCCTGAAGCATATTTAAACTTATTTATGCACGTCATCATTCTCTAAACTAAAAGCACGAAGAATAAATGCCTAAAAAAAACCATTGTGAGAAATTCAAATATCAGCATTGACATATTTCAACGCTTGCTGCGTGCAAATTCATGCAAAATTTAACTAAAATATTTACCCTCCGGATGCTCTTGTCTCTATTTTCCATATTTTTTTTTTTGCAAATGGTTCTTATCGCGACTTTTACTTTTGCTGTTTAGTAAACATTCTTCGTAGGTCATGAATTTTTTTGAGACATTTTTAAATCGAATATTTTTGGTGAATTATAATGCGTGCGCAATTGAATTTTAATATGCGCAATTTTGCACAATTTAATGTAAAAGTACGAAAAAGTTTGAAACAAGTTTTGTTTTTTTTTATTCAACTAAAGCAAAAATAAACGATTTTTTTTAACACTGGCAAAATATGCTAAGTTTCCATGTGAACGGCAAATTTGCAATTCACAAACAAAATTTGTTTTTTGACATTTATCGAACAGAAATCTCATCTTAAAATTAAATGGGTTTTAATTTCCAAAAGTTCGAGTGAGCAAGTTTTCCAGCATTTGGCTTTGATTCTCATGCAGCATGAAGAAAGATTTTTATGTGCTTAAATATGCACTTCTGCCGCTTCGGCTTCGTTTAAAAAAACTTTCTTAAAAGTTGTAAATTTTTTTCTGTTAAGCATCTCATCAGCAGTTACAACTTTTTGTTAACTTTCATTAAGATTTCAACTTAATTTTATAAAGAAAAAGAGTAGCTGTAATATAAAGAATGTAGTACAAAAAGTCATAAGTTCATTCATATTCATAAAGTGCAATCAAACTTTACCATAGACACACATTCATGTACATAATTATGATCCATAGTACAAGTATTCTGCTTCGGGTAAGAGCGTTAATAGCGTTAATAAAACTTTCAGAAAAACGATTTTCAATATTTAATAATCACGGCTTATTATAACGGGTATTTTTATTTTGTCAGATAGCTTGTAACGCATTAGCTGTAGTTTCCGTTTAAATGATATGAAATTTGAAACTTAAGCTTAAAAGTGTTCAAACCAAAGCGTCACGTTCATTTTTAGGCAAAATTCACTACAAACTTCTCCCGATTTTGATTAAGTTTATTTTGAATTTTTATAAATAATAATGGCCAAAAAATCACTTTCGGTGATTTTTTCACAGTGATTAAAACATCGCCAGCTTGGCCTGTGGCTGAAAGTAGTGATTTGCGACTTTCTTGTTTCTCGATGAACTGTTCACTTATAAGTGATTGGAGTTTTTATAACTCTTCGCGAATCGTTCATATTCGCTTGAACACCGAACCTATACAAAATCGTTGGTACATTTGCTAGTCACTTGATTCGTAAAAATGTGCAATTCACTGAAAGGGTGGTCTATTGAAACGATTGAATGGTAAAAATGCAATTGCAACAAAATGATGAATAGAATACGAAGTGAATTGTGATATTTTTACACCCTGTACCCAAAGGATTAAGTTTTTGCAAATGTATTTAACAGACAGAAGGAGGCAAGATAGACCCTACAAAGTATATATATTCTTGATTAGCATTGGAAGGGAGTCGAACTATCTATTCCTACCGGTCCGTCCGTCTGTCTGTCCTTCTAACCTTTATGAGAGAGACTATCCTCGGAGACTATAAGAGATACAGCCACCATATTTGAAACTTAGACTCTCCTGAGTCATTTTTAGGGAGCCCCCATACAAATCTACCCCAAAATGTTGAGTTTTTTGCATAAAAACGACATTGTTTCTTATTCTAGGAAGTCTTAATTTAGTATATATTTTGTATATGATTTTTGGTATAGCCCCCCTACAATTATATCCCACCCAATACAATAAGGTAAGGTACTAAGATACGATTTTAATTAAGGTACATAAAGTTTGGGTACAGGGTATCTCGACTGCAGCGTTATTTCTTGTTACAATTAAAGCAGTGTTTTATTTTTTCAGTGAACTAAGTCAGTTTGTTGTGTTGGTTTAGTGAAACAGATTAGTTAGCGGTGATTTTGAGTATGTGATTCTGTTCAGTAATCGCTGATAGCTTTTCGCGAACTGCGACTTTATTACTGTTTGCAATCACCGCGATTTTCAAGTCGCATCATGGACCTTTATATCATGATCATATATAAGCTATTCAAAGTTTTGTTTTGCGGGTATTTGAGCTTCGGTTCTACCGAAATAAATGTTTTTCCTTATATTTTTTTTTTGTAAAATCAATAAATGAGCAGTACAGTATCTGACTTTAGTCTAGAGTTTTACGTAAGAATTCGGATAAAATACGAAAAAAGAACAAATAACTTTTGTACTCGTATGCAGACAAGTGAACGAGTACGTGTGGAGAATTGAAAAACGCATGTTCTTGAAGTTTTTGCAATAAAACGGAAGTCCTGTGTACGTTTGAAATTTAAAAATGAAAGTGTAATTCGTAAAAGAAGGGAGAGTGTGAAACACAACAGAGAAAGAGAGAAGGAGAGCAGTATTCAGGTAGTAAGATGTATAAAAAAAGAGATCCATTATTTTATTTTTGCACGAAATTTTAACACTTTTTTTAGTAATCTTCTTGAGTATTACCACACATAATATGAAACAGGAATATTCAGATTGTCGGAAAGTTTGTAACGCATTAAGGAAGATGGCAGCTCATAATTGGATGTGATTGTCTGGGGCGGCAAGAGCAACAACAAAAGAGGTGAGTGTCTTTTTGATTATATCATGCAAACTAAGCTACGTATCATTAATAGGGGATGCAAGCCAACTTTTTTTAACGCAATAAGGCAAGAGGTTTTAGACCCCACTTTATGTAGCAGGGCTAGTTGTTAGATTCGTCTGGATTTGGTGGCTTTCAGATGAAGCATCTCTTTGGGTTCATCAAGGAAGAGATCAGGGAGTCGGAAATCTTCTCTCCAAAGTCTATCTTCATAGGAAAACAGACTGGCTTCAATATAACAAACTGATGGAATCTAGCATACTTTCAGTTCTATTTGTGAACTGTAATTTGCGGCGGATCATCTAAAATTCGGACACATCAAGGCACTCGCAAGGTCCCATGGTGGTCCGATAAACTAACTGCCATGCGTAGGATTGTTCGAAAGCTCTTTAACAGAGCTAAAAAGCTTAGTAAATGGGAAGAATATCGATCTGCTCTTACCGAATACAACAAACTTATTAGACAATCCAAACGAGAATCTTGGAGGTCGTACTGTGAAACTCTGTCATCGCTCCCTGAAGCAGCCCCGCCTCTATAAAGTCTTATCCAAGGATAAGTCCAATAAAATCGGCGTTTCATAGAAAGCAAAAAGGAAACACTTGAACACCTACTTCAAGTTCATTTTCCTGGGTCAATACTTCAACATTCAGAATTGACCCACTTTATTATTGACCGTTGGGTTCCAAATAGACCGCAGTGTAACCTATCTGATGTCATTTTGGTATCAGATAAGGTTCGCTGGGCTATTTCATCGCTTCAACCATTCAAGTCCCCTGGGGACGACGGCATATTTCCGGCTCCTCTACAAAAATGTATAGATGCCATTATTAAATATTTATAAGACTCATGAAGGCCAGTTTAAGCGTGGGATATGTACCGCGTTCATGGAGGAAGGTATTTATACCAAAGCATAGCAAAGCATACCATCAGAGCTGGCATATACATATGCACACCTATTTGACTTACTTCCTTTATACTCAAGACTTTTTAACGTCTTATAGATTTTCATATTAGGAAATTCAATGAAACAAATAATTCCCTTCCCTATGAAATGGAAAGCAACAGTTGGTGCTCAACACTATCTGGTTAGTGAGGTCGGAAATTTCACTATGTGTCTTCCTTGATGTGAAGGGGGCTTTCTACAATACTGGCTATGACTCAATAACACGGGCTCTCACTCATAGGGGCTTTTTCATTTTCTTGATCTGGTCGTTCCCGAAAAAACTTAAGTTTCAAATTTCAGCTAAATATCTCCAGATATCTTCAAGTTCAACGCATTAAAAAAAAACAGACAGACGGACATGGCTAAATCGACTCATCTCATCGAGAATATATGTATATATACTTTATGGGGTCTACGACGTCTCCTTCAATGCGTTACAAACTTTCAGACAAACTGAATATACCCTTCACACTATGTGTGGTGGGTAATAAAATTGTAAACATTCCCACAGATATGCGGCAAAAAATAGTGGAAAATACTCAAAATACTTGAGGGCAGACATTTTCCCGATATTTTCTGCCATTTTGCACTAGAAACACAAGGATCACAAAATGGAGCGCCCTGTGAATAGTGCGGTTTTTTAAACCTAAATTGTATAATTATTCTTACAATCTTCTTTATTAACTTAGATAAGATACACAAATATTTAAAAAGTCTGAGAAATTCTTCAAGATTTAAACGATTGAAAGTATGCTAAGCATATTTGCGTATTTAAATTAAATTGTTAAAGTTGTAGAAATTTTATTTTGTATTTACCTATATTTTTTTGTACGTTTCCCAACACTACATATTGCAGTCATATGTATGTATGTACATACACACATGCATACATGCTATGCAGTATGTATTTTTAAATTGAACAAAGTTTCAAGCAGCAGCTTGTGAACACTCTCTTCGAGAACTTTTTTTTTTGTTGCAATTTTTCTACGCCGAGTTCTATGCAAATATGCACAAATGTCGGTTTACTTGACTGCGTTATACAGCTACTGACTGCCTGACTGACTGGCTGACGTTTATTTTGAATTGGTATGGCTCAGAATATTGCTGCATATCTATTGCGTCTCTTAAGATATCGCTGGTATGCAAAAATTTTCCAGTTCATTGAAAACCACTTGAATGGTACAATGATGCGGGAGCAGACGAGTATGTTGAGGATGAAGATGATGATTATGATGACGATGACGAAAACTCCGTTCAATGTAGCACAATTTAGCTACTCAATGTATCTAGCAGTTTGCCATTTACTGCTTTCCATTCTAAGTTGCAGCAACTTTGAATTGTGTCATAATCCTTGACAGTTGCTGGGGATAAAAAAAAAAAAGAAAGAAAGAAAATATTACTACAAGTAGCATGTGTGCAATATCAGCTGTTTGGTATTGAAAATGCAAACATAAAGTTTAATATTTTATTTTATGGCATACATTTTTGTTGTTTTTCTTAAAATTCATATGCAGACAAAATTCTTGTTCTGTTTGGGTTTTTTTTCTTTTTTGCATCTTTACGATTTTGCAACTTATTGGTTTATTTTAAGCGTTGTGCAACACTGTCAACAATTTTATTTGTTTTGTTTTTTAAGCTTGTCAATTGAAAACTATTTTACCAATCGATTGTTTTTGATGACTTCTTTGTATATTTTACTCTTGACATGCAAGGAAATTTTGCTTCTTATTGTTTTTAATAATCTTATAAACTGTGCACATATTTGTGGTTTATTTTCTGCCTGATTGTATTGCAATTGAAAAATGTTTTTGCTTTGATTTCACATTCAATTTATATTCAAGTTATTTCAATATGACAATTTTGTGGTTTATATATTTTACATATTTAAATAACTCTCTTTCGGTTTTAAGTCATTTGCCGTTCAACAGCTTTGTAATTGGATAATGTAAATAAAATTTGCACATTTTCCAAAAGAAAATTGAAAATTTGTATATTTTTCTTTTGTCTACTTTTCTGGCATAAATTAAATTGAAAATTGTTTTTGTAGCTTTATTTTGTTGTCGTCGTTTTCTAGGCTTTTTGTATAATTTTTGCTGAAATTTGCATTTCAATTATTTATTCAATTTTTTAATACTTTGGATTGTCACTTAAAATGTCAAGGATTTTGAATGAAAGATATAATTGATGATTTTCGTTGCTTTATCTACACAAAATAAACATTGTATCTAGATACTTTATGCATGTTTATTATGTATCTTGATATTGATATACGTAATAATAATAATTTTGTATAATATGATTAATTAAAATTGAAAATAAGTTTTTGTAAAGTATTTTATACAGTTTATTCTGGTAATTGTAATTTTTTTTTTGTAGTTGGTAATTAGAATTTAATTTTATTTTTATAACTAAGATTTTTCAACAGTTTTTGTGAAGCATGGTCCAGTATAGTTCAATTTGAGGAAAAAAATTATTCACCGAAATCGAAGATATAGAAAGTTGCTTTATTCAGAAGAAATGTAGGCAATTGAGTTATCTACATTAGTCTCGAAGAAACTTGTTTAAATATTTTGCAGCACTGGTTGAATCAATAAATTTGGAAATTAATCTGTTTGGGGCACTCGTTCTCTGATAACTATAAGGTTCGTGGAGAATAACGAGTTCAAAATATAATGGAGATATGCCATGTTTACACTATAAGGGATATGAACCTAACCTGACTAGTTAACCAAGAGCGTTTACACTGACTTGGGTTAGGGTTTGGGTTTGATTGACCTAATTTGATGTTGTCATTCAACAAACAACCAAAATTTCGCTTGTAAAGTTGCGAACCATTTATTCTGGAACATTTTATAGTACATGGTATAATAGTTTAATAAAAAGATAAAATGAGAAAAAAGTAATCAATAAAAAAAAAAAAATGTTGGTTACAGGTCAATTTAAATTCAGTTAGTTGTTGTTGCTTTTCCTATTGATGTGAGTTTGGTAGCACTAGATTTTGGCTTTTAACACTATTCAACACTCCTTTTTGGCAATGCAACTCTGCTTGACATGATATGATATGCCGCGTTTTGTTATCGCGTTAACAATTTATCGAAAAACGTGGAACGGTGTTTCCATTGCGTTTTAGTGTTAGCGTTCGAGTGTAGTAAAAAAATTGTATTTTTTTTTTTTTAAATGCAGATTTTTATATAACGAATTGATGTAGGTGTTGTTCCTTTAGTAACTGCTGTCCAATACGAGCATGATAAGGTAATCCGTCATTTGAATATATGCAGCTGAAGCTTTTATGTAAATGTTTATTTTTTGCGGTTACTTTGTCAGCTGTTTTTATAAGTATGCGTAACTTACGATTGCCAAATTATTCGAACCGATAAGAGAAATCGGTTTGAAAGCGTAGTTATAAGGTTGGGTTAAAAATTAACGCGACTTTTTCCCATACCTAACTGCCTATCTTTTGTATACGATTTAACGCGAGTTTGTCGAGTTTTAACGCTAACGCGGAACGCGAGCCCAAAGGAAGGGGCCTTAGAGTTATGCCATGGTTTTTATACCCGCCACACATAGTGTGAAGGGTATATTCAGTTTGTCTGAAAGTTTCTAACGCATTGAAGTAGACATCGTATACCCTATAAGGTATATATTTTCTTGAGCAGCTCGAAAGAGACGAATCGATCTAGCCATGCCCGTCTGTCCGTCTGTCTGTATATGTCTATGCATCTTTTTCGTTGAAGGTATAAAGATATTAAGCTGAAAAATTCACCCCAAATTGGTGAATACATTCATTTGTGCATTTTGTAATTTTTGTGTGAAAATAATAAGTATTTACGAATTTATTCACTTTAAAATTGGATAAAAACACACCGAATATCATCCTTTCTTCACTAAGCTGATTTTATAAGAATTAGCCCACTATAAAATATAGCTCCCAAAGAAAGTCGCAACCCATTTTCAAATTTTTTTCCAAGAAAATGTTTATTATTCTGCACTGAGGAAAAAATTTTACCCCATTATTGTGTCTAAACTTTGGATGTATCGGACTATGTATTGACACCAAGACATCCAAAATATCCAAATTTTACCTAAGCCACTGATGATCATATTTTTTAAAGCCACATTTGGTAATAGTCCGATCGACAGTTTTAAGTAATTAAGGATATGTTCTGTACCGTATGTCAATAGGTTTTTCTCGAAACAGAGTTTTTGAAATTTGCTGACACGTTAACGATAAAAAATAGTCGAAAAACCAAAATTCGTGAAAAAAAAAATAATTGGCAGACTATTAAAAATACAATTTGTAAAATTTTTGAAGATCCCAGTGCAGCAGATAGCTGAACCTTCACAGATTAAAAACCAGTTTTTTTTTATACCCGTCACACATAGTGTGGAGGGTATTATCATTTTTGTTAGAAAGTTTGTAACGCATTAAAGAAGACATCTTAGACCCTATAAAATATATACATTCTTCATCACCTCGATGAGACGAATCGATTTAGCCATGTCCGTCTGTCTGCCCGTCTGTCCGTCTGTCTGTATGTATGCGTTTCATTCGCTTAGTTTTAAGGATATTGACCTGAAACTCGGAACTTAAGCTTTTCTCGGTCCAAAGCAGTTTAAGTGTTAAAATCAAACACCACGCCCATTTTAAGGTATAGCCCCCATACAAACTGACCGATTTATTCGGATTTTTATATGAAAATAGCTATTATTTATGAATGTAGTCACTCCAAGTTGGGTAAAAATACTTCTAATTTTATCCAATGTCAAATCCAAGCTGCCCATCCATTTTTGCTATAGCCCCCATACAAATTTACCGCCCATTTTCGAATTTTTGTATAAAAATATGTATTATTTATGAGACTATTCACACAAATTTGGGTAAAAACACTTCTAATGACATCCAATAACAAAACCAAGGTGCCACGCCCATTTTTAGCTATAGTCCCCATACAAACTTATCGATTATTTTTGAACAAATGTATGAAAAAGTCATTATTTTCGAATATATATTTATAAATGTATAAAAGCCACTGATGATCACACGTAAACTATTCAAAGATACGTGTGACGGGTATTTAAGCTTCGGTTCCACCGAAGTTAACGTTTTTCTCGTTTTAATTTCAGATCATCGACACCCTCGGTATCGTTTATACCGTTTTACCTTTTTATGACTGTCATTGCCGCTGTATATCTCGGCATGACAACATCGATATCGTTTTCCCACAAAAAACTTTCCAAATATAGCATCGAAAACCGTCCGAAAAACGTGAAGACCCGTCATAAAACTAAATTGATAAAACAATAGCTTCAAGTTTTAATTATTCTAGCCCTTGGATCTTTAGATAAGTAACAACGAAGAGCATCTAGCATGTTGCAAACTTCTCAGTCGAATTTTTTTTTTTCGTGCCTTTGTAATCAACTATAATGACAGAAACTGCAAATTATTAAGACTTTTGTAACTAACCATTCAGATCCATGTTTACTGATTGTTTTTACATAGTAGTATTACTATTTTGTCCTTTTCAAATTTTGGTGCTGAAACTTAGAACTAAATACATAAAATACATGATTTTTTATAACTAAAAAAAAACATGTGTGCACAGACATTTTGCTTTATAAGCTTTTTCCAAACCAAACACTTAACACAGACCTCTTCTGTATTGAGTATATATAGTATTAAGTGGGCCAAATATATTCGAAGGGGGGCTTAAAACTTCGTATGACAATTTGTAAAAATAACTTTATCTCTTTGAGAGAAACAAAAAAAAAAAAAAAAACAAAAAAAAAAAAAAGAGTATCATTAACTGTTAGAATATTTGTTAGAACTCTCGCATATATAAAATAAAATGTGATCCACTTGAATTCTCTGCATGACTTTCAATTGCCTAATGGCTGCTCTTTCCGGTCTCAAGCAACTACAACAAGTGTCTTAAGTAGCTTTTCCGCTTGAGTTGTTTAAGTTTATACATTTTTCATAATTCTAAAAGTGGAAATTTTACTTAATTTTCCACGCAGAGAGAAAGAAAAAATGAAAAGCATTTAAGCATGAAATAGAAAGAATAAAGAAAAACGATAAAATATTTACACGTTCCGAGTGGAATAAAAAAAATGTTCGTTCGTTTTGAAGTTTATTTTTTTTTTTTTTACCAAGTTTTATTTGTATAAAACAAACTTTGCTCATTAACTTATATTTTTTTTATATGAAGTAATTAGAAACAGAAGTTATAGGCTAAAAATATATTTTGGATTTCAGCAATATTGCCTGATTCATGCTTACATTGCTGATCAAAAAAAAAAAAAAAATAAGTGGGTAATATAATTATAATCAGCTGAGAGGACAGAAAGTTGTTTTAAACTTAAAGTACTTTCTGCTTATACAACTCTTAACGTAAACTTTGTGTAAAAAATGTGCTTGAAACGTTCTGCAACGTCTTCTTTTCATTTAAAAAACTTTCAAGTTGTAAAATAAAAAAAAAAAAACGAAATTATGTAAAACTAATTAAATGACTTTTTGCATATGCTGGGCGCTGTGATTTTGTTGCCATGGTTTATTAAATAAAAAAAAAAAAAAAATATTTCTTGAAAATTTCGTTTTGCCCATTTTAAAATTTCAATTAAACTTTCAGTCTAACGCCAGCTTCGCTGTTGTCAACTTGCAACTCAAAAACTGACAGCTCAACGCGATGTGGCAACACTGGGCTACTTCAGCTGCTAATGGTGACTTTACAACTTGACTGCTGCTGCTGTTGTCAACATTTATTCAACATTTCAGTTTAACATTTGCATTTGTTCGAAACTGTTTCCCTGGAGTAGACTTTTCCTTTCGCTAACTTTTTTTTTTTTACTAATATTTTGTCCGTCACTGTCGTAGTTGCCATCTTTTACATTGCAAATGAATAATGCATTTTTATGCACAAATTTAGAATATTTTAGTTTAGATTTTAATATTTTTTTTTTACGTGTTTTTTATATTTATGTGTTTTTCCATTAGTTTTTCTAAATTTAAAAATAGGCATTTTTAGATGGATGACTGTTCAATTTCATTTACGAATCTTTAAAGTTCCGAAACAGATAGTTATCATAGCGGGCTAAATTGAAGAGTGAGGAGCTACGAGAGGCAATTCAATGTGATGTCTTCGTTCATGAATATTGTCAAAAAAAAGGATGTTGACAAATTTTTTGCTTCGATTTGTCTCGACTCCATTGCTTTGACTGTTCCATAGTTATGCAATATCACTTAAACTTTCTAGTCCTATTCCAAGGTGTAGCCTTCACATAATCCTATCTACAGTTAGAAAATTTTCTATGAAAACTTTTTTATTACTCGAACGAGATAAAATATAATAATCCGACTAGTTTAAAAATATTGACTTTGTCGTAGCTTCTGGGTTCTCATATATTTGTGGGCGTACGTTCCAAAAATGGGCTGCAAAGATTGAGTTATCCCCAAAAAAAAACTATTTTTTGGGTTATTCTTTCAATTATAACTATATGTTATCTAGAGAATGGATAGTTCTAAAGAGCCTGACCTGTACATCGCTTGAAAGGTAATTACTTCTTTTACACTACAATATGCTACTTGTGAATATTAATTCATGTAACACGAAAAAATATGACATTTTTATATTTTCCCTGTACCCAATAAATAGGGTAAAAGGGTATATTAAGTTTGTGCGAATGTATGTAACAGACAGAAGGAGGCAAGATATACCCTATAAAGTATATATATTCTTGATCAGCATTGGAAGGGGCGTCGACTTAGCTATGTCTGTCTGTCCGACTGTCCGTCTGTCAGTGCTGTCTGCCGTATGAAAACGATTATTTCGCGAGACTATTTATTCGCTCAGTTTTCAAAGATACTTAGAGTCTCTGGCAAAGTGCTATTAAAACGGTTTTCCTAGGTAATGTGTTCCTTTTATAAATTTACCCCAAAATCAAGGGGTTTGCCAAAAACGCCCATTTTTAGTATTGCTCCGAAGTACAAAATTACAACATATGTCTATGATGTCCAATAAAATTCCTAATATGGGTAGGACCAACAAAATGTTATTTATAGCCACCCTACAAATATTTCCCCAAATGCTTCTTATACCATGTCAAATTTTCAGTTTAAAGATCGGTGTTGACAAATCTGGCACCGCGAATATCTAATTTTTTAAGAATATTTTTAATTGCATTTAGCATTTTAACGATAAAATTTAATACAAATGCTGCACACGAAGATTTGTTCTTGTCAAATGATATGTATATAAGCTTCAGTTCAACCGAAGTTAACATTTTTCTGATCTGCTGGGATTGCCATGCAACTCTACACCGATGGCTCAAAGATAGACTGCGTTATGTGAATCCTAGTCACTGGCCCATTGAGGAACATGCTGCCAGATTGGGAATCCCGTTTAACAGACATTGTAGAAGTTATAAAGAAGAAGAGCAACAGAAACGTTGGAGCAGTTTCTGTGCACAAGAATGCATTAAAGTGGGAAATGGCAGCTTAACTTGCTAGGTGAACTATTCAATAAAAACTTCGTTCTTTTCTTAACTGCCCGGGTTGGTTAGTATGAGCCAATACTAGCTATGTGCATAAGGCGAGAATAGCTATGTGCACATACGAGATAAGGTGACATCAAACTGAGACTGTCTCATAGTCACTTCTATATATCTTTTATCTATAATTTTGGTGTCTAATGGTGTAATTTTGGAATCTACATCCCTATATGGGAATGATCCATGAGATCCCAGAACCTTTTTAGCTGTAAACTTCGGTTATAAATGGCTCCATCCAAACCTGATGTAATGAAGAAAGGTTAATTGACTTTGCTGCGGTCAGAAACATGATCATAAGTAGTACCAGATTTCCACATCTCGACATTCAAAGTTGAAGTGGCGACCTAGGTGCTCGCAGCCAAATATATCATGTGGTGATTGATGCCAGACATTCTACTAGCGTGCTCAATGTACAAGAGTACAGAGGTCCTAATATCGACACGGATCATTACCTTGTTTTAGCCAAGGTACACACTAAAATCAGCACAACGCACGCCAAGCGAGCTACCATACAACGAAAGCTAGATGCTGAATAGGTTAAAGTCCCAGCAGACCGCCGCTGCCATCTAAACAAGGGTCTCCCATCTACTCCGAGAGAATTCTTCGATTTCAGACTGTAAAAACGATTAGTGGGAGCGTATCTCTAACTCATTAGCTACGGCAGCCAAAGAGGTTATTGGCTACAACTAAACCACGATGAGGGTACATGGGTGTCGCATTGCTACTGCAGAGAAGAATATAGCACGACAACAAACTCTGCAGGCGGAAGGAGAGAGAGGAAAAACGCCTAATCAGACGGAAGAAACGAGAACTGAAAAGACGTGAAGTAAAGGAGATTGAGTCCAATGGGGCTAACGGTGAACGAGAGCAAGGCGAAGTACTTGGTAACCACCCGCAGACAATCTACACGACCTAAACGGGCATTAAGGTCAGAGAACTTCCGCTTTGAGGCTGTAGAAAACTTCGACTACCTGGGCAAGATGTGATAGCGACAACAACACCAGTTAGGAAATAAAACGAAGAGTCACTTTTGCTAACCGTTGCTATTTTTTTGGTATTTTGGGAAAAAAAACTTAAAATGTACAAGACGCTGATAATGCCTGCCCTGATATATGGCTCAAAAGCATGGGTAAAGACAGACTCGAATAAGTTGGCGTTGGGCGTGTTTGAAAGAAAGATACTTTGGAGAATCTTTGGTCCAGTTAGAGTGGGAAATAACATCCGTATAAGCACTAACGATGATCTGTTCGACATTTGACATAGTCAGGAGCATCAAAACTGTCCTGGGCTGATCATCTGTGTAGGATGGATACAGTGGCTCCGACGAGAAAAGTTTATGAGCAGGTCGTGAACTAAATCGGACGAGCGCGGCAGAGAGGACGTCCACCGATGCGCCAGAACTTAGAAGACATCCGTAAGATCAGTATCCCAAGTACTAGATTACAACCGATGGTGCGAAGCCTTACGTGCTGCCAATTACTTATCTTGGCAGAATCAAATATAATTTGAATGATTTTTGGGTTTTTTAGGTTCGGTACAGTGTATCTCGTAGACAAAACTATTTAAGCGTTCTTTTGTTTCCAAGAAAAAACATTCCAATGGAGATCATAAGTTTTGACTCGAAAGTCGAAAGATTTCGTGCACACATTTTTCAAATAGTTTCTCAGATATTGGCTTTAGAATTACGCTTTTGAATTTTAACTTATAAAATCAATCGAATTTCGTCGCTAAAGCTTATTTTACTCACAAAATCTTTTATTGTCAATATTCTACATGCAGCTGTGTGTGCTGTACGCCAATACGTATTTCAATAAACCGCAGTTTTTCTAAACACATCGTTTGAAAATAAACCAAACGCAACGATGTTTTTTTTTCTCATAAACTAAAGTTTTCACTCAGAAATGCATTTTCAAGTTTGGAGAAAAAAGCCACAGCAGAACGTGCTGCAAGCAATGTGAAAACTTTACTATCAAAATATTTTCATTTCAGTTCGTTCGTTCGCAAAGCAAAGCAAACTTTTTCTCACTGACAACAGCAATGTGTGTAGAACGACAGATACATACATAGACACACACACACACAATAAGACATTACCATCAGAACGTACATATACCCTTAAAAATTAGACATAAAATCAGATTGACTTTAAGTTGAGTGTTGAGAAAAGCACTTTAAATATATTTTTACGTTGCTCTTTTAGTGTTTTTTTTTTTTTTTGATAAGAAAAAATTTATAACCACAGAGCAAACCGAAGTAGAGGCTTAAAAAAAGTTAAAGAAGCTTGAATTTTTTAAATAAAATTTTATATAAGAAATTTAAAAGTTGCGATAGGCTTGTACGTACAAAGAACGTTTTCAGATACTGTCTGTCTGTCTGTTTGCTTGGTTGGCTATGGTTGAACATAATACTTAAAGTTAAATGGCGACACGTTATCCTCTATCCACACACACACACACAAAAACACATACACTTCTACGCAATCCTTTTGTGTGAAGCAGTTTAGTGCTATCAGCGTACAAACCAAATACGTACGTACGTACTAGCATGACAATAGTTTCTTTACGTTCCTAATCCTTTCTTATTGAAAACATGACTGCAATGTTTGCTCTGAAATGTTAAGAAGGAGAGTCTGAGTGTTATTTTTGTGTCGTTTTCATTTGTATTTAGCCGACACAGAAATGTATGTCGTTGCACGTGCTGCATCGGCACAAAAATACCCAAAATGGTTGTTAAAAAGGAAATCATAATAATGCGAAGTGTAAAAGAGATAGAGCTATACAATATGAAATTTATTACTTGATTATGTATACGTCCCGTGTGTGTGTGCCGTATCCATTGTTATATATTACGCCTCATTTGAGTTATACTACGTATAAATCTTGCCGGCACGCAGTAAATTGGAAAATTACAAAATAATACATATTTCTTCCACAGTTTTTTTTTTTCGTCCTTCCTTCTTTATGTCTTACATTGGCTTTGTTTTTTTCTTTTTAATATTTTTTGTAGCTAACAATTTAATTTTACGCTTCATTGATATTTTTTAATCTACTTAATATTTTGTTATCTTTTATTCTGTATTCATCAATCATTTTACTATTTTGTGTTATTTTTATACCCTGTACATGCAGCGTAAATGGGTATATTAAGTTGGTGCAAATGTTAGATAGATAAACCTGCTAGAAAGATAGATAGATAGATAGATAGATACATAGATACAAAGAGCTACAAAACTAAATTAATTGATTCGTCTGAGCCGTCAATAGGTTGCTTATAATTAGTTTTTTTGTAGCTCCATTTTAAGGGGAATCCGTTATGCAAATATTTCCCAAAAAAGGTTTTGCTCTTCCATTAACGTAATCTAGGAACTTATTTTAAGAAGAAGTACGGATATAATTGTCCTAACACAATATACCAATTTGGGTAAGATTAATCATATTTAACGTATATTCCCTTATAAATATTCCCCATTTTTTAACTGTATGTACAAATGTAGTAGGGTATTTTAAAAATATATGGGAAACATTTTTTAACAAAATTTTTACGCTCCACCCCCTAGGAATCCTGTTCTGTATCGAAAATAAGAAGACCCTTATTTTTTTTTTGTTTTTGTAATCAGATAATATTTAATGGTGCCGCCAAGCCCCTAATGTTTCCATATATTATACATGGGTAAATATGATTTTTTATACCCTGTACCCAAAGGGTAAAAGGGTATATTAAGTTTGTGCGAATGTATGTAACAGGCAGAAGGAGCCAAGATAGACCATATAAAGTATATATATTCTTGATCAGCATTGGAAGGGTAGTCGAACTAGCTATGTCTGTCTGTCCGTCCGTCCGTCTGTCCGTCTGTCTGTCCTGCTGTCTGCCGTATGAGAGAGATTATCTCGGAGACTATAAGAGATAGGGCCACCATATTTGAAACTTAGACTCTCCTGAGCCGTCAAGTGTTCACTTGCAAACGGTTTTTCTCTAGACCCATTTTAAGGGGTACCCCCCATACAAATGTACCCCAAAATTTTAGATTTTTGCATAAAAATCGTTATTGTTTTTTATTCTAGGAAGTTCAAACTTAGTATTAATTATGTCTATGATAGTCCCAATAAAACATCCCAATAAGGGTAGGACCAACAAAATTTTAGGTATAGCCCCCATATAAATTTACCCAATTTTTCAAGTTTTTGTTTGAAAATTCAATACAAAAACAAAGATAGGACTTAATTAAGTATATACAAAGATAGGACAGGGTAATTTAAGTTTATCCAAACTTACTACAATACAGGTTTTTTTTTGTCTTAAATTTTTGTTTAAACCCTAGAAAATGAATTTTTTTTTCCGGATAAGGATGCATCTCTCCATAAGCGGTCATAGAATAACATCCAATCATTTATTATTAAATTTTAAAAATTATTTTTTTTATAATTACTATTATAAGTAATTAAAAGCTTTGTTTTTCGTTTTCTTCTTATTTTTATGTTTTTGGGTTCTTATTTGAAACTCTGTTAAAAATGGTTAACATTTAAGAATGAAATAGTAAATGATTGGATCGTCTTCTATGGCCATTTATCAAGAGAAACATTGCTATCCAGTTAAAATATTAATTTTTTCAGAATAAAAAATCAACGAAAAAGTAATTTTTCCCATTTAAAATACATGGGAAACTTCAGGCGCTTGGCGGCACCATTAAATATATATAATATATATTATCTGATTTCAAAAACATAAAATAAGGGTCTTCTAATTTTCGTGAACAACAATCCTTGGGGGTCGGAACATACAATTTTTTTTGGATCACCCTAAATAAAATATGTACTATATATGCTTCATCGGCATTGGAAAGGTAGTCGACCTAGCTATGTCTGTCTGTCTGTCTGTCCTGCTGTCTAAAACTATCTCGGAGACTATAAATGATAGGGCCACCATATTTGAAACTGAGTCTCTCCTAAGCCATCAAGTATGCACTTTTTCTCTTAGCTCCATTTTGAGGGCTATCCCATACAAATCTACCTCAAAATTTTGGGCTTTTGCATAATTAAGTTACTGTTTCTTATTCTAGGAAATTTTAATTTGGTATAAATTATGCCTATGATAGTTCCAATAAAATAAAAAAAAAATTTTAGGTATAGCCCCCCATACAAATCTACCCCCAAAATTTTAGGTTTTTGCATAAATACTTCATTGTTTCTTATTTTAGGAAGTCTAAAAATGGAATAAATAAAATGGGTAGAACCAACAAAATTTTAGGTATAGCCCCCATACCCGATTTGTTAAGGTTTTTTTTATGAAAATCAAATTCAATGAGGTATGGTAGTAAGATACGACTTAACTTAGGGTACATAAAGATGGGGTGCAAGGTGTATTGCTGTCGAGTATACTTGACTTCATCGTTCTTTCCTGTTTTTTTTTTTTTTAAATTTCATTCACTAATTTTTGGAGGCAAAGAAAATTTTATAGATAATTTATATTCATGAATAAATTTTGCTCGTGTATAATCTTTATTTAAAATCTATTTCCAAAGTGACAGTCATTAAGTCGGGTGATACAATTTTACATCAATACTCAAGGTTTAATGATGAAATAAAAGCGAGTCAAAGGAAGTGAGAGGAATATAGGTCACACTTAGGTTATTGCTAAAATTATTACTTACTTTTTAAAAATTTATTTAAAGACTAAAATATATTGCTTATACGCAATATTTCCTTTTTACATGACAGTACGCTTGTTAGACAACATTTTGTCTTGATAAAAAAAAACGTTGATTGATGATGTTCATTACACTAAATTATTTGGGCTTAAAAAAAAACTTTTTTTTTTGAAAAAAAGCTAAACCAATATTTTTCCAAAGACAAGAGTTTAAGACAAAGGTAGAAATTAAGACATACAACAACAAACGGATTTTACTAATTTTTAAAATGACCTATAGTTAAACTAGTTTTTTTTTAGTCCCATGAACGATTTCTAATGTTATCAACGGTCAATAATGTTCAATACGCGATACGTGTTCCATGATATAAACAAAAAGTCCCCTTTGAAGTTGAACATGTACTGTGGAGGCAGCTCGCATATGCCGATGGCATAGACATAATCGGCAAAAATGATCGAGCAGTCGAAGCAGGGCTTTTCTCAGACATAAAAAAAGTCACGTCCAATGGAACGTGAACGAGAGCAAGACGAAAAATTTGGTATCTACTTGCAAACAATGTACACGACGTGGTCAGTTTTGAGGTCAGAGAACTTCAACTTTGAGATTGTGAGATACCTTCATCAACTTTTTGTCATGGAGTAATTTGTTTTATTTCCAGTCAGGAAATAAAACAAATTATCACTCAAAATTTCTGTCAGAGAAACAAAAATTAAACTCTACAAGACTCTGATAATACCAGTCCTGATGTATGACTCAGAAGAATGGGTCATGTCATAATTGAATAAGTCGTTGCTGGGCGTGTTTGAGAGGAAGACACACTTTGAGAAGAATCTTTGGACCAGTTAGAGTATTTACACGTTTACGCACGTATTCGTTTATAAGTATAACTCCTGGGCTGGTCACCTGTGTAGGATGAATACAAAGGCTCCGGCAAGAAAAGTTTATGTGTAAAATGGTAGCCAAATCGGAGGGGTGCGGAGGACATCAGCCTCTGCGATGAGAGGACCAGATCTTGGAAGACGGCCAAAGTTCGATATTCCAAATTGGTATCGATGAGCACTTGGACTAAAACCACTGATGCGAATTTTTTGATTATATTAAACCGTTTCTTTTTATACTTGCTTCTTTAAAAGTCAATCTGTTGTATTAGCTTTTCCTGGAAGTCTTTAAAGATATTGTCCTAAATTTAAAACTTAAGCTTTTTTTTGGTTCAGCGAGAAAATGTTTTTACCAATTTTAAATTTTGGGCTATGTCTAAATGGAAAAAGACTTTGATCAGCTCGATGAGACGGATCCGGGGGATCTAGCCATGTCCGTCTGTCTGTCTGTCTGTCTGTTTGTTGCTATGCGATTCATTCGATTAGTTTTAGAGATATTGAACTAAAATTTTAAACTTAAGCTTTTCTCGGCAACGACTAGGTTAAGTTCGAAAATGAGAGTGCCACGCCCATTTTTAGGGGTAGCCCCCATACAAACTTATCGATTTTTTTGCTTAAAAAAAGTAATTATTTATGAATGTATTCGCTCCCAATTGGGTAAAAAACATTTAAACATTTTTGTCATCCAGGGTCAAAACCGAGACGCCACGCCCATTTTAAGGTATAGCCCCCATCTAAGCGCCTAGTGAACATATTAACTATTAAGAGTTTTGTGTAACGGATATTTCAGCTTCGGTTCCAACGAAGTTAACGTTTTTCCTTGTTTAAAGTAAAAATTTGATGTGAAATCTGCCAAATTATGGATAGCGATTATATTTTTAGCTCATATATTTTTTACTACTGAAGTAATCGTTTTTGACCAAAACTCTTTTTATACGCAATGAAATATTACGCGATTATAAGTAAGTAAAAATATTGCGTTATGCCATATTCTTTGGCGACTTATCCATGAAATTGAAGGGATATCGAATTATCTATGTCTATCTGTCTGTCTGTTTGTTCGTTCGTCCATCTGTCTGTCCTGCTGTTTTTCGTATGAGAGAGATTATCTCGGAGACTATAAGAGATATTGCTCTCATATTGAAAACGTAGGCTCTCCTGAGCCGTCAAGTGTTCACTTGCAAACGGTTTTTCTCTAGACCCATTTTAAGCGGTACCCCAGATACAAATCTACCCCAAAAATTTGGGTTTTTGACTAAAAACGACATTGTTTCTTATTCTAGAAAGTCTAAATTTAGTATAAATTATGTCTATAATAAGGTATAGCCCCCCCATTGCGTATACGCAATATTTCCTTTTACATGACAGTACGCTTGTTAGACAACATTTGGTCTTGATAAAAAATACGTTGATTGATGATGTTTATTACACTTGATTATTTGGGCTTAAAAAAAAAAAAAAAAATTTACTTTTTAGCCCAATAAGCTTAAACTTCGTAAAACTTTGCTCTTTTGCTCTCCCTGTAAACAAGACAGAGTTTTTCGAATCGTACTGTGACTGAAAATGAAAAATGGATCCATTACAACAACTCAATGCACCGTGGAAATTTTTCACAAAAAACTGGAATTAATAATAATAACTCGGGAACCACGTCTGATAGTTTGATTATTTTTTTTTATGATATACATTCACTTTGAATTCATCTGGATCTATCCGTACTTGTAGACATGCATTCCAGTAGCTGTATAACTTTCGGTGGAAAAGAAAGACGCTTATGCTTACATAGGTATGTGCCTCTGAAGATTTGAAGATGATATAATTGAGTCTGAAGTATCCATAGCCCTCTAAAATACATCAGTAACTTATAAACTTTATTTTGCGATTCAGCTGCCCTAACCGACTGGAAGTACCGTGCTTTCGACAATGTCCCTCGAGTGAACAATTAGTATATGAACTATTCTTGTCATAGAAAAGAAAAGGATAATTGAGTTTTATGGCTAACGTTTTTAGAATGGCAGCATATTCAATAAGGCCACGCCACGCCATTCTCTCTGCTTGAACTAGAAAACGTGCGTTTGCTTCCTGGGCCTTAGCAGGATCTGCTTTTTTCTTTTTTTGCCCTCTTGCTACTTTCAACACTTTAGATCGATTATTTAACTTTCAAAAATATTTTTCGTAAAACTTTCTATGAAGATCAGTTTACCTTTCATCCAAGTCGAATGCTTTTATGCAAACATTTTTGTGATTATTTTTTACATTTTTCAATTAAGATTGTATGCAAAACTTTTTTAGAAAAATTAACTATATTTGTGTAAAAGTATTTTAACAAATGTTATTTAAGATTGAAACTATGGTACGCTTTTAAAAATTCCCATTGACCCATATACGGTAAATATGGTGAAAGCAAATATCGCATTTACTCTATACGAATATGCATAGAGATACAAACAAAAACGCCAACGATTTCAATTGGAATCATTATGAACAATTGAATGCTCTGGCAATATTGTGCATTTTTTATTTATAGTATATCTTTTTCTCTGGTTCTACTATGTATTTCCATTGCAACGGCTGACTTTTTTTAATTTTGTGCTGTAGACTTACCTATATACTATATATGTATGTATATATTTCTTGGTTAAAGCCAACAGTTGGTATGTGGCTTGTGGTATTTGACGCTATATAAGCCTTCGTTAGCAAACTGTTGTGCCAATATAACAGTCAGCAATACAAAAGTCGATGTACTATATCAATGGAACCTCACACCGAATGTAAGAATGAAAAAGAAAATGACAGCATGGAAAACAAACAAAAAAAAAAATTTAAAGCGAATATCTTAGTTTCATTAGAAACCAAACGATTATACACTACACTCGGCTTTGCCTATAAATAGGTTTTCGCTTGTCTAAGAAAATAAACTCTTAAAATAAAAATTGTATCCAATTCTATCCAAAAAAATATATTCAATACAGTATAACATGAGCATATCCAATTAAATATGATCGATTGACATTAAATATATTTTATTCGTATTCCCAACTATCTCGCAGGGTATTATCGAAAATTTCCGCAAAGCAACTAAAAAAAAAAAATTAAACAAAAAATTGCAGCAAGTCGTGCGCAAAGCTAACCGAAATTGCAAAATCGAAAAGAATTGAAGGCAAAACTACGAAATAACTCATAGTCGTAGTCATTCACTCTCGGTCTGAACGCAAAAAAGCGGATATGTCTATGACGTCGTTGCCAGCTTGAGACGAAGTGGAACGGAAGTGGATTGTATGTGAGAAACGAAGTTAGCTGTGGCGTACGTATATGTCGAACAGTAATTTCCAGAGCAATTTTCGCTTGTTTTCTTTTGGGGTTTTTATTTCGGTTGTTTCTTTTTATTTTTTCTCAACAATCGTTTAATTAAAAACCAATTTTTGCAAAATCAACGCAATAAACAACAACAACAACAAAAGTAAATATAAAACAAAAAAAAAAAAAAAAAAAAAAAAAACATAGCACAGTAAACATCGATAAATGTTTGCAGCAATTAAAAGCAAAGAATTCGTTGTAAAATCGAAAAGAAGAAAAATGTTTATTACTCGTACTCAGATAGAATCAAAGCGAATTTAAAAGATACATTTTTATAGGTATTTCTTGGAAGTGAGTATTAGTAAAGAAAATTGAAAAAAGGATTTTAATTAAAATAATTTTTATTTTTATTTAAAAAGCTGCAATATAAATAATTCTAAAAACAACGTAGCTTGCATTTTCCGAACCTAGAACATGAGTAGCAAACGTAATTAGTAGCTCAGTAAATGTGAACAATGAAGCAACTAGGATAAATTCTGCAAGCAGATAAGATTATTATGAAGTTTAAAATGGAATAGATGAAAAAAGAGCAGACGTAGTTAGTTCGGATAGTAGATAATCAAGAATATATAAAATTATTGGGTCTATAATGTAAATAAAAATGAGTAAATATTGTCTTTGAATGAATCAAAAATTAAATCTTTACAATCGACTCTCGTTTAAAGATAATATGCCAAAGAAAATGACATAACGCATACACTTACATAAAATTTCATTGCGTATAAAAAGAGTTTTGGTCATCAACGATAACTTCGGTAGTAAATATGAAAGAAAGCTGAAGTCGAGTATGCTCGACTGCAATATACCCTTTACCAAAACTTTACGTGCCGTAAGTTAAGTCCTATCTAAGTACCATACCTTTTTGTATTTGGAGTTTCATACAAAAAATGAGGTATATTTGTATGGGGGCTATACCTAAAATTTTGTTGGTCCTACCCATATTGGAATATTTTTTTGGGACTATTATAAACATAATTTATACTAAACTTTGACTTTCTAGAATAAGAAACAATGTCATTTTTATGCAAAAACCCAAAATTTTGGGGTAGATTTGAATGGGGTACCGCTTAAAATGGGTCTAGAGAAAAACCGTTTGCAAGTGAACACTTGACGGCTCAGCAGAACCTAAGTTTTTAATATGAGAGCCCTGTCTCTTATAGTCTCCGAGATAATCTCTCTCATACGGCAGACAGCAGGACAGACAGATGGACGGACGGACGGACATACAGACAGACAGACATAGATAATTCGATTTCCCTTCAATTTCAAGGATAAGTCGCAAAAGAATATGGCAGAACGCAATATTTTTACTTACTTATAATCGCGTAATATTTCATTGCGTATAAAAAGAGTTTTGGTCAAAAACGGTTACTTCAGTAGTAAAAAATATATGAGCTAAAAATATAATCGCTATCCATAATTTGGCAGATTTCACATCAAATTTTTACTTTAAACAAGGAAAAACGTTAACTTCGGTGGAACCGAAGCTGAAATACCCGTTACACAAAACTTTTAATAGTTAATATGTTCACTAGGCGGTTAGATGGGGGGTATACCTTAAAATGGGCGTGGCGTCTTGGTTTTGGCCCTGGATGACAAAAGAAATGTTTGTACCCAATTGGGAGCGAGTACATTCATAAATAATTACTTTTTTAAACAAAAATCAAAAAAATCAATAAGTTTGTATGAGGGCTATACCCAAAATGGGCGTGGCACTCTCATTTTCGAACTTAACCTAGTCGTTGCCGAGAAAAGCTTAGTTTAAAATTTCAGTTCAATATCTTTAAAACTAATCGAATGAATCGCATAGCAACAAACAGACGGACAGACAGACGGTCATGGCTAGATCGATTCGTCTCATCGAGCTGATCAAGAATATATATACTTTATGGGGTCTCCAATGCCTCCTTCAATGCGTTGCAAGCTTTTGGACAAACTGAATGTACCCGTTTACACTATGTGTAACTGGTATAAAAAGTTCTTCAATCCATCTAAAATTTTTCTAGTGAGTGCTACTTATAGTGAGTACTACGTATTGCAAAACATAAAATGTAGATTCCATTTTGAATTCAGTTGGGTTTTAAGATATTGACCTGAAATTCGAAACTTAAGCCCTTTCCCATTTTTAGACATCGCCCAAATTTTAAAATTGGTAAAAACATTTTCTCATGAACCAAAAAGCTTAAGTTTTAAATTTCAGGTCAATATCTTCAAAAGACTTCCAGGAAAAGCGAATACAACAGTTTGACTTTTAGAGAAGTATAAAAAGAAATGGTATAATATAATCTAAAAATCGCATCAGTGGTTTTTAGTCTAGTGCTTTGGGGTACAATTTTGAATTTCGAACTTTGTGGTTGTCTTCCAAGATCTGATCCTCTCATCGCAGAGGCGGATGTCCTCCGCACCCCTCCGATTTGGCTACCATTTTACGCATAAACCTTTTCTTGCTGGAGCCTTTGTTTTCATCCTACACATTTGACCAGCCCAGGTTAGTCTTTAATACGAATACGTTGGTAAACGAGTGAATACTCTAACTGGTCCAAAGATTATACGAAGTGTCTTCCTCTCAAACACGCCCAGCGACGATCTTATTCAATTATGACATGACCCTATGCTTCTCAGGTCCGGTGTTATCCGCGTCTTGTAGAGTTTAATTTTTTGTTTCTCTGACAGAAACGCATTTGCTCACCGAGACCAAAATAGCAACGATTAGCAAGAGTGATTATTCGATTTATATCCTGACTTGTATTGTTGACGCCGTTTACAGAAGTAGATGAAGTTTTCTAGATGAAGTTTTCTAGATGAAGTTTTCTAGATGAAGTTTTCTACAATCTCAAAGTTGAAGTTCTCTGACCTCAAAACTGACCATGTCGTGTACATTGTTTGCAAGTAGACACCAAATTTTTCGTCTTGCTCTCGTTCACGTCCCATTGGACGGGACTTTTTTTATGTCTGAGAAAGCCCTGCTGACTGCTCGATCATTTTTGCCGGTTATGTCTATGCCATCGGCATATGCGAACTGCCTATACAGTATGTTCAACTTTAAAGGGAACTTTTTGTTTATATCATGGAACACGTATCGCTATTTATTGAACGTTGATAACATTAGAAATGTTCAGGTCTCACCTTTCCAACGCAGCCAACTTCATGGGACTAAGAAAGAGCCTAAGTTTAAAATATCAGGTCAATATCTTAAAAACATTCCGACAAACGGACGGACATGGCTAAATCCATTCGTCTCATCGAGCTGATCAATAATATATATACACATACTTTATGGGGTTTCCTTAAATGCGTTACAATTTTTTGGACAAACCTAATGTATCCGTTTACACACAATTCGGGGAGATGGAAGAATTTTTTTTTTATTTTTTTATTGGTGGACATTGGACTTGTTTTCCAGCAGCCAAAGTAAGCCAAAAATTTAATATAAGACTGGCATAATAATTTTATAAACCGTATCTCACTGATAGTTCCAAGTAGCCATCATGTTTTATAGTTGCAGGTATAAATATTTCGAAAGGTAAGAAACCCCACACAGCTTAAGTAAAGAGGTGTCAACCTATAAAGTGATTCAATCATCTATTTATAAATCATTATCAGCGGTTAGTTCTTTTCTAAAATTTAATAAAATAAATAATATAATTCACAATAAGTTTAAACTACATTAATAATAACAAAAATACGTTGCTGATTGAATTTTTATTATTAAACCTGTTACACTAGTGTTAACCGGTATATTCAGTTTGTCGGAAAGTTTGTAACGCATTAAAGGAGGCATCGTAGACCCTATAAAGTATATATATTCTTGATCACCTGACGAGACGAATCGATTTAGCCATGTCCGTCTGTCTCGTGTATTGCTGCGCGATTTATTCGCTCAGTTTTGAAGATATTGGGCTGAAAATTTAAACTTAAGCTTTTCTACGTCCTGTGTACTTTCTATGTTAAAATCAATGTTCCACGCCCACTTTTAGATATTGCTTCCATACAAAAGTACATTATTTTGTCAAGTTCTTATATGAAAAAATTTATTTATAAAGTGAGGGCTCCAAATATGGTTCAAATGTCTCTTATACCATGCCAAATCTTCGGTTTAAAATTGGTCCAAATCGGACCGCGAATTCCTAAATTTTTAAGAGTATATTTAATATGTTTAGTATTTTTAAATAAAATTTAATACAAATGCTGCACATGAAGGTCTATCAACGTCAAATGATGTATAACAGGTATAAGCTTCTCGGTCCAACCGAAATTTACTTTTTTCTTGTTTTTATTATTTTTTTTTTTTTGAATAATGTTCGAACTAATTTTAGAATTATATTCTTTATTTTATTGAATCTTAGATGATATTTGAAACAAACCAACAACAACACTGTAGTTTGTGTAGTGTTGAAAAAAAACAAAAAAAAAAAAAAAAAGAAAATAAATAAATAAAAGTCTAATGCAGCTATTTACATTCTATAAATATTTTTGATATGAATAGATTTTGGACTTAGTGTGTTTGTTTATAATACTTTATTGAAAAGCGCAGTGTTTTGCAACACTACGTTTTGTTTATTTTTGCTTAAAATATCTATTTCGTATTGCAGATTTTATCGACATAAATCTTTTTTAATGAACTAACTAAACAAAATTGCAAAAATAAAAAAAAGTATAATTATAAATTTTAATTTTATACCAAATTATTCTAAATAGCCATTTTTAGTTAGTAGCAATAAAATACATAAATATATCTAATTTTTGTTGCTAACGTATGTGTTTATAAAATACATAAATAAATATCATGCAAAATCAGTTGCAACAACCCTCAAAACCCAATTATTATGAACAACTGTCGAATATTTAAACGAGACAACTTCATAAAGCTGGGAAAATTGTCATATTGCGCCAATTTTCATAGCCTTAAATTGCGTTAGACACCCTTTTTGCCGCCCCCAAAGCAATGAGTTTACTGGTATGTTATAAAAGAACACCCCTTTTCCTTTGAAATGAATAGCACTTCGCGGGATATGCGTCTAGCAGCTGAATTAGACGCAAAACGCCAGTTTAATTCACGCATGACTGCATTCCGTCGAAAAGGCAGAGCAGTCAGGAGGAGTATGCGAATGCAAAACGAAAAAAATATCGACATTAAAGTTGTTGCTTGAAATGTCGGAATTTATTGCTTTCAAATGGATTTAGGTTGAGCAATAAACGCCTTCTTACATAGCAGAGGGTTGCTGCACACGAAATTTTATTACAACATTTTTATAGTTTAAGAAAATCGATAAGTTTGACTTAAAGTCCAACAAAAAAACAAAAATAAATACAAATATGAAATATAAGCTTCACGATTAACGTCAACTTGGCATGCATCTTAAAGCAAGAAAATCTAAAGGCAGGTTGCCTTTTTTTCTGCTTGCATTGCAACATAAAAAAATTACAACAAAAATTGTAGCATACTTCAAGGCGTTTACGAATCACCATCTCTTCAAGCGACATGCTACATTAAGCGGCATTTTGTTTTGGCATTTCCGCATTACTTGCTACCTTTTTTTTATTTATTTATTTCTTTATTTATACACTGCATCCATGGGTGGAGCTAGGAGTATTTTCTTTGGTGGGTTCACTGCAAAAGATTTATAAACCATCGCAGTAAGACAATTCAATAGATACGGAACCAGATATTTAATTTTAATAAATATAAGCTTACAAATGAAATTGTAACAAAAAATAGCTATATAGTAGACATTTAAAGTTAATAATTTTTGTGGGGTGTAATTCGAGGTCTGAGGTTCTCTTGATTTCATTTGATTTTAATAGAAAAAGGAGATCCCTAATTTTTTTTTTTTTGTTTTCGAACTGAATTCATGAAGCGAATCGTTTCAAATAATAACATTTAAAAATTTTTATCGGGAGTCTAATATATTTTGAAAATGCGGCATACACACCCATACCCCCTTACACATAGTTGCCCATGACTGTATTAGCATTCTTTTTCTTATACTTGTACAAACACAAAAAGTAAAGAAAACAAGAATTGGCTGCGTGTTTTGTTGAATTATGGTTTTTCTTTAGAAAATTTTTTGGTTAGTTTTTTGTTTTACCAGTTTTTTTTTTATTTTGGTTGTAAAACTTTTCATTGAAGCGAAAAATAAAAGGACAAATGCTTCAAAAATGTTGCTAAGTAAAAACAGCATAAATAAAAAAATATAGCATAACATTGTATACATTTGTTATTATTTTTTTTAATATTTATTTCTTTATTCTTTTATGGTTAATAACTGCTTACTTGGCAATTTAAAATGCTTTACCGCACCAAGTAAAAAAAAAATTTCGAGTTTATAAAACTGCTTTTCCAATTGCTTGTACCTTGACAATTTGAGAACGTTGTTAATGTGATATAAGGACATTTTATTTACATAGGTATAAGACTTATAGTTGAATTTATATAATACTTTCGAGAAAGTAATTTTAGTGACTAACAACCAGCATCTTTATCGAATCAATATGAACATAAAGCTGATAATAATTTTCGAGATTAAAATACTAAACGATTTGAAATTAGTGCCATTCTGGTCGGAGCTTGGATTTATTTAAAAGCAAAAAAAAAAAAGTGAAATTTGGCACATAGAACCGAAGCCTCAACACCGGCCTCACGAAACTTTAAATAGTTCATGCGTGACCATCAGAGACGTAAATTATATTCCGCAAGAATGGGGACAACTCAAGTTGGGGTTCAACTTAGAAGCATATATGTCAAATTTTAGGCTTCAAATGCAGATAAAATAATAATTTTCTTGATATAAAAAACAAGAAAGGAATCTGAAGTGGAGTATGCTCTGTACCCTGTACCCAACCTTTTTGTACCTTAAGTAAAGTCCTATCTTGTTAATATACCTAATTGTATTAGATTTTCAAAAGAAAAACTTGAAAAAGATATAAATTTGTATGGGGGCTATACCAAAAATGTTTTTGCTTCTACCAATATTTTGGGTTCATTGGGACTGTAATAGGCATACTTTGTACTAAATTAAGACATCCTAAAAAAACAAACGAAGACGTTTTTATGCAGAAACCAAAAATTTTGGGGTAGATTGTGTGGGAGTATCCCTTAAAATGGAGTTAAAGAGAAACCGTTTGTAAGTGCACTGTTCACGCCTAAGGAGAGTCTAAGTCTAAGACAGACATAGCTAGTTCGACTCCTCTTTTCAATGCTGATCTTCTATATAAAAATGAATAGCTGTGCATTAACAACGCTAAAACTCGAGAATGACTCGACCGATTTGAACTGTTTTTTTCGTTTTGTTGCTCTCATCATATATGTGGTCAGAAAGGAAATAAATTTGGAAAACATTGACCAGGGGCCTTATGGGGGCCGGAAAAGCCATATCTTTGGAGTGAATAGACGTAGAGACTTGAAACAGGACTCATTTGAAAGATGGTGTTCAAGGGATTTCCGGAATTTGGACCTGGTACCCATATTTGGACCCAATATAGATTTTTTGACCAATTTTTTTTATTTTTATTAGAGAGCACTTAGACGGATTTTAGAAAATTTTGACCCGGGGCCTAATGGGAGCCCTGAAAAAAAAAAAGTCATACATTTGGATTGAATAGACGTAGAGACTTGAAACTGGGCGCATTTGAATGATGGTTAGTCGTGTTTAGGGGATTTCCAAAATTTGAACCCACATTTTTGAACAACAAAAAAGACGCAAGCAAAGCCGCGGGTACCTGCTAGTCAAGAATATATATAAATTATAGGGCCTATCTAGCCTCCTTCTGTGTGTTACATACATTCGCACAATCTTATAAAAATAGAAATTGAGTTTTTATGGGGTGTATGTTACAATGGCCCAATCATTGTCACATTGATAGTACTTATACTCATTGGACGATAGTTTTACCCATATTGGCGTGAACATATTCATAAATCAGAACTATTTTCATACAAAAAGCTCAAAAATGGGCGCTAGGTTTGTAAAGGGGCTATACTTAAAAATGGGTGTGACACCTTGATTCTGACATACAAACTGCCTAAGACCAATAAAAGCTTAAGTTAAAAATTTCATGCCTTTATCTGAAAAATTAGAGTAAAAACGCATTGCAACAGTCAAACAGACAGACGGGATTTGGCTAGATCAATTCGTCTCGTAAAATTGATCAAGAATATATATACTTTATGGGGTATACAACGTCTCCTTCAATGCATTACAAACTTTCAGACAAACTAAATGTCGCCTTTACAATAGTTCCATTTGAGCCGTAGCAATGAGGCCAGCGGCTAACCTAATCTTCAACGAGTTGTTCTTCCACAATTCCGGCCGTTTTCTGGCGTAGGCGCCTCAAAACGGATAAATATTAATCTTTATTAAACTTTTTGACCATCCGGGACGAACTCAGAGTGAACCATAGCACAATAATTAATGAAATGGTTGGTTGGAAATGGTTTCCGGGTTTTTATTTTACATAATGTACATTTTCACGTTGGGGTTCATGAAACGTGTCTCGTTTTCAACGCTGCTAGGTTTACGCTATCCGGGCTTTGCCAAGCAGCAGTTATAAAACTTTTTTGCTGTTGATGTTTTATAGGGTGGTTCAAAAATGTTTGGAAAATAATTTTTATCAACATTTGTATGCGCTCACCCCCTTGGATTGTTCTATATCGAAAATAAGAAGAAACGTGTTTTTTTAATTGAATAAAATTTATGAGGTGAGCGCATACAATTTTTTTTGCTTCTATTTCTGGGACCATTATGTGTCGAAATGTATTCCGCTTATATTCCAAAGCTTTTTACCCATTGTTAGGGTTAGGGATATTGACATGAAATTTGAAACTTAAGCTTTTTGTGTTCCTAGTTAGTTTGTATGTTAGAATCAAGGTGAAACGCCCATTTTTAGGTAAAGCCCCCATACAAACTTACCGCCCATTTTCGAGTTTCGAGTTTTGTATGAAAATACATATTATTTATGAATATATTTACTCCAAATTGGGTAAAAACACTTCTTATGTCAAATCCAAGGTGCCACGCCCATTTCCATTTTATCGTGAAATTTATTCTAAGCCCCTGGTGAACATATAAAGTATTGAAGTTAACGGTTTTGCTTGTTTTGTACTAAACTTTTTGAATTTTATTCATCTTATCTGCTTGCACGTGCCGAACATTTATTAGAGCCATTTCGTTACATGCATTCTTTTAATCGTATGGGTCTTTCTGATCTAGAGAATCTTTGCCAAAAACCTTTATTACGACATATATTTCCAATTATTTTTTATATAGTTGGTTTAATTAGTTGGATTATCATGCTAGCCACAGCTTTAAAGAAGACAATTTATGACAATAAATTATTTTGGAACAGCTGGAAAATATTCTTTCAAAATTTGTTCACACACAAAATTTACTCGGAGACATTTGCAAGAACTTTCTACTTTAAGAAATCATAGCTAGAAAAATAAAATCTAAACAAGGAAGTAAAAAAAAGAATGAACAAAAAAACTTTAATTTTCTTGCTAGGCTAGATAAGAAAATCCCATGGCGGTAAAACGCAATAGTAGAAATGAAAATAAGAAAATGCATGATATGAAAAACTTAGAAGACAAATGCAAACGAACTATGAAACTTATAATAGAGCAAAGCAAAAGCAAAGCAAAGCTAAAAGAAATGTAAGAAGCACATTTTAATTTTCCGTCATAATCCACAAAAGGATGTGTATGTTGCGTGTGTGTATAACATTTAAGCTTAAAAGGAAAAAGAGCAAACACACAAAAGACCAAAAAAAAAAAAAAAATATATAAAAAAAAGAAATGGTAATGGCGACAACGTAGAAAACATTAAAATGCTAGTGACTCTGAATCGGTCCAAAAGATGAGCACAAGAGGCAACAAATTGCCCAAGGGTGTAACACTGACTAAGAAACTCGCTGTCGCAGTTCATAGCAGCGCCCGAAAGTAGGCAAGACACAAATGGCTAATGTCAGCAGCAAAAAAAAAAAAAAACATAATTTGTAAACATCTGCATTTATGAGTTTTGCGGCAAACTAATCTGAGCAAGCCAACTTGAGCATGTAATAGATAAGCAGAATGAGTGTCTTAGAGACGGGCAAGCAGACAGACAGACAGACAGACAGATAGACAATAAGAGAGAAAGATGTACGGATAGACCCGGAAACAAACAAAAGTTGCTTCTGACGTGCAACAGACAGGAAGACAAGATGCCTTTCATTCTAAAATACAAAATTTAAGCTTGTAATTAACATAAAAATTAATCTTAACGTGACATAAAACCCTCAGACATTTCTGGGAACTAAGCAATGAAAGCGACAAAATGTGTGCCGAATTGTTGTAATTAAATTCCTGTTGCATGTTAGTTTCTAAATTTATATACAAATATATTATCTATATAATATCCCTGAACTTTAACAAAGTTCTAACTGTGTGGATCATAAAAAATCTAAAAAAAGGCTTCCTCGGATACAATTACCTTTCTTTTTGGGTAAGAGAAATATTTTTCATGCATGAATAACACGGAAAATGACACAAGCGTTAGAGCCAGGTTGCGGATGCACTAAATACTCTCCTATATCTATTACCCCTAGATCTCATAGCCAAAGAACTGGCAGCGGACACAGCTTTGAGTTAGGATGATAGCTGGCTCGCTCAATTGCAAATATACAATTACACTCGAAGATTCTCAACCTTCTAGTGTCCTCGCCACGAGCTACAGACTACTGCACATCACACACAACATTTGGTAGGAAGTATAAAATTTTTATCTCAACAAGAGTATAATAGGTAACCTACCCCATTATGAAACCAACGCCATATATATCTACACAGACGAGTCCAAACTGGAAGGAAGGGTCGGAGGAGGTATCTTTTCCCGGACTTGGTGATTAGAGAATCTTTTTTGACTTCTCGACCACTGCAGCGTTTTTCAAGCTGAAATGATCGCTATACTCGTATAGGGCACCACTCAGGTAGTAGGCAAGAAGTACATATCTTCTCGGAGAGTCAGGCTGCCCTTAAAGCACTTACAATAACACATCTAAAACTATCTCCCAGTGCCGCACATCTCTCAACGATTTGGCTGAGCAATGGGATATTTTCCTCACAGGAATTCCCATGGCCTCTCTGAAGCTGCGAGTGAAAGAGGAAATAATCAGTCTGGCAGAGACTAGGTGGACCACAAATCCCAAAATGTAATATCTCGAAACTTACGTGGCCAGAGTATTACACTAAACGAACAGCCCAACTCATGCGTCATAATAGAAAAACTCTATTCATGATGGTTGGAGCTCTCATGGGACACTGCTTGGTGGGAAGACATGCCGTCCGACTAGGGGTAGCATCAAATGACTTGAGCTGTAGAATCGACGAAGAGGAGGAGACAGTACACAGCCTTTGGGAGAATAAGGTTTACCGTACTTAGTATGTCGTTTCTCGATAGTCTGGTGGAGATTGCAACAGTCAAGATTGCTGCACTGAACAGGTATTATAAATTTATAAAGAGATATCTTAGTAAAAATATTCTTTATCATGTCAATTAGACGAATCGAAGTAACCATGACTGGATGTCTGTTTCGAAGCGTTTTACAAGAAAAAACCCTAATTTAAATACCCAAACAGTTTATGTGTAATTATTTACGGCTTAAAAACGCTTTCCAGATAGGAATCAATGGACTCATACAACCCTTGTTTAGATACAATATTGATTTAAAATTTTATGTATCACATGGGTAATGTATAAATATACATATGAATTTTAAGAAAATAAAAGATTTTTTATAAAAACTTTTTTCAACTGAGTGAGCAGAAAAAAAATAAAAACTAAAAACATGTTTGTCGCTATATTTTCCTTAATATCGCCGATATCGGAAAACTAAGTATACAGAAATATTTCTCAAATCAAGGGCTATCGAACCTCATTTAAGGATATTCAATATCGTTGGGGGCACTTTTTACATGAAAACCCGGCTACACCCTTTATTGAAGCTAGAGGCTGAAGTCCATTGACGATCGTCTTCAGAGATTACTGCTTGCGTGACATCTGGAGGTCGCAGTTTTGTTCTGAAATCATATTTTCTAAGAATTGGAACCTAGTTTTGAACAAAAGAGTTGAAAATGGAATGTTTCAGAGGTGTTTTTTTAACCATTTTTTCAAAACTTTCTTACATAAAAAAAACTTATTTTACGTTATGTATATATCGTAGCATTCCAAAAAGTAGGCAAATTTTTTATGTACTTGTATAAAGAATATTCACTAAAATTTTAAGATCGATTCATTAATAACTTTACAAGCTAGAGTTCCCGCAAGTTGAAAAAAGTAATTTCAAGAAAAACGCATTCGAGAAAAAAAATACACTTCGGCACTGAATCGATCGGTGCTTACGTCATATCTTCGGAACTAATTGGAATTTCGATTCGAAACTTAAACAACATATTCTTGAATAGTTATACAATCAATGTATGCAATATTATCTGAAGTGGTTTTTCCCCTTAAGCTTTTTTGTTGATCCTAAGCAGTTTGTTCTTCAAAATCTAGGTATCACATCCATTTTTAGGCATACCTTTCATTTCAAATAACTTCTAATGTACACCTAACATAAGTCCACCTAATCTATATATATAAAAATAAGACCCAAGTTCTGTTGGTAATCGAAGGACGCGAAAACTACTGGACGGATTTTCACGAAATTTTGCATGTGTGTTCGTATTCACACAAGGATGGTTTAGGGCAAAAAAATTGTAAAATGTAATTTTGACCCTAGGCCTAATGGGGGCCTTGAAACCGGAAAAGCCATATCTTTGGAGTGAATAGACGTAGAGACTTGAAACAGGGCTCATTTGAAAGATGGTTAAAAAACATTTTTGGCGTTTAAGGTGTTCAAGGGATTTCCGGAATTTGGACCTGGGACCCATATGAAAACCCAATATAGATTTTTTTGACCATTTTTTTTATTTTAATTACAGGTGAGCACTTACACGGAATTTTATAAAATTTTGACCCGGGGCTTAATGGGGCCTTGAAACCGGAAAAAGTCATATCTTGGAAATGAGTAGACGTAGAGACTTGAAATAACCCTTTTTTTTTTATTTTTATTACAGGTGAGCACTTAGACGGTATTTTAGAAAATTTTGACCCGGGGCGTAATGAGAGCCAAGAACAAAATTCATACATTTGGATTGAATAAACGTAGAGACTTGAAACTGGGCGTATTTGAATGATAGTTAGTCGTGTGTATGGGATTTCCAAAATTTTAACCCACATTTTTTGAACAATTTATATTAAGCCAACAAAGAGAAGCAAAAAAAAAAAACGGGAGCAAAGCCGCGGGTACCTGCTAGTGATATTATAAGGATGTAGCTAATATAACATACAGCCCTCATACAAACATGATAAAATCCATCTTGAAATTTTATCTAAGACCCTGCTGAACATATAAGCTATTAAACATGTCGTATGTCTGGTATTTAAGTTTCAGTTCAACCGAAGTTAACGTTTTTTTTTCTTCTAGTTTTTATTTTGTGGTTTGATATGTTTTTTCTGTTGTTGTGATTTTTGTTGTTGCTTGTCACGTTTACATGAAATACATGTTAACGGTATTGTTATGCATTTTGTTGTTGTGTTGTGGCATGTGGCAAGAAACAAAATTGAAAGTGCAGCCAAAAACAACGAAATTAATGTTTGAATAGTTTTTGTGGTTAGTTCTTATTGTTGTGTTGGTGCCACAGTTTCTTTTTTTTGCGCTGTTGTGTTGCTGCATGCAACATGTCATTATTATATTATGTTGCATGTGTCACTCCAATCCATCGAATGGCATTGTAATCTTCTTTTGTGCAATGTTCAATTTTAAAGTATCTGCAGTATAAAAGTAATAGAATACTGATTATAACTTAGTCAAAAATAATGTTGCTTTTAACTTTTCAAACAGTTCTTGTATATTGCTGCTGTTCTTTGCTGTTGCTCTATATTATTTGTGTTGCCAGTGGCAACATTGCAACATGTCAGCTAACAGCAAAGTTGTTGTTCAGCTTCTATCATAAAGATTTAATGGTAAAAGCAGCATTTTAGTGTGAACTATAATTTAGTTACATAAAATTACTAAACTCACGACAAAACGTACCACATACAGCAATAAGCACGCACAGAGTAAGTGTTGCATGCAACATTTTACGCTCTTGTGTTATTGATCATAATTACGTCTTATTGTGACAGTTATAAAGTGATTTAATTATGCGGAATTTACAATTTCCGGTGCAATTAACAAAGTTATGCATCTTCGCATACATATTTATTGATTGATTGACTACAAGTTTGATTGAATGACATTAACTTCTATGGTTTCTATTATGCATATTGAATTGGAATTAATTGAATGCCTAAATACAAACGGCTTGAATATAGCATTCAGATTAGAATGCGGCTTAAAACAAATCATTTGTGTTGGTGTTTTTCTAATTAAATGAAATATTAAATCCCAACCTGCCTTTTTGCAGTTCGTTTTGCTTTTTACTTGATTATTAGTTTATTTCGTTGTAATAAAATTAATGTAAAAATAATTAAAAATTCATATAAATACACTCAAAAAAAAATATCCTGACATATAACAAAATCTTTTGTAAAAAGAAAAAACCAAATATTTCGTAAATTTTACAAATATTTTCTATATAGTACGAAATTGTTAAAATCGCCTATAGTATTCTATATACTATGTACACCTATTCGCACGATCTACGAACAATTTTCTTTACATTTATTCAGATTTTATGTTGAGTGTAGGCTTATAGCGTTTACATTCTTTGGCTTTTTATTATTTGTGGTATAATAATTTTTAATTAATTAAATTTTATGCAATTAAGTTTTGATTCAATTAATTGAGAAATTCGCAAATAATGATATCTAAAATGTAATATATTTTACTTTTAATATACGTAATTAATGTTAGCCATTTGATTAAAAATATAATAAAAAAATCAGGTAAGATACAATTTTGGGTTACCCAAATTATTCTTAGAATATTTTTTAAAATTATTTTTTTTTTTTTATTTTTTTAAAACCTATATTTTTTATTATTACCCCTTTTTTTTTTTTTTTACTTTTTTTAACTTTTTACCCATAAAGGTATTAATTAAATTAACGCATTAAAGGGGGCATCGGAGACCCCATAAAGTATATATATTATTGATCAGCTCGACGAGACGAATCGATCTAGCCATGTCCGTCTGTCTGTCTGTCCGTCTGTCCGTCCGTCTGTCCGTCTGTCCGTCCGTCCGTCCGTCTGTTGCAATGCGTGTTTCTCGGAAAGTTTTAAAGATATTGACCTGAAACTTTAAACTTAAGCTTTTTGTGTTCCTAGGCAGTTTGTATGGCAGAACCAAGGTGCCACGCCCATTTTTAGATATAGCCCCCATACAAACTTACCCCTTTTTTTCGATTTTTTATATAAAAATTATTATTATTTATGAATGTATTTGCTACAAATTGGGTAAAAACACTTCTAGTGGCATCCAATTTCAGAAGAAAGGTGCCCCGCCCATTTTTAGATATAGCCCCTATACAAACTTACCACTTTTTTTGATTTTTTGTATGAAAATTGCTATTAAATATGAATGTTTTTACTTCAAATTGTTTAAAAACACTTCTAATGGCATCCAATATCAAAAGAAAGGTGCCACGCCCATTTTTTTGATATGGTCCCCATACAAGCCTAGCGCCCATTTTTCAGATTTTGTATGAAAATAGTACTTATTTATGGATATATTCACTCCAATCTGGGTAAAATCAGTTCTACTGTTATCCTATGAATATGCTACCCATACAAACTCACCTTCCTTTTTTTATACCCGCCACACATAGTGTGAAGAGTATTAAAGTTGAAAAAAAATTTTTATGTATAGCCCCCATACAAACTTACCACTATATTTCGAGTTTGTGTATGAAAATAGTTATTATATATGAATGCATTAACTCCAAATTGTGTAAAAACGCTTCTAATGTCATCCAATATCCAAATCAAGATGACACGCCTATTTGTAGGTATAGCCCCGATACAACCTACCGCCCATTCTCGATATTTAATTTGAAAAACAATAATATTTATGAATATTGGAGTGTCCAAATTGGGTGAAAACACATACACACATCAACATAAATGCATGCTACCGAAAAGATACGGATCGGGCAACTATAACATATTGTTTATTTATTTATTTTTTTTTTTTTTTCAAGAATATTATTTTTATATTTTAATTTTTAGCTCAATTTTTTACATATGTATGAACATACGTGTATTTGGTTTTTATATGAACCATTAACCCCACCCAACACCTTTGCGGAATACTATTTTCATTCAAACTTTCCATTAACTTTCCAAATTTTGTCACGCTATGCTCGTATTGCTTTAAAGATATTATTTTAAAATTTAAAACTTTGTTAAAAAAAAAAGTATAAATGATTCAGATCGAACCTCTAAACTATATAATTGTCATTTAAACCCCGGGTACTAATTCTTTAGATTTATAAAAAAGCGATGATTTACATTTAGATATAAAAGCGGATTCAGTCCTGCCATCAATTAAATAAATATAAAAATGTTTAAAGGAATTGATTTATTACTCTAGCAATTATTGGTACCTGTTTAATATCACATTTATGATTTCGAAAAATGGTGTTCTAAGGTCAATAAATATGTCATATGGAAGGTATCCTTTTTACACACAGGTAGCTGTGCTAGTTGTAGTAGCACGTAGTCTATCTGTCTATAGGATGCCATACGCAGGTAGATAGGCTAGTCTGTACAATTATTTCTTTTTACATACAAGTAATATGCTAGCAGTAGGAGCGCATTTCCTACCTGCGTTACAACTAAAACAAAACCCGTTATTTTGGACGGTCCTCTCTTTTTGGGTTGCACCTGATGGTTTATTACCCACCTCAAATTCCACCCATTGGGCATATTTTTTATGATTTTCATAAAGACTTCAGTTATTTCGCGACTTTCAAATTGATCACACGTAGTGCGGTTGAAAAACAAAAGTGAGAATTTCACTACCAATACAAAAATAATTTTTTCTTAATTCAATTCTGATTCGACGTAACAAAGTCCTACAAGTATTACCAGTGTTTTAGTCTCCATACTAAAAACAAAAGTGCATAAACAAGTGTTAAAAGAAATATTTAAAAAAATAATAATAATTGTTTAAAGACTAAAAAAATAAATACAAAATATTAGATAATTAATGAATATAATAACGCATTTAATAAATTAAATAAAAGTGTAAAAAGTGTAAAAGTGGAAAGTGTTAAAGTGTTAAAGTGTTAAAGTGTAAAAAAGAGTAAAAAGTGTAAATATTAAAAGTGTGTTAAATTGTGTCTTAGTTGTCTTTAAAAAATTTTATCAAAACAAAAAAGAACAAAATGCCGCGTTTAAACAAAAAATCCGCTGAACAACGTCGGCAGGAACAACGCAACCGATTCCAACAACATTATTCTCAAAATCGGCAAGAAATTATTGAGCGAAATACGACTCGTCTTGCCACGATTCGCAGTAATCCCATCTACCGTGAAGCTGAACGAGAGCGCGATGCAGCGGCCCGTTCCCAACGCCGCGATAATCCTCAGATGAGGGTGCGGGAACAATTGCGTAACACAGCCGAACACTCTCTCCGCCGTGAAAATCCGGTATATAGGGAAGAAGAGCAGTTGCGTAACACAGCCGAACACTCTCTCCGCCGTGAAAATCCGGTATATAGGGAAGAAGAGCAGTGGCGTAACACAGCCGAACACTCTCTCCGCCGTGAAAATCCTGAGATTAGGGAGGTAGAACGGATTCGCGATGCCTCTGCTCATTCTCAACGCCGCGAAAATCCGGTACATAGGGAAGAAGAGCAGTTGCGTAACACAGCCGAACACTCTCTCCGCCGTGAAAATCCGGTATATAGGGAAGAAGAGCAGTTGCGTAACACAGCCGAACACTCTCTCCGCCGTGAAAATCCTGAGATTAGGGAGGTAGAACGGATTCGCGATGCCTCTGCTCATTCTCAACGCCGCGAAAATCCGGTACATAGGGAAGAAGAGCAGTTGCGTAACACAGCCGAACACTCTCAACGCCGTGAAAATCCTGAGAGGAGGCAGCTGGAACAGATTCGTGATGCAACTGCTCGTTCGCAACGCCGCGAAAATGCCGAGATAAGGGAGCTCGAACGCATTCGCGATGCAACTGCTCGTTCGCAACGTCGACAGAATCACCAACTTCGAAGCGAAGAACGTCAAAGGGACGCAGCGACAAGGAGAATTCGACGCTTTGATCCAATAAGAAGAAGACAGGAGCAAGTTATTAATTCATCGCAGAGAGAGTGACACGTTTACAGGCCAGAGAACGTGCGCAACAGTTACAACAAATGGCACAGGATCGAGTAATTGTATATAGGAGCACACCAGAACATAGAGCGGAAGAGAGCAGCAGGCAGACAGTAAGGAATGCACAGAACAGGCAGTCACTATCACCAGAAGGACGCATGGAGCAGCAACAACTACAGCGGCAACTTAATAGGCAGAACTCGGAACGCAACTACTTGAGGAGCATCAAAGAAGGACCAACGGAAATTTGTATATGTTGCGGTGGACTATGGTTTAAACACCAGGTGAGTTTTTTAAACAAATTTTTTATTAGCAATAAGTACCCTTCTCTTCCCCTTGATAAAGCCTTTTATTTATCCGAAAGGTTCCCTAGCCCCTCAGGTAGATTTCTTTTTTGCACTACTTGCCACCGTACTGTGGGCAAGTCAGGTAAAATACCGAACATCTGTTTATCAGAAGGATTCGATTTTCCTGAAGTACCTGAATGCCTAAGCGACCTTACATGCCTTGAGGAACGCTTAATTTCTCCACGCATTCCTTTTATGCGGATTATTGCACTTGGGTATCAACAACAATGCGCGATTAGAGGCGCAGTTGTGAATATCCCTATTTCAGTCTCTGAGACTGTCACGTCCCTTCCAAGGACATTTAATAACACCCATGTCATTCAGGTAGCACTGAAACGCCGTCTCGAATATCAACACGATTTCATGGTTCAAACCATCCGCCCAGCTAAAGTTTTAGAGGCCCTAAATTTCTTAATGTCTTCCGAACTCTATATAAAACACCAAATAGAAATCTCAAACGAATGGGTCCAGTCGATGAGTGTCGAGGAAGTAGTCCCCTTTTTAGCAGATCAGGCCGATGATACTTTAGTGCGTCAAATAGAAATGTCCAATATAAGAATGGTAGAGGCAGGAGGGTTACACCTTCAGGGCGAAAACGAACTTAACCCTGGTGGTCAGGAAACTCTGTTAGAAAATAATCTTGTTGAGAATCAGCCTCTAGAACGTTTAGCTATGGCACCTGGTCAAGGAAGGATACCTCAAGATATTACTGCAGATGAAGATGTTGAGGAACTTTCTTATCCTACGATTTATTGTGGGGTAAAGAGAAAAAGTACTACTACGTATAGTAAAATAGCTAGGTCTGAAATTAGGAGATTCGATCGTAGATGCGCCAGAGTAGATAAAGTGCTCTGGATGTACAAGTACTACGAACTTAATAGAGTAAAGTCCGCTATTTCCACATGCCTTCGCAAAAAGTCCAATTTTAGGTCTGTTACTGTAGAAAATGCTTTAGACGAGAACTTTGTAAATAATCTCGTACAGCACGACGAGGGCTACCATATTTTGAAAGGCTTAAGATCTTCTCCGGCACATTGGGAAGCTGAGAAGAAGAAAGTGTTGGCAATGATTCGCCAGTTTGGTCTTCCGACCTTTTTTATAACAGTGTCCGCTGCCGAAACAAAATGGCATGAATTGTTAGTTATTTTATCTAAAGTTGTAGATAATAGGGATAGAACAGAAGAAGAAGCGGCCAATCTTGAAGCCACTGAGAAAGCGAGACTTATACGATCAGACCCTGTAACCTGTTCCCGTTATTTTGACCATCGTTTCCGTCAACTTCTTAAACTTTTTAAGTCCTACATTTTTGGTGAACACGAGGTTGTCGATTTCTATTGGAGAATAGAATTCCAACACAGGGGGGTCACCACATTGCCATGGTATGTACTGGCTAAAAGACGCTCCGGAATTCGAAAACTCTGCTGGAGGTCAAGTCGTTGAGCCAATTATTAATTTTGTTGATAGGTTTATAACGACTGACGGTGACAATTTAGAAGTGTCCGATGTCATTGAATATCAACGACATCGACAAAACACATGTAGATTCAATATGCCATATCCACCTATGTCCCAAACCGAAATTCTTTTCCCTCTTGAAGAGGGCGTAGATATAGTAGAACATAAGGCAATATACAAAAAAAATTAAAGAGGTTTTAGATCTGCCAAATTTATCTTCTGATGAAATAACTCATCTTAATACTTTCGATAATTTCTTAGAAAAATTATCAATTAATTATGAGGCTTATAAACTTGCCCTTCGATCAAGTTTAAAAAAGCCTCAAATCTTTTTACGAAGAAAGTTTTCAGACCGAATGCTTAACGCATACAATTCGGACATTCTTCGCCTGCACAAAGCCAATATGGACATTCAGTTCATATTAGATGCATATGCCTGCTGTAGTTATATTATTAACTACATTAATAAGTCTAATAGAGGCGTATCGAAGTTGCTTCAGCAAGCCATGCAGGATCTAAATGAAGGCGAATTTTCCGTCAAAAGAAAATTGCAGCACATTGGCAATAAATTTGTCAATGGAACAGAGATTTCTGCGCAGGAAGCAACATATAATATTTTAGGGTTGCATCTCTCCGAAGCTAGCCATGGTGAAATATTTGTAAATACTTCACATCCTGACCAAAGGGTTAGAATGCTAAAGTCCAAGCGAGAACTTGAACTTACTTCCGCCTAATTCTACAAATATATATGTTCCAAACTTGTTGGATCATTATATTCAAAGGCATGATGCTCTTGAAAATGAATGCCTAGCATCATTTGCAGCTTATTTTAAATTTATAAAAGATGGTCGCTCAACAAGCAATGAAGATTATGATGAGTTAGATCAAGAAGATGAGGCAGTTGAATCCAGAAAATATAAACTGAAAGATAACTCTGGGTGGGTCCAGAAGAGAAGCAAGGCTTTAATTTTAAGATGGAGGCACTACAGCGTAGAAACCCATAGGTCAGATTATTTCCGGGAAATGAAAATGCTTTTCCTTCCGTGGCGAAATGAGCAGGATGAACTCATCAGTAACGATAATGAGCATTCCTGTTCTGTGCATAAAAATGTTATTGAGCACAATAGGAGAAAATTCGATCAGTTTGAGGAACGCGAATTGGAGCAGGTACTTCAAGGTTTGCAACTTGAGCAAAATTTAGATGATCAAGTTGAAGTTTTACCTACTCCGTTCCTTGACGAAGAATTTAGAGCTCTCGCAGTGCCGGAAGTTGACGAAAACATTAATATTCTAGATCCTAACTTAGTTGAAGAAAACTCAGTAGAGGAAATTCGGTTAATTAAATTGCCCCCTTTAATTCCAGAAAGCGACCTTTTTGCCATGGTTCGTTCCCTTAATGTTAGGCAACGCAAATACTTTGCTCACGTTATGCACAACGTGAAAGCAAAGAAAACATTCCATGAATACGTTGGTGGTGGTGCTGGTGTTGGTAAAAGCCGACTCATTTCGGCTATCTATCAGTCTCTGACTTTTAGAGCCAATCAAGTTGCTGGCAGCAACCCAGAGTCGGCGAAAGTTCTTCTTTGTGCGCCAACTGGGAAGGCTGCTTTTGGGATTGGTGGACTTACTCTCCACTCAATATTTTCACTGCCGGTCAATCAGTCTTCGACCGAGTTACGTCCCCTCAGCAACGACATTGTAAACACAATGTATTCAAAATTGATGGACCTTCAGGTAATCATTATTGATGAAATTTCTATGGTCGGCGCCAAAATGTTTTCGTATTTGGATTGCCGGCTTAAGCAAATTTTTAAAAATAATAATTTCTTTGGAGGAATATCGATTATTGTGTTTGGGGACCTCAAGCAACTTTCCCCAGTTGGCGATCGATGGATTTTTAAGCCAAATAGGAGCGATCCGTATAGTGCTATTGTTGGAAGCACTCTTTGGGACTCTTTTAAATTTTTTTGAGCTCACGGAAATTATGCGTCAACGTGAAGACTCAAATTTTGCTGTAGCATTAAACAATATGTCTGAGGGCAAAATGACCGAAAATGACATTCAGTTATTAAAACAAAGGGTTGTCCAAATGAATGCTGTTCCAAGAGATGCCATTCATTTATTTTATTCTAATGCTGAAGTTATTCAGTACAACTCTTTAAAGCTGTCACAGATAAATGAAGAGGAATTTATATCCACGGCAAAGGATACAATTAAAGCGGGCAATTTATCTGAAAGGAGCAAGCAGCAAGTTTTAGAAGTTGTGAAAGAGTTTAAAACTTCCGAAACTCAAGGGTTGTGCTACAGGCTTCAGCTGAAAAATCGGCAAAATATATGGTGACCGTAAACATCGATACCAGCGATGGTTTGGTCAATGGCGCAACTGGCGAGCTTATGCACATTGAGCAAAGAGTGCATGGATTGCAACATGTCATAAGCACGCTATGGGTAAAATTTTCGGAGTCCTCAGTAGGAGTAATAGCTAGGTCAAAAAGGAGACACCCCATAAATAGTGACTGGACCCCAATTGAAAAAATAGTTCGAGCTTTTCAGTTCAAAAAGAACGAACAAGTATCCGTGGAACGAAATCAGTTCCCAGTTGTTCCTGCAGAGGCAATAACTATTCATAAGAGCCAAGGAGCCACTTATGAAAAAGTAGCAGTACATACCAGAAGGGGTATGAGCAGAGCTGCACTTTACGTGGCGTGCAGTAGGGCAACAAGTGCTTCTGGTCTTTTCATTATAGGAGATTTTGATGCACCAAGTCCATTCGGATCTTCAGATATTGTTCAAACTGAGTTGAACAATCTCCGTGGTGAAAAAGCTTTAAAGCCACAATACGATTACTTGTGTGATGCTTCAAATAGGCCCCTTAGTGTTTACTATCAAAATGTTAGAAGTCTGAATTGTCGTATTGAAGACATTCGTTCTGATAGCATTATTTGCTCATTAGGTATTTTGTGCTTCGTCGAAACATGGGCTCTTCAAAATGAAGAGTTTAATATAAATGGTTTTGACGTAGTAGGAAGAGTTGATGGCCAACATCGCGCAACCAGGAATCGTTCTATTCGTCCTGCAAATGGCATTTTAATTTATGCCAAACAAAGCATTTCCCAGAATGTGGAGTTTTTATTTGAAAGGAGTATAAACGATGCTGGCAAAATTTACCAAATGTTGGCCATTAAATACTTGGATACATCATTTTTAGTAGTTTACAGGAATCCTTCTTTTCCTGTTACAGAATTTCGAAATGAAATTCTTAATGATGTAAAAAAAGTAATAGATGAGCAAGCTGGGAAAGTAGTAGTTCTAGGGGACTTTAATATCGATGCATTATTAATGACTGATCAGCTCCAAGTTCAGTTTGCAGAATTGGGATTAGTGTCTCTTTTGGGAAATGCGGCAACAACAAAGCAATCAACGCAGATAGATTGGGTTTTTCAAATTTAGTAGGTGGGCGATGTGAAACGTATGAAACCCCATACAGTGATCACGACGGGATAGTTTTAAGTTATAATATATAAGTATGAAATAAGTAATTGTAAATATTAATGTAAAAATTCTAAATATATGAGTATTAATACCAAATTGTAAATATTATCATAGCTTTAAGATTTCTAATTGTAAATATTCGCTTTAAGATCAATTGTATAGTAAAATAAAATTGTATAATAAAATAAAAATATATCGCGTCATTATTATTTATTTATTTTTTACATTCGTGTGGCGGGTATTTAAGCTTCGGTACCACCGAAGATAATGTTCTTACTTGTTATTCTCTAGAATAAGTCATTAGCTAGATCAAAAAACGATCCTGATGATATTGGCTCAGTGCGTACCATCAAACCGAAAGCGAAGTTGGCGAAGGGGAAGAAGAGAGCGACCGACTGAAGGCACCCCTCACTGCGTGCGTCAAAAACCTTAGTGTCTCCGAGATAATAATTTTCATAAGGCGGAAAGACAGGGACGGACGGGCAGACAGCCATAGCTAATTCCGATTCCCTTCCAATGCTGACCAAGAATATATTGGGTATATCTAACCTCCTTATGTGTGGCACAGGGTATGGTAAGTTACAGTTTTGGGTTATCCCGCGATAGAAACTTTGCTCGAGTAAAGTTTTAAGTTTTTTTGAAAATATAGAGAAAAAATAGGTTATTAGCTTAATATTAGACGGAAATGATTTGTGACTATGCTGATCTTACAAGTATTTTTATAAGAAATATTTCTCCTAAGCAACCAAAATTTAATTTTTGTACCCGCCACATAGTGTGGAGGGTATTATCATTTTGTCAGAAAGTTTGTAATGCATTAAAGGAGACGTCGTAGAACCCATATATATTCTTGATCAGCACGTAGAGACGATTTCTGTCTGTCCGTCTGTCTGTCTGTTGCAATGCGTTTTCCTCGAAAAGTTTTAAAGATATTGATCTGAAATTTAAGACTTAAGCTTTTTGTGCTCCTAGGCAGTTTGTATGTCAGAACCAAGGTGCCACGCCCATTTTTAGATATACCCCATACAAACTTACCATTTTTTTACGACTTTTTGTATGAAAATAGTTATTATTTATGAACGTATTTACTACAAATTGGCTAAAACCTCTTCTAATGGCATCCAATATCAAAGAAAAGTCACCCCATTTTTTCATATGGCCCCCATACAAACCTAGCGCCCATTTTTCAGCTCTTTATGAAAATAGTTCTTATTTATGGATATATTTACTCCAATCTGGGTAAAATCACATCTACTGTTATCGTTTGAATATGCTACCGATATGGCAAGGATCGGGTTATTATAACATATAAGACCCCCATACAAACTTACCTTCCATTTTTTTTTTTTTGTTTTTTTTTTTTTAAATGATTAAAGTTTAGTGTGGCGTGGATTTGAGCTGGTGCTACCGAAGTTAACGTTTTTTCTTGTTTTCTTAAGAAAAAAGGTTACAATAACGTAACTCGTGGTCGGCAATGGTTCGGTTCAACAACCGACTGTTCTTTGTGTATCGAGGAAAGTTGTATTTTATAAAAATATAATGAGGGTTTTAGAAACATTATACTTCTTTAGGACCATTTTTTTTAAAATTTGTTCTAAAATAGCATAGAAAACTCAAAACTGTTTACTCTATTTTACATCATGATGTGTCTCCTTTTAAAAAGTAGAAAATAGTCGTACCCCTAAAGTGTAATAATAAGTCGCAGTGTGATTAGCGACTTGGTAATCGCTGTGACTGCAAACAGTAATAAAATCACAGTTCTTAAAAACAAACAGCGATTACTGAGCAGTTTCACTGTTCGCGAAGAGTGATACACAAAATCGCCGCTTACTGAATTATTTCCAACAAACCGACTTTGTTTTAATTCATTGATATATAAAAGCTGCTTTTATTGATAAAAAGAATATTTGCTAAAAGCAATTGTATTTTTGGTTGCTCCCTTTTCAATTCCCAGAATACAGTATACTATTCCACCCTCGTTTTCTATTCATAATTTTGTGGCAATTGCGCTTTTTACCATTGAATCGTTTTAATAGACCACGCTTTCAGTGAATTGTACGTTTTGACGAGTCAAGTGACTTGGAAACGTACCAACGGAATTTGTACAGGTTTAGCAAAATCACTGATAAATGAACAGTCACTGTTCGCGAAGAGCGATACACACCGTTAACTGAACATGTTCACTAAGGAACAAGAAAATCGCAAATCACTACTTTTTGTCGCAGTGCGACATTGTGATTTTTAAATCACTGTGAGAAAATCACCGAATGTGATGTTTTGTCAATACTACTAAAGTGCAGTCTTAATTCGAATTAAAAAAAACAATCTCAGCGAAATAATCGAGAACTAAGCTTGTCGTCATTTTCATCAATTCTCTGATCGTTTAAAGCTCAGTGCATATAGGTCAAAATCTGGAAGTAGAAAGCTATGTTATTTAGGGGAAATGTTCCGCATTTTGAACTACAGTTACTCTTCTCCAAACTTTAAAAAACCAAAAAATTGAAGTGCGGCATTCATTTTTTTTTTAAATTTTTAAATTTTTTTTAAATTACCAATTTTTATATTTTTAATACATTTATTTCAGTTTCGGTCGTCATAATATGAACGGATTTAATTTAGACATAAATTTAAATTTGACTACAATTTTGAATATGAAAATATCGAAATGTTGCCAACTTAACAAATGTTATTGTTGATAATGAACATGAGAGGCTTCTTTTTCTTTTTGGTTTTTAATTGAAAAAAGTTCTTGCTTGAATATTCAATTTCACGTTGGGTATGATACGGCGGCCAAAATGTGGTATACGAGACAAGCTGTAATCAATAATATAAAAAGTATTTTAATTCGACAGATACTCGTACATTACCAGCACGAAATAGGCTGCATTTAAGGCGGACGACTGATAGGTAATCAACTGTCTGATTTCCTGAAGAAATTGATTATTGTATTTCTTTTTGCTTGCCTATAACGTTGACGCAATGTATTCACTTAAAATAAAAGAAGAAATTTAAACTTGGTGTTTTTTTTATGCTTTTGTTGTGTTGTGAATAATCATAAAAACTTACTATGGTATTCAAACTTTTTATAATCTGAAAACGTTCCAGAACATCAGGTTCATCATTACACTTATAACGTGCAGCCCAATCTAGATCAATGACTCGTTTATCCCTTTGAAATTTTACATCTACAAATTGTTTATCCAATTCATGACGTTGTATAAAATTTCTAAGTTTAACATCTTTGCCAATTGTGGATTACGACAATTATATAGTATCCGAAAAGTTTCATTTTGATTCCGCTAAATTAGAACGTTTTCCAAATGCTTTCAATGATTAATAAACTTTATGCAACTTACGATTCAGCATTGATCGTCGCGGTATGGGATTATCTGGTATTTTCTTCTCGATAAAAAATACTTTCGCGAAAAGTTTCTTGACTTCACAAAGTCTTACTATCGCGCTTTTTTAGCAAAATGCTTCCAGGAGAAAGTCGCGGCATTTTTGTTGTTGTTTTTTTAAGATGTGCTAACAGAAGATTAGCAATTAAATAAAATATTCTTTTTGATTAGAATTCCAATTAATTCTAGATTCATAATTTACAAAATAATTAAATTTCTAAATAATTTCTAGACTAACAATTTTTGTAAAATTTTTTCACTTTTTTAAATCATTTTGATTTTGTTTTCAAAGGCAAAAAGAAGAAAAGGAAAACGTTCACTTCTTTAAAAAAAAATTATAAGTGGCTTGAGTAATACTTCAAAATGGAATGTGTGGGGGATCAACTCGTCTCATCGAGTTGATCAAATATAAATATATACTATGGGGTGTACGACGTCTCTTTCAATGCGCCAGTACAAATTTTTAGACAAACTGAAAAAAATTTTAAAATTTAATGGATGATCTCAAACTGATTGTTGATATTAAGTTTTGGGCGAAATCGTTGCTTTGGAAAATACCGAAAAATTGGAGAGAGCCACCTGGATCACATCTGGCAACACGTTGGGAGGATTAGATGTTCGATTACAAACCATAATTGATGACAATAAGCTTTAAATTGTGCCTATTTTTGCGCTAACGGGAAGACGGCTTTCCATGTGTCTTTTTACGCTCTTAGTTATATGTAGTCGGTTCTCGTGGAGTTTAATAAAGATAGTGCAACTAAACTTGTAAAAAAAATAATCTTCTCTTTTAGACCCTCTTAGGTTTAGGTGGTTGAGTGCTCAGACGACTAACACAACACTTATGGCAAAAGAGCCCCACTGTGATGTCACATGATCTTAAAAGACAGCTTACAGACCTAGGACCATAAACTATCACCATTCGGACACCTTAACATATTTTATTAGTTTTCTGGATTCAATCATGGTTATTTTCTGACAGATCTTCTAAGAAGATTTTTCCCAAATGTTCGAACCTTTTCTACTTAAAGCTGGACAATGACAGATAATATTATCAATATTTTCTTTCTCCTCTTCATTGCCACAGCTTCTGCAAAAATCATTGAAGGGAACACCTAACGTACTAACATGAGAACCTATGAGGCTGTATTCCGTGGTCACTGCTATCAGTGCGGCAATATCTGTTCTATTCATTTTGAGAATGCCATATGACCTCTTAAGATTGGAAGCAGGCTAGGTTTTCCTGGATATGTTGGACCACTTTCTTTTTCCTTTTATAAACAATCTGCAAGTTACTAAGAGTATACCAA
>JAEIFJ010002208.1:0-14803 GCA_018903435.1 Leucophenga varia | reverse complement strand
AACTTCTACTTCAGCATTAGAAGCCACGAGCAACTTCCGCCCACCGATCGCCTCACCAAAGGACCAACTCCCACTCCAAGTACCCGCCAAGTAGCTTGGAAGCGATGATGTCTACACTCCAACAAAGCCTGGAGAAGTTCATGTCATTCATGCAAACCACTTTGCAAGAGCTTATGAAGAACCAGAACACGCTGATACAGCTGCTCGTAACCAGCAAATCAATGTAATGGTTTCCCTAAAAATAGCTACGTGGAACGCCAATGGCGTCTCACAGCACAGGCTGGAACTAACACAGTTCCTAAACAACAAAAATATTGATGTTATGTTGCTTTCTGAAACGCACTTAACAAATAAACACAACTTCCAAATTCCTGGATTCAAATTCTACTCCACTAACCACCCAGATGGCAAAGCCCATGGGGGTACTGGAATACTAATTAGATCTCGGCTCAAGCACTATCCCCAGAACACGTTTGAAAAAAACTACTTGCAATCCACGTCGATCAGCATACAGGCCAGAAATGGCCCTATCACACTTGCAGCAGTATACTGCCCACCGCGGTTCACACTTACAGAAGACAACTTCATGGAGTATTTTAATACGCTAGGAGAGCGCTTTGTCGCAGCAGGCGACTACAATGCAAAACACACACACTGGGGATCTCGCCTGGTCACCAATGCAATCACCAAGCCAAACCGAAAGCTAAACTACGTTACACCGGGTAGACCTACATACTGGCCAGCAGACCCAAAGAAGCTTCCTGACCTCATTGACTTCGCTATAACTAAAGGTATTCCTCAGCACCTCATAACAGCAGAGTCACTTCCAGACTTGTCCTCAGATCACTCTCCAGTCATCTTTAGCTTTTTACAGTAGCCCCGGTTAATTGAGAAGCCTTATAGGCTTACAAATAACCAAACTAACTGGGCCAAATATTCAAGATAAGTCTGTTCTCATATCGACGCCTCAGGATTGCCAAACACCGAATCAGACATTGACAACCTGAACGGCTCGCTTGTATCAACCCTAGTTGCAGCAGCAACAGTCTCAACTCCATCAGACCCCCCCTGCTTCTATGAGATACAACCTAACAAGCAAGAGATATCGAGAACTTGGTGCTTGAAAAACGACGCTTGCGCAGAGAGTGGCAAAAGCACCGATCGCCGACCTTGAAACAAAAACTAAAAGCAGCGACGCGTTTGCTCACCAGAACACTCAAGCTAGAGGAAGAAAAGGCACACTACGAATACATCGAGCAGCTCTCACCAACCAGCACAAAACACTCTCTATGGAAAGCCCACCGACACCATCAGGCACCAACTGAGGCTGTCTCACCACTGAGAGATGCCCATGGAAACTGGTCCCGAAGCGTTGAACAAAGAGCTAACACCTTTGCTGACCACCTGAAAAAAGTATTTCAGCCTAATCCGCCTACAAACACCTTCAATTGCGCACCGCTGGAGCCAATGGTTTTCCGGCCAGATGAAATAGCGAAAACGGTAAAGGAATTAGGTCCTGAAAAATCACCTGGACACGACATGATAACTTCTAAGATGATCAGTCGTCTGCCTCGATGTGCACTGAACCTGATTTGCAAGCTCTTCAACGCAATCGCTAAGCTTGGCTATATTCCTACACAATGGAAAAAGTCAGTGGTAATAATGGTTCCCAAGCCAGGAAAAAATAAAACGTCACCAGCTTCCTACAGGCCCATAAGTTTGCTAACCACCCTTTCCAAACTATTTGAAAAGGTGCTTCTGCTACGTCTTATGCCTTACATAATCCTCCATGACATCATTCCTACGCATCAATTCGGATTCCAAAAGAAGCATGGAACTATTGAACAGGTTAACCGAATCATGCTCTAAAGTATTAAGCTGCCGTCTGACGAGTTGTCAGCTGAAGCCAGGACACCAGTAGCGCTCCATCAGTACCGTCATCTTTTCCACGAATGTAGCACTTGTACGTCACGACTATACTTCCAACATCAAATACCTTATCGATTCTGGATCTGTGGTTTCACTCATTATTCGCAAGCTGGTTAGGAAGAAAACCATCCATGCCGATTTGGACTATATGCAACCAACCAGAGCAATATCAACATCTACGGTTGACATATCACTAATCTGGACGCGTACGTATCTGGTGACAAAGTTGCTACTGCACTTAATAAGACGGTGGCTGGAGAACATAAGGTGATTATGGTAATCCAACTGAATTACGATACTATATCGCTATCCGATTGGACACATTCGCTAAATGAAAGAAAAGACCTCTCAACTCGAATTCCCAAGGCGAAATCTTTTATATGCCTTTCGGGTGAAGAAAAGTGACTGACGTTCCAGCGTTTAATAGACAATATTCCTACTTAGACGATATAACTTTAAAATCGATCACTAAATACGAAGAACATCTTCGAGTAGTTTTATTCGTCATGCAGAAAGACGGGGTGAGCATCAATTTAAGCAAATATCAAAATGCGGAATCGTATGTAAATTCTCTTATAGATGTCCTACTCGTTTTTGGACTTCATAAATTCCTATCGCAGTTGTCATCCCCGATCTTTATACATTCGTTTACCGAGCAGCTAAGGGATTGTAAAATGAACGACCAACGCCAAATACTTTGGACTACAGAGTTCATATAAGCCTTCGAGAATTGCAAACTGGATATAACAGATATAGTGCTCTTAGTCGTCTGACTATATAGGATTTCTAGGTTTGAATTGCGGGGGAGGACATGGTGTTTACCTTCAAAATCTGATTGACAGGGACATAAATTCATCTCGATAAATACATATAATATTAAGCTGCTGAAAAAAATTTAACAAAACCTGCAACTGATTTGTGATGTTTCAGAGTTGAGTTAGTCAAAACTGGCAACCTCTTGGATTTTTCTTCAAGAAGCTCAGCAAAACTTAGAAAAATTTCTTCACGTTTTACCGACAGTTATTTGTCATCTACGAGTTCCATACTTATGGTATATGCACGCATTTTTGTAATCAAAACTGGGATTTGGTGTTGGCACGCAGCTTACAAGGAACTTCTTCGTTGAAGCTTAAAAATATTGCTTTGGTGGAGATAGTTTGAATTATGGTACTGCGACGTATGCACACAACATTTCCGTTCTTTTGTACCGCAATCGTTTTGTAAACATGCTTTATCATATAGCCACAATTTGTTTTGTTAAATCAGACAGAAGTTTCTCTGGCCTTCAATGAACAACGATGTCCTCGAATGGGTAGATTTATCTTCCACAAGGAGACGATCGCTGTGCCAAATGGGATGTTTGACTATTTGTACTTGGAAATTGTTGTTGTGCCTTGAGTCCAAGTTCAACCGCAGACGTTAACAGACGTGTTTTTTGTTTTGTGCTACGGGATTTATCAGTTTTTATCGTTATCTACAGTGAAACTACAACTATAAACAAAATTTGTAAATTAGCGAGAGGACGCTTAAGCGATGCAAACTCGCAAAACTCTGTGTATATTATATTATTATTATTCTTGTGTAACCAAAATTACACATAAATTCTGAATCTACAAATAAATAAAAGTGCGCGCAGCTATGAGTCAACGCGATATTCGTGCTCAGAGACAAAATGAGCAAGACGAGCGTCGGCTCTCTTTGCAACGTAACAATGCGTATTTCACATTCGTGTCCCCTCACCCCGAGAAGCCTAGCTTGAACAACCAGGTCGACGAACTCAGGCCAGCTCTTAGCGAACGGCCGCGCTCGTGCTCGCCGACGCTGATGGCAGCGCAATTTGATGCTAAGAGTAACCAAAACAACTCTCTCTTGCACTTGCAAGCGCCTCTCTTGCATTTGCAAGTGCCAATACCAGTAAGCTCTGTAGCTACCAGTACTGTGACCTCTCTGTCAACTACTAGCGCGCCCACACTCTCTACAACAACAACCTCGGTTCTCTGCACAACGACAATTGCCGAAACTGTCTCTGTTGAGCCGACGACGTCAACCCGAAAGCCTTCTACGCCTCTCTCGCTGCACAGTTGTAGCAACGAAAACAAAAACAACAGTGAAACGGAACCAAAACAAACTCGAGCAGCGCAACTGGTGCAAACTGGTATCGATCGGTACATACAGATCAAGCGCAAGCTGAGCCCGCAGAATAAAGGAGGCGGCAACAAGTCGAAAATGAACCGCAACAACGCTACTAATAGCGAATCTGAGGGACAATACTCAAATAGATTCGCTCTCCTAGACAACACCTCAGCGAATCAAATCGACGAGCCAGAAATGAAGACGAAGAGTCCAAAACCGCCGCCAATCTACGTCCGCGAGCAAATAACAACTGCACTGGTAAACAAAATAGTCGCGCTCATTGGCGAGAACAATTTCCATGTCGTACCCCTAACAAAAGGAAAAATCAGCGAAACCAGGATCCAAACACTAACCGAAGCTGGCCATCGGGCTGTAACAAAATATCTGGACGATGCTGGGAAAACCTATTACACATACCAACTTAAGAGCGCCAAGGGACTCCAAGTTGTAATAAAAGGAATTGAACCCACTGTGACGCCTGATGAAATTACTGCAGCATTAAAAGCTAAAAACTTTTATGCCAAATCAGTGATTAACATCCTGAACAGGAACAAACAACCTCAGCCACTCTTCAAAGTAGAGCTGGAGCCTGAAGCTAAAATGGTCAAGCGAAACGAAGTGCACCCGATATACAAACTACAACTCCTGCTCCACCGTCGAATCACTGTGGAAGAGCCGCACAAAAGAAATCAACCAGTGCAGTGCATAAACTGCCAAGAATATGGCCACACCAAGGCCTACTGCACTCTGAGGGCAATCTGCGTTGTCTGCAGTGAGCCACACAGTACTGCGAATTGTACAAAAAATAAGGAAGACACTTCGGTTAAGATGTGCAAAGCCAAACCGAAAGCTAAACTACGTTACACCGGGTAGACCTACATACTGGCCAGCAGACCCAAAGAAGCTTCCTGACCTCATCGACTTCGCTATAACTAAAGGTATTCCTCAGCACCTCATAACAGCAGAGTCACTTCCAGACTTGTCCTCAGATCACTCTCCAGTCATCTTTAGCTATCTAGAGCAGCCCCGGTTAATTGAGAAGCCTTATAGGCTTACAAATAACCAAACTAACTGGGCCAAATACTCAAGATATGTCTGTTCTCATATCGACGCCTCAGGATTACCAAACACCGAAACAGACATTGACAACCTGAACGGCTCGCTTGTATCGACCCTAGTTGCAGCAGCAACAGTCTCAACTCCACCAGACCCCCTGCTCCTATGAGATACAACCTAACAAACAGAGATATCGAGAACCTGGTGCTTGAAAAACGACGCTTGCGCAGAGAGTGGCAAAAGCACCGATCGCCGACCTTGAAACAAAAACTAAAAGCAGCGACGCGTTTGCTCACCAGAACACTCAAGCTAGAGGAAGAAAAGGCACATTACGAATACATCGAGCAGCTATCACCAACTAGCACAAAACACTCTTTATGGAAAGCCCACCGACACCATCAGGCACCAACAGAGGCTGTCACACCACTGCGAGATGCCCATGGAAATTGGTCCCGAAGCGATGAACAAAGAGCCCGCACCTTTGCTGACCACCTGCAAAAGGTGTTTCAGCCTAATCCGCCTACAAACACTTTCATCCTCCCCTTGTCAGGTAGTAATTGCGCACCGCTGGAGCCAATGGTTTTCCGGCCAGATGAAATAGCGAAGACGGTTAAGGAATTAACCCCTGGAAAATCACCTGGACACGACATGATAACTTCTAAGATGATCAGTCGTCTGCCTCGATGTGCGCTGAACCTGATTTGCAAGCTCTTCAACGCAATCGCTAAGCTTGGCTATATTCCTACACAATGGAAAAAGTCAGTGGTAATAATGGTTCCCAAGCCAGGAAAAAATAAAACGTCACCAGCTTCCTACAGGCCCATAAGTTTGCTAACCACCCTTTCCAAACTTTTTGAAAAGGTGCTTCTGCTACGTCTTATGCCTTACATAAATCCTCCATGACATCATTCCTACGCATCAATTCGGATTCCAAAAGAAGCATGGAACCATTGAGCAGGTGAACCGAATCACAACGGAAATACGCACTGCCTTTGAAAACCGTGAATACTGCTCTGCATTATTCTTGGATGTAGCTCAAGCTTTTGATAGAGTCTGGCTTGACGGACTTATGTTCAAAATCCAGAAACTGCTGCCTCAAAACACCCACAAGTTGTTGGAGACGTACCTCTACAAGCGTACCTTCACAGTTAGATGCAACAACAGTATGTCTTACGACCATAACATCAACGCTGGTGTCCCCCAAGGTAGCGTTCTGGGCCCTGTCCTCTATCTCCTGTTTACATCGGACATACCTACTAACTCCCAGCTAACTACGCACACGTTCGCCGACGATACTGCGATCCTCAGCCGATCCAGATCTCCAATGGAAGCAACTGCGCAACTAGCTCGACACCTACTACTCGTGGAAACATGGTTTGCAGACTGGCGCATCTGTATCAACAAGGACAAGAGCAAACATGTAACATTCACGCTCAATCGACAAACATGCCCTACTATATTTCTACACAACACACCAGTCCCACAAGTTAGCGAGGTAACGTACCTGGGAATTCACCTAGACAGGCGGCTCACATGGCGTAGGCATATTGAAGCAAAAACTACAAATATGAAGCTCAAGGCAGCTAGTCTCCACTGGCTAATCAACGCCCACTCCCCCCTTAAACTAGAGCACAAGGTACTCATCTACAACTCGGTGATCAAGCCCATCTGGACATACGGCTCCGAGCTATGGGGAAGCGCGTCAAAAAGCAGCATAAACGTAGTACAGCGAGCACAATCAAAAATTCTGCGCACTATAACTGGAGCCCCATGGTACCTTCGTAACGAGAGCATACATAGAGACCTGCAAATCAACCTAGTCGTAGATGAAATACTTGACAAAAAGACCAATTATACCACAACAAGCTCGACGCTCACCCTAACCCTCTTGCCAAGCGATTATTGCGAGCTTGCAGCTCATCTAGACTGCAGCGATTTGATCAATCTGCCCAGCTGTAACTTCTCAGGGCCGCTGAACAACAATTCAAAATTAAAAATTGTATTCTAAATTAGATTAAGATTTGTAAACTTTTTGTTAGTCTCACAAATCCACAAACTGAGAAGATTCAATAAATAAAATATTGACAACAACAGGAAATGGCCAAATTTATTAAGAAGTCATCAGCAGAACTGCAATTAACCAATTACAGCCGACTGCACAACTGACAAACTGTTGTCAAACTTTGATTCGTCGCTGCCACCGTCGCTGCACCAGCGCTGCCACCATCGCTGCCACCGCTACACCAAATTCTGATTCACAAAAGGCCAGATTAGGGAATTAGAGTAGAACTTCAATTTAGTCTTAACTTTGAATCCAATCAATAAAGTTACCAAAATAAATTTGTAAAATTTATTTTTTATTTTCATTAATAAACAAATAAATTAACTGGCGCCCGAGCAGGGACCGGTTTACAACATAACAGAGCAAAAAGCCTCTAAGTGTTCGTGAATAAAAGAGCAAAAAGCCTCTACGCTCGCGTCGTGACGAAAAACAAAAAGTGTAAGTCGCGAATAACCGTGTTCCGTTAAAGGGAGACCCCCTAAAAAACAACGTATAGCCACCAACCCCTAAAAAAGGCCTGTCCCCACGAACTTACCCAAAGAAGTACCGCACCCGGATCAAATCAATCGCTTGCCCCCCCCCTCAAAAAAGTTCAGAAATAAGTGATGAGAATAAATCAAATATTCGAGTCCCTCAGTGAAAAGAAGTCCAAAAATTCGGAAAAATTGTGACAAAACCAGTCGAACGCTACAGTCAGGTGATGACTGTAGAAGGCCATGGATTATTATTCCGTTATTTATAATGAAAATTCTGCTTTATTTGGAAAATTGTATATTCTTATTTTTTAATTCATTTGACAGACAAAAGAAGAACACATAAACAATGCAAAAGCGAATAGACAAGAAGTATAAGCATTAGATAGAGCGAGAGGGCAATAAATTAATGTGAAGTTGTACAGTAGCTTAGTGGAGTGTGTGCCGGATTCGAAGACCAATGATGTTGACAGTGCTCGAGTTCGATTCCTGCCGCGATCAATGTGTGACATGTTTTCCTTTTTTTCTTTCTTTTCTATTAAATAATTTAAACAGCAACATAACAGTAGTTTTAAAATTTTTTGGTACGCTACATATTTAATTCAGTAGAACACTTTTATAAACCTTGCCGAATGTTAAAATTAAAACACAAATCTGTTAAAAAAAAAGACTCTAGCTCTTATAGTTTTTCCGAGATCCAGGTGTCCATACAGACAGACAGACGGACAGACAGACAGACGGACAGACAGACATGGCTCAATCGACTCGGCTGTTGATACTGATTCAGAATATATATAGTTTATGGGGTCGCAGATGCCTCCTTCTGCCTGTTACGCACATTTGCGTTCCGACAAACACAGTAGACCATGAATTTTTGTAAAATCCATGGCTTAAAAATCCTTGCGTACGCCCTTGAGTACGAGGAACCTCCAAAGTAGAAGGAAGAAACCAGCTACTGGTTTTCAAACTTATATAAATTTTATTTTTGACCAGAATATTTCGGAATTTTGTTGAATCACTTTCACTGGAAAAGAGTATATTTAAAAACATATCCTTTTGCGAACAAACACTTACGATTTCTATTTTTATAAGCCTGAATTAATACGACATATTCAAAATTTTTCAAATTTCCGTGACCGTTAATGGAAAACCCTAATAACTTAATTAGACTCTCCATTCTTTCAGTAAGCCAGACAGAACAAAATAGAGTCAATATGAACCAACAAGAACTTAACGCACACATTGGTAGAATAGTTTCAGAAGCTATCGCTTCTCAGGTTCCCCAATTAATCAGACAACAAAATAGCCCGAATAGTGACTTCTTAGATGTATCAAACCAAATAATTCAGCCTCAACATCGAGCAAACCTTAACGCTTTAGATAAAATACCGGATTTAGTTAAAAGCATCCGAGAGTTCTCAGGCGACCGCGGAGAAAAAAAGAACTACGTGGCACTATAAAGCACTGCTAAATATTTTGGTATAATACATACCATAAGAAACAAAATTGTTGGCAATGCCGACACAGCCTTAGAATCCCATAACATGCCACTAGACTGGAATGCCATTTCAAAGTGTTTAACAATGCATTACGCTGACAAGCGCGATTTGAGTACATAAGAGTACCAATTGACAACCATTACTCAGGGTGTCAATCAAACAGTAGAGGAATTCCATCAGGAAGTTTACCGTCACCTGTCCTTACTACTGAATAAAGTTGGTTGTATGAAATTATCTCGCGAGTCAGAACAAATGATGACTAAGCTTTACAGAGATAAAGCTCTAGACACTTTTATTCGTGGATTGAGAAGAGACCTACCTCGCCTTCTTGGAATGAAAGAGCCTGAAGATCTACCTCAAGCTTTGCATCTATGTTTGAAAATCGAGAACCAAACATATCGATCAAACTATGCTACAGGCAAAATTCAATCTACGGTCTTTCGACCAAACCAAAAACCAATACCAATGCCTAGAACTCAATACTTGAATAATTCGACTCCCCGAGCAACTGAAAACATGCCTCAAAGAGTAACAATTGCTCAACAATATAGCAGACCAATGTACAACATGATATTCTTTAGCAACCAAGCACCAATACAACAACCGTACGTACAACAACCATACGCACAGCAACTATACGCAAGACAGCCGTTCACACCAAACCCAACTTTCGTACCGAATCGCCCCACGGCACCAAAACCGCTGCCCCGTCCTGAGCCTATGGACGTGGACCCCAGCATCCGCACAAGACAAGTGAATTATATAAACAGACCACCGAACTTTGAAATGGGTAAACGACCAAGAAACCCCATTCCCCCTGTTCCACAGGATGACAAACGACAACGTACTTTCAATATAGAAAGTAACGAACAAAATAATGACACTACTACACCTAGTAGCAATGACCAGAACACAGAAAACGAACAAACAGAATATGAACAGTTAGCGTACAGCCAAACAAACTCAAACGAATACGGACAAACGTTAGACGAATACCAAGAACAATACGAGTACTGTTACGGGACCGATATGGGACAAGAACAATACGCCGATCTGCATTTTTTAGAGTAAATAGCTCCTCCTTACCTTATTTTGAGGTGAACGTAGGAGAAGAAGTTTTGAGAATACTTATTGATACGGGATCTAATAGAAACTATATTAAACCTAGTTTAGTTAGTAACCCCGCTCCAACCGAGAAACCGTTTCAAGCCGTTACAGTTGGAGGTAACGTTAAAATTTACACACTATAAAATGGCACACCTATTTAATATCCGAGATGTGCGTATTAAACTCTTTCTTTTGGGCTGAGGTGAGCTCAGTCGCGCCAAAATTGCCGAGACCCGAGACGAAGAAACTGGAGAGTGGCCTCCTGAGGTGGGGGTCTTCTTGTTAGCGAACGGCGAAGTTCTCACAGACGGCGTGGCCGCCTTGGATGCCCTACTCGGTCAGCATGTGAGGGTGGTGCCAGTGATGGCGTGCAAAGGCTACGAACGCGCGACTGGTGGCCACCTCCGCTTCTCGGTTGACCTCGGCGCCGGGTATGGACCAACGGCTACCGAGACCACCGACTTGCGGCTGTTCCAGAGGCTCCACTGTATGCGCTGGGTATTGACCTACTGGCGCACCAGCGGAACTCCGGAACAGTTGGGCCACGCGGTCTTGCGTTCTGCCTTCACACACGATCACTCACACACACACACTCACACGCCCCTTTCCCCGGCAGTCGCGCCCATTGATTTGCACTGCTTGTTCACATTAAAGACACATTTTTAGATCCTTTTCACTTTAATTTTTAATAATTTTTCCCTACTTTGCCCTACCTAAGCACCGAGCAACTGTTTCCCTAATTTCTAAGGCTTACGTTTCCCTGCCTTATACCACGGTGTGGTTCGCTCACCTCGCTTGGTTTCCTTGCACTCGCTGTCGCACTTCCTTTGCACTCGCCTTGTCGCGGGACACTCACTAACTAATTGGCGCCCATCTGCCGAAATTCTGCGCAGCCTCCAGAGCCGGCGTTAGATCGGGCAGCGCAGTCGCCGAGCTTAAGCCGACCACGCACTTTTCGGCAGCGCAGTCGCAGAGCTTGAGCCGACCGCGCACTTCATTGCAGCGCAAACGCATCGTGGCCCCCGCTCTCCTCTCTGTTACCTACGAGCTTTCTGCTCGGCTCGGGCTCTGCTGCGGCTGCAGCGCTCTCTTCGCTTGAGGCTGTGCCCTCTTAGTGCAGCGTCCTTGCTGCTGATGTGCGTCGGCGCTCTTACTGCTGGTTGTGCGTCAGCTGCCAGTGAAAGACCACTGACACACCCTCCTCCTGTGCCCATTGTGATCCGTGTCCTGGTCCGTGTGTTTGATGTCAGCTGCCGCGCGGTTGCCGACTGCATCACCTTGCTTGATGTCCTGATGTCCTGGTCCTTGTGTTTGATGCCAGCCGCGCGGTTGCCGGCTGCATCACCTTGCTCGATGTCCTGGTCCTTGTCCTGGTCTTGTTGAGTCCTGTGTGTTGATGCCAGCCGCGCGGTTGCCGGCTGCATCACCTTGCTCGATGTCCTGGTCCCGTGTGTTTGATGCCAGCCGCGCGGTTGCCGACTGCATCACCTTGCTCGTGATGTCCTGTCCCTTGTGTTTGATGCCAGCCGCGCGGTTGCCGACTGCATCACCTTGCTCGATTGTCCTGTCTGATGCCAGCCGCGCGGTTGCCGACTGCATCACCTTGCTCGATGTCCTGGTCCCTTGTGTTTGATGCCAGTCGCGCGGTTGCCGACTGCATCACCTTGCTCGATGTCCTGTCCCTTGTGTCTGATGCCAGCGCGCGGTTGCCGACTGCATCACCTTTGATGTCCTGTCCCTTGTGTCTGATGCCAGCCGCGCGGTTGCCGGCTGCATCACCTTGCTCGCTGTCCTGGTCCCTGTAGTTGATGTCCTGGTCCTTGGTTCGGTTGCTGTTTGTCCCTTGGATTGTTTCTCCTTGACTATTTATCCTTGATCATTGTTCCCGGGCTATTTTTCCTTGATCCTTGTTGTTCCTTGCTTGTCACTCGTAAAAAAACAGTTTATCCTTGATCATTGTTCCTTGATTGTTTCTCCTTGTTGTTGATCCTGTGCGTGTGTCCTCGTTGCCTGCTGCTGGTCGTGCCTCTATGAACGTTGTATCCTGTGCCTGGTTATCCTTGATCGTTGTATCCTGTGCGTATGTCCTCGTTGTCTGCTGCTGGTCGTGCCTCTATGAACGTTGTATCCTGTGCCTGGTTATCCTTGATCGTTGTATCCTGTGCGTATGTCCTCGTTGCCTGCTGCTGGTCGTGCCTCTATGAACGTTGTACCTCTGTGCTTGGTTATCCTTGATCGTTGTATCCTGTGCGTATGTCCTTGTTGTCTGCTGCTGGTCGTGCCTCGTTGTATCCTGTGCCTTGTTATCCATGCGTGTCGCTGGTCCATGATCCTTGATGATCCTTGGCCCTTGTTGATCCTTGGCCCTTGATCCTTGTTGATTCTTGGTCCTTGTGCATTTGTTGTTGATCCTTGGTCCTTGATCCTTGCTCAGCTTGTTTAATCAAACAACTCTTTAAAAAAATTGTTAATTAAGGCTCAGCTTTTCGAAAGCTTGAGCTGTGCTCGCCACGAAGGCTGGAGGCTGACTCTCCTTTCTGCCGCTGGCAGCTGTCCTTATATACCCAACTAGGGTAACGGGACTCGGGCTCGGCGCTCTGCGGCAGCGCAGTCGACGCGCTTGGCTCTGCTAACCACACCGACGGTGGTCCGGCAGTTCCCCGCTCCCCCTCGGTCTTAGGGAGACAGTCTAACGGTGCCTCATTTCTGTCTGTGTCTTGTTCTCTGTCCTGGTCTGGTCCTGTCCGTCTCCTTGCCTTTGCTTAAACCTAACCTTGCTTAAATTCTAACTCCTTGCTCTGCCGTGCTTAAAACTAATCCTTGCTAAACCTAAACTTTGCTCTCCTCCTCGCTTAAACCTATTTCGTCCGTATTTTGTCTCATCTGTGCCTGTTCTATGTCCTGGTCTATGTCCTCTGTCTCTGTGCTACCTTTTTACTATCCCCTGGGGCCTGTCTGCCTTCTTTGACGATCATGTGAACAAAAAAAACAAATTGGCGGGTGTGTCGGCATGCACATGCTAGTGACTCTGCCGCCGCACCGCCCTTGCCTGCCTTCTCGGACCCATACGTGGTGCTTTAAGCCACAAAAGATGGAATCCCCTCCTAAGAGTCTCAGGGTCCCTGCTCGGGCGCCACCTGTAAGGTAGCGTTCTAAGGCTGGGGTCGGCTCACTCGCGCCAGGGCTACCATTACAAGAAAATTTGTATTTGGTGCTGAGACCCTGGACGAGGGGGTGAAATATTTGGGTCGACGGGAGGGGGGAAGGCAAAGGCTTTCAAGCGGCGAGGCCGACTTGAGGGGTGAGGGGCAGAGTGGGGTGATCTGTAAGTGGCCGAAGGCGGAGAAAGTGATGTCTACCTGGTGTTCCCTCCGCAGTTAAGTCTCAGGAAACCGGGATTTGACCGTCAGTTCCTGAGACCTGCGTGACCGTACCAGAAGCTTCACTGTATGCAACGGGTATTGACCGTCGTCACACCAGTGAAACCCCGGCACCGTGGGAACACCCTGTATGTACCACTCTTCCGCCTGGCTATACTAAGGCTGCACTGTATGCAACGGGATTTGACCGTCGTCGCACCAGCACAATCCTCAGTACAGTCGGCGCACCGTTGTACACACCTACACGCATACATACACACATACACACACATGCACGTACCCATACGTACGCATACCCATAGACCCGAAGAACAACAAACACACTGAAGTATAACATGCAAAGCCTACAAATATTTGAGCTAGAAGTCCACGGTTAGGGGCCCCCCTAAAAAAGGCACCCTGTTTGCGAGCGCCTCCAGTTTGAGTGGTTTTTGCCTCTCACAACTGGGGCTCTCGCACTAAGTACCGTGGTACTTCTCACTCGTTTATGGAAAACAACTGCACTTTCGTTTCACTGGCTGTTTTATTTTGCACAAATTTCTTAATAATTATTCCTACTGCCCTATGTCCCTGCCTGGCACCGTGCGCTGTTTCTCCTAATTTCTAAGGTTCGCGATTCCCTGCCTTGTACCACGGTGTGGCTCGCTCACCTCGCTTGTCTGGTGCATTTTCCCTGGAGTCTCGTTTCGCCGGTCCTTCTCGTTGCTTTCCATGCTGGCTCGTGGTTCTCCTTAGATCTCCTGTGACTTCGTCCCGTGATCCTGCGTTGTCATCCTTGTGTTCCCGTTCTTCTTCTCCTGGCACTTGCTTTCGCACTTCCTTTCAACTTGCCTGGTCGAGGGACACTGTCCGATCTCATATTCCCACTCCACTGACTTACCGGTGCTCATGTACCGGTTTCACTCGAAGAGCTTCGGTTGCATTTCCATCGTTGCACTCGCTTTCGCTCATTTTTGAGTGCGTGAGCGCGTGCACTGCAGCTTGAGTGATCTTCTCCCTGCGCTCATGCGCAGACGTGAGTGTGCGTGCGCGTGCGTGGGCGTCTGTGTGCGTGCGCTCTCTCTTCAGCTATTGAGAGAGTGCGTCTGTTGGGAGCGCCGCTCTTTGAGTGCGTTCGCTGTTGGCGCTCTCTGAGCGCTTTTCGATGTTGGCGCTCTCTGAGCG
>JAEIFJ010002207.1:0-96768 GCA_018903435.1 Leucophenga varia | reverse complement strand
TGACGATAACTTCTTCATAGATCTATTTTTTTGTTTTTAATTATACTTTAAAGAAATTATTCTTTTAAGCTAATTTTATTCCTAAATCGATGTTATAAAATGTACTAAATGTTGTTGTAGACAGAGGTAAAATATTAATCATAGGAATATAAAAAAAAAAAATACGAATGTAGCTATTTTGGGCGAACCATACGGGACTGAGAATAGCTCATGCTGGGTGAACGGTCTGAATAAGAAGGCAGCCATTTGCGTATGTTGCAGTAACCCAATGCAATGTTTGCATAAGATGTCAGACAGTGGATTCTCGATTCGAAGATGCCTGCATGGTAGCAGACAATACCAGACAGCTCGAGGAGCAGTAAACTTAATCTACCTGAGGACTCGTTATACGGAAATGGGCAAAGCAATGAAGCTCGGCAATCGAGAAAGCTAACTGAAATGTTTTCTAGTAAGGCTTGTATGGTAGAAATGAACAAGATGGGCGAAATCAAACCAGCAGCACCAAGTGAAAGACACCAGCTTACGCAAATCGTCAATACACTGTTTCCCCAGCTTGCTGACTTAAGCTCTCCTGTCTCTGATAGTGCAGACGAGAAGTTTAACTTTCTGCCTGTATCAGTAGACGAGTTCCTAGCAGCAGCAAACAGTATTAAGGACAGTAAGGCTTCTGGGCCGGACGCTATAGCGAACAAAGCACTCAAACTGTCAATACGCACACATCCAGTAGTCTTTGTGGAGCTCTACACAAAGTGCCTGTCAGATGGAACGTTCCCAGACCGTTGGAAGACCCAAAGCTTAGTACTGATACCAAAGCCGAATAAGCCACCGGAAGAGGCTTCTTCATACAGACCGATCTGTCTCCTTGATACAGCGGGTAAAATTCTAGAAGAGATAATTCACTCAAGACTCGAAACAGCGATCAGAGATGCTGGGGACTAGGCAATCGATCAGTACGGCTTTAGGAAAGCAAGGTCCACAGTAGACGCTATAGCCTCGTTCACGGATTTGGCAGTCAAGGCTATTGAAGGCACCAAATGGAAACGGGGCACAAAAAATACTGCATAATAGTGACGCTAGACGTAAGAGATGCTTTCAATACAGTGAATTGGCGATGCATACTGGACGCTCTGGTTTGCAGTACCAGCACACCTATTGGCAATCGTAAGGAGTTACTTGCACAACAGGACGCTCAACTACGAAATTAATACAGGTATCGAAAGCATCCAGGTAACGGGTGAAGTACCTCAAGACTCAGTCCTTGAGACTTCAGCACCCAGATAACGTAACAATCGTGCGGTTTGAGGACGGCGTGGCATTAGTCGTGGTATCAAAACATATATCCAAGGCAAAAATCATTTGCAATGAAGCAATCACCCGTGTGCAGCATTGGCTAGAGTCAGTTGGACTTAAGTTGGCAGAGCACAAGACAGAGGCAGTGCTTATAAGTAGCAGGAAAGCTGTAGAGACTGCTAATATCCGAATTGGTTGCTGTTCTATCGCGACCACAAGAGCTGTACTCTACCTTGTTATGTGGATAGACACGCGACTCTGCTACAAGGAGCACCTCGAATATACCCAGAAGAAGGCAGCTGATGTGGGTCGAGCGCTCTCCCGTACATGTAAAATACAAGAGGTCCCAAACAAGGTCGACGACTTTTGCTAATGAAAGTTTTGACCTCTGTTATGCTGTATGGAGCTCAAATTTGGGGTCATGCTCTCCAAAGGAAGTCCTACATGCGTGGACTTCAGTCTACGAACCGTCTAGGAGGACAAAGAGCTTGCAGCGCATTCCGCACCATCTCCGACGATGCAGTTATCGTAATTACAGGAATGGTGCCTATCGACGAACTCGCCAGTCGAAATCTTCGAATTCCATCGAAACGCAAAGAATCCCACCTGCACATAAAGAAGAGCAATAGAAGACGAATATTTCTGCACTTGGTATAGAAATGGTAGCGAAGAAACAGCCGAGCACATTTTGTTCTGCTGTCGGCGGTTTGACTCAGAGAGGCGATAGCTCGAAGCCCAAACTGGATGTACTCTCAGCGTAACCAACCTCACCACTTAAATGGTGAGACGTGAAGCTAATTGGAATGCAGTAAGCAGCTTCTCTGCTACTGTAATGAACGAGCTTAGGAGGCTCGAACGAGAAAGGGCAAGAGCACTCGTGGCGTAAACAGATATACGGTTTATCACCCCTGCGAAGCAATGGAATAAAAAAAATAAAAAAAAAAAAAAAAAAAAATACAAAAAAATACAAAAAAATAAAAAAAACATACATACATACATATATATTGAACATACATACATACATAAATACACACATACAACCATACATACTTACAGACATAACAGGATCAGAGTAGTCATTTTTAATGTATTGTGGGTCGTTGAACCCGAATCATAATTCTAATTTTTGCTCGCGTTTTCTTTCTAATCTCAAAAAACTGACAATTTTTGTAAACTTTCATCAAAAATTAAAAAAAACACTATTGTTTCCAACTTCTGGTCTTGTGGACCAGAGTAGTGAATTTTAATGTGTTTTGGGCCTATGAATCAAAATCTGAAGTTGGAATTTAAAAGTTGGCTCGCGTTTTCACTATAACCTTAAATAACTGACCTTTTTGGAAAATGTTTCTCCAAAATGAAATTCTGACTTCAAATTAGTATTCAGCGACCCTAAATTAATTTGAAATGATTACCCTAATCTACCGCACAAGTCATGATTTTTTTGAGTATTGATATTCTGACTTCAGATTCGGATTCAACCATCCGAAATACAAAAAAAAAGACCCCTGTGGTTCGTTTCACATGACATGACTTTTTTGTGTGGCTGTGTAATTGATTTAAAAAAATTAAAATTGTATAATAAAACAATTTTTTGGTACATGGGGTGTGAACTAAGATAAAAGAAAGATACATAAATTGTAAAAGAGAAAAACATTTTTTTATGCACATTTGAACATAAATAAAAAGAAAGGTAATATTAAATAAATATTTTAAATATTGTAAAATATTGTAAAGACAAAACTTTTCTTAACGTTTTTTGTTTTAAAAAGAAAAAAAAAATATTGTAATTTTTGCCTTTTTTTTTTTTTTGACAAAAACTTAAAATGAGCAACTGGTTTACTTCAGAAAACAGCCAGTCTAAAGGCAATACAGCCAACGTTATAACTATTATTGAAGACCACACTGTATACATACAGTCTTTGTGGATAATTTTACTGGTTATTTCAATAGTCAACGTGACTCAATTTATTCTTAGCTTGTACAGCAAGCACAATAAAATTATTAAAAAACGATATACAATATAAGTAGAGCAAATGATTTGGATAAGATATTATTAGGGGGTATTCTGGTTCGCGAGGATGTTTTTAAAATATTTCAAAAAATCTTATTTGAAAAGGGAAAGACATATTTGATTGGATTTTTTTTTATTCAATTATAATTTATTTAAAGTTATTAAAAAACTCCCCGTTTTTTTACGAGGGCTGTTTAATAAGCTATCGCCCTTTAAAGTACGTTGTCAAAAAAAGGTTGGGTGCTTTCGACCACGATTCCGGGTCTCCGGGTTGTCCGAAATAAAAAGTAAATATGGGGTTATAATCAGTAAAGATGTAATTCTCGTCCATACCTCAAAAATGGAGGCTATTTAAAAAAAAAAAGTTTGTTTTTTATCAATTTTTTTTTGGGTTTTCTGTTTAAAAAAAATAACAAAAAAAATTTTTAAAATTATGATTGAGGTACGGACGAGAATGGTGACAATTCTGCGTTGAGTGCAAATAGTTTCATCAAAATCGGTTCAGAATTACGGGCTGCAACGTGGCCGCCAGTTCGAAAAATATGGTTTCGAGATAAACGCGTTTAAAGTTTGAATTTATTTTTCTACATACAAAAAAAGCTAAATGAAAAATATAAGTATGCAGTTTTAGAATTATGCGTCGATTGCACTTTGTTTCATCAAAATCGGTTTAGAAGAACCGGAGAAAACTTGACTGACAGTTCGAAAAACGTTGGTTCAAAAAAAAACCGAAATAATTTTTTTGCAAGAAAAAGCCGTTTTTTTTTTTTTTGATATTTAGGTTATTTTTGGCGAAAAAAGAAGTGAGATGAAAAATGAAAGTATGCAGTTCGAGACTGGTGAAACCTCTGCGTCAATTGCACTTGGTTTCATAAAAATTGGTTCAGTAGAATATAATTAGCAATCTCAAAGCTGCGTGCGTGTATATGTGCACTCATACGTAAGTTTAGTAAGCAAATCTCATTTTCGCAACGACATTGGTCGACAAAAAAAAATTGAAAAAAAATGTTTCTCGAACCAGAATTCTTAAATATTTAAAATTTATATGTAAGTCAAAAATTTAATTCATTCATAATTAAATGAATTATATTCAATTCAAAAAAAACGTTGAGTTAAAAGCGTAAGGCCCGTGTGGTGAGCGGGCGGTCAAGAATACTACCACAGCAGGCTCAGCTTGACGTATGAGTCGTCTAAAGAGCGAATCCTCGAGGCGAGGTTGGTCGGTGGAGTGGTTTACAACGACGTAAAATCCTAGAACCCGTGAGACACACACAGAACAAAGTGTACCAATGCAAAGATGGCTGGTATGAACAAAAATACTCCAGGTGGCAGACACAGATGTGAAAATCCACCCGTGGATAATTCCGCGGCAGGGGCAAGGATTATGGAGGCCCCAACTACCGTTAGAGCATATAAAAAAGGCGATCCCCGAAAACGATACAAGGATCACGACATACGTTTGTGCACCTGGAACGTCCGAACCCTTAACAGGGATGGTGCAATACAAGAACTAACTACCACTCTTAACAACTTCAGAGCAGACATCACTGCTATCCAGGAAATGCGATGGACTGGCCATGGTTGCATAAACTTAGCAACCTGTGACATCTACTACAGTGGTCATGAGAGGCAACACATATTCGGATGTGGCTTCGTGGTTGGTACTAAACTACGCAGACTCGTCTCCAGGTTTACAGCTGTAGATGAACGTCTCGCCTCGATACGCATCAGAGCTAAATTTTTCAACATTAGCCTTATATGTGTACACGCCCCGACAAATGTTAAAGATGAGATGGAGAAAGACGAATTCTATCAGCGATTAGAAAGCCTCTACAATCGCTGCCCCAAGTATGACATCAAAATCGTCATCGGTGATTTCAACGCACAAATTGGGAGAGAAGAAATCTTTCGCCCTACCATCGGTAAATTTAGCCTACATGACACCACCAACAGTAATGGAGAAAGGCTAATCGACTTTGCTGCGGGCAGAAACATGATCATATGTAGTACCAGATTCCCACATCTCGAGACCCATAAGGCAACATGGCGCACTGGCGACCTAAGTATCCGCACCCAAATAGATCACGTGGTGATAGATGCCAGGCACTCTTCTAGCGTGCTTAATGTACGAGCGTACAGAGGTCTTAACATCGACTCAGACCACTACCTTGTCCTAGCCAAGGTACGTACTAGACTCAGCACAGCGCACGCCAAGCGAGCTACCACACAACGAAAGCTAGATGTTGGTAAGTTAAAGTCGCAGCAGACTGCCGCTGCCTTCTCAACAAGGGTCTCACATCTACTCCGAGAGAATCCTCCGGCCTCCGACTGTAGCCACGGCAGCCAAAGAGGTTATTGGCTTTACTAATCCTCGAAGGCAAACATGGTACGATGAGGAATGTCGCGTCGCTACTGCAGAGAAGAATATGGCACGACAAAGAACTCTGCAGGCGGGAGCAACACGAGCTGTTGTTGAGCGATATAGGGAGAAACGAAGAGAGGAAAAACGCCTGATCAGACGAAAGAAACGTGAACTGGAAAGGCGTGAAGTGGAGGAGATTGAGATGATGGGTAGCAGAAACGAGGCGCGTGGTTTCTATCAAAAAATCAAACGTATGACCGATGGACATAAGCAAGGAGCTTCTTTCTGCAAGAATAATCAAGGAAACATGGTAATAGATGTCCAGGAATCACTAAGGCTATGGAGGTCCCACTTCTCTACACTACTTGGTGGCGATGACGGGAACAATACCGCTGGTGGAGAAGATGAAAATCTGGGCCCTCCAGCCGATGATGGGATTCATGTGGAGCCACCAGACTATGACGAGGTCTCAAAAGTCATAGAAAAGCTTTAAAATAACAAAGCGGCAGGTGCAGACGAATTACCCGCAGCGTTATTTAAGACCGGCGGCGACGAGTTGATTGGATGCATGCATCAACTCTTGTGCAAAATATGGTGTGGTGAGCGTATGCCTGATGACTGGAACCTAAGTGTCCTGTGTCCAGTTTTAAAGAAAGGAGACCCTGCAGTCTGCGCAAACTATCGCGGAATAGGTCTCCTCTCTATCGCATACAAAATACTATCTGGCGTAATATGCAATAGACTGAAACCGTACGTAGGACATATAGTTGGACAGTACCAGTGCGGTTTTAGACCAAAGAAGTCAACCAGCGACTCCATATTTACGCTGCGACAGATCCTGGGAAAAACCAAAGAGAAGCAAATCGACACACACCACCTATTCGTCGATTTCAAAGCCGCTTTCGACACGCCAATCAGGTCAAAGTTTTTCGATGCATTGACTGATCTGTAAATCCCGTCAAAAATTGTTCGCCTCTGTATGATGACGCTGAAAAACACCCAAAGCGTTGTTAGGGTCCTCTTCAGACAAAAATTTCATTCGAACCACCTTAAATGCACACTATCGCAGTGTGCGAATTGTCAGAAGTATGGGCAAAGCAAAAACTATTGCACTGGAGATCCAGTCTGTGTTAAATGCGCTGGTTCCCATTCAACAATAAACTGCACTCTAACTTTCGGCAAAAGTCAGAGGAAATGTGCACTATGCAATGGTAACCACACTGCTACCTAGAAAGGCTGCGAAGTATATAAAACACTAAAAGTAAACCGTTTTTCTAAGCTTCGAGCAAAAATATTACCAAAAAAATATAGATGCGCGGATCTCTCCCCTCCAAGTTCTAGTATTAGGGTGACCCCCTCCATAAGTTTTGCTCAATACACCATATCCAATTAACCAAACCATCCCTTCCCAGCTTGTTCAATACGAAACACAACCAACTCTTCCATCATCAAATCATCTAACACAAAATTTACCAACATCAACTCGTTACCATCCAACCCAATTTCACATGAACAAAATGACATGCAAGAAATAAAACTTATGATGAAGCAATGGATTCAACAAATGTCAGCTATACTCAATATAGTTACACTTTTAGTATCAAAGACAAATTCGTAGATATGTGCTCAGTTACACTACGAATTATATTCTAGAACGCTAACGGGCTGAGGCAACATATACTAGAACTAAAGCACTTCCTTAATGAAAATATTATTGATCTGGCACTTATCTCAGAAACACATTTTAAATCTAAACATTTCCAGAAGATAACAGGCTATACTTTATATACCTAATACTAATCATCCAGACGGCACAGGGCATGGGGGTTCAGCTATTATAATTAAAAATAAAACTAAATAAAGGGTGGTTAAATTTCAAGGGCCGATGTTGAATGTGAACCACACCTAAACGTCAAGTTTTTTCCCTGCATTTCTTTTGACATTTCTCAACTTCAGACTAACTCAATTTGATCCATGGAAAGATACACAATCGAGCAACGCGTTAAAGCTATTCAGGCCTATTATGAAAATGGGCGTTCAAATCAAAATGCATATCGTGCACTTCGTGATTTTTTCGGTCAATTTAATCGTCCTCAGTGGATTCGTCAATAAGCAGAATTGCCGCATTTGGGCGAATGAGAATCCAAGAGTGATTGTCGAAAAACGAATGCATCCACAAAGAGTGACTGTTTGGTGCGGTTTATGGGCTGGCGGCATCATAGGGCCGTACTTCTTCGAAAATGAGGCTGGCCAGGCAATTACTGTGGATGGTGTTCGCTATCATGAGATGAAAACAAACTTTTTGTGGCCTGAATTGGAAGATATGGATGTGGACGATATGTGGTTTCAACATGACGGTGCCACTTGCCACACAGCTAACGAAACAATGGCTCTTTTGCGCGAAAAATTTGATGGCCGAATAATCTCACGTCGCGGCGATGTCAACTGGCCGGCAAGATCATGTGATTTGACACCGTTGGACTTCTTTCTTTGGGGTTATTTGAAAGAAAAGGTGTACGCCAATAAGCCAACAACAATTCAAGAGCCAAAGGATGAGAAAATTCGGCACATTAACGACATTGAACCTCAATTATGCCTCAGCGTCATCGAAAATTTAGACCATCGGATGGACGTGTGCCGCCAAAGCCGCTTTTAATTCAAAACGATACTTAAAACTTGTTTACACATGCTTCAATTTTAAATCAAAAAGAGAATAAACTTATCACTTAGGAAAATCTGGCAAACTACTAGAAGATAAAAAGAGACTTAATCGAGCAATAAGGGAGCTAAATGTAAAGCTTAAACATAATAAAAATAAAAATATAGAAAATTATTTAACTAATTTAAGCCCAACCAGAGACACAAATTTGCCCCTATGGAAAGCCACTAAAAAATCAGAAACTCAACAACCTTTAACGCACCGTTAAAGAAACCAGATGGTACTTGGGTTAAAACAGAACGCGATAAATCGACCCTACTAAGTAGCTGATTTATACGAAAATGCCTTTACAAATGACAAACAAACCTCTTATAATAATCCAGAAACTTCTAGCAACTCACAAAATAGCAATATTCAAGATATAACTACTAAGAAAGTTAAAAATATTATCGACAATATCAAGGCTAACAGGTCACCTGGCTATGACATGATAACTGGAGAATTGGTTAAATAACTTCCTATAAATGCAATTTATTATCTGCGGAATATGTTTAGCGCAATAATAAGATACAAATTTTTTTGCCAAGGTAGCTGAGGCTCTAGCTATTTCAAAGGTGAAAGGTAGCTGAGGTCGTAGCTATTCCAAAATCTGGTAAAGATGCCACAACTGCATCGTCTTACCGTCCGATAAGCCTTCTTCCAATATTATCAAGAGTTTTTGAAAAAAAATTATTTAACAGACTTCAATCCATCTTTGATAATAGCTACATTATACCTGACCATCAGTTTGGGTTTCGGAAACCTTACTCAACCATAGAACAAATTTATAGAGTTATTAATAAAATTTCTACAGATCTAGAAGATAAAAAGTATTGTATAGAAATATTCGACAAGGTATGGCAAATTAGTCTATTGTTTAAAAAAGCTTCTTCCACCAAATTTTCACCACATGCTAAAAACTTACATATCTGATCGACACTTCTACAATAAGGCTAATTAAAGTAGGTATACAGCAATTTAGCGTTGTTGAACCACTCTTATACGTCCTTTTTACACAAGACTTACCTATCCCAATAGAACTCTCTTCTATAATAGCAACTTTCGCAGATGACACAATTCTTCTTTATTCACATAAAGACTTAGCTACAGCCTCTAAGAAGCTTCAAAACATACTTGATAACACCAAAAAATGGTTTGACAAATGGGCCATAAAAATTAACGAAAACAAAACTACACAAGTTATCTTTACAACCAAAAGATAATGTTGTCACGCCTATTCACTTAGACAATAAACTGTCTTGGAAGTTACACATAGAAAAAAAAAAAAACGAAATCAAATAAAAGAGAAATATCGTCAACTGAGCTGGCTTATGAAAAACATTGAAGCCCTCAATAAATAGTAAACTTCTTTTGTATAAAAGCATCATAAAACCACTTTAGACTTACGGCATTCAAGATTGGGGTACATCTAAAACATCAAACATCAATATAATACAACGGCAGCAGTCAAAAATACTTCGACAAGAGCGGATTGGTATATTTCTAACGCAGATATACACAGAGATCTTAAAATACACGCCGTTAAAGAAGAAATATTAGCAGTCAGTAGAAGTTACCACACCAGAATCCTGTCTCATTCAAACAAAGAGATGAGTAACTTACCCATACTTGAGTTAACTACTAGACGACGTCTGAAAAGAATCCGACCAGCTGACTTGCCGCATTATCTGTAAATGCCGATCTATTAAGAAAAGTTTTATTAACGATAGTTTTTTCACGATAAAAATTCACGTTAATTATTTACTTTAATTACTTTTAACAACTTTTGCTAAAATGATCTGACCAGCTGACTTGCCGTACTATCAACAAAACCCTATTTATATAATTAAGACATTTTTATTCACGTAACTTCTTCATAGATTTCATTGATTTTATTTATAATTTCTTTTCTTTTGTTTTCTTAAATTAGTATAAAATGTCTAAAATGTTGTTGTAGACAGATGTATAAATTTATTAATAGGAAAATAAAAAATAAAACAAGGAAAAAGGTTATCTTCGGTAGAACTGAAGCTCAATTACCCGCCATATCTGGGCTTAGTTTATTTTTGATCATCAGTTGCTTAGGTAAAATTTGGAGAAGTAATGGCTTGGAGTCAATAGTCTGATAAAAAATCACAAAATGGGTGTTGATTTTGTTTAAGGGTTATATGGTATAGTGGTCTGATTCTTATAATATCAGTTCATATTAGATGTGTTTTTACCCAATTAGAAGTGAATTCATTCATAAATAATAACTATTTTCATACAAAAATTACAATATGGGGGGAAGTTCATATGGTACCTGTACCTAAAAATGGGCGTGGCACTTTAGTTTTGACATTGGACAACATTTAAAATGTTTTTACATAATTTGAAGTGATTACATACATAAATAATAGAGGCCTGCATGAATGTACTCATTTCTAGCTCAGCAGATCTGTACAGTAGTGTAGTGTTCTCAAAACTACTGCACTCATTGTTATCTGTGCAGTATATTTCTTAAGCCAGAAGAAGATAGTACAACATTTTTACTATTCTCACAAAGAATGAGTACAGTAAGATGTTGCACTCTTTTTAAGTGAATGCTATTTTTGTCCTCTTTTGACACGCTGTACACCAAGCGTAGTTATGAGAACAGTTTGTGTGTATTATTATAAAACTGTTCAGATGAGTTCAGTAGTTGCCTACCTTGATTATTTCACAATCTTTATTTTAAATTGAATTTTGTGTTGATTTTCATTTTATGTTCGCCTGGTATCCCGTTTTAATAAAACGCTAAATTCTTGGTCCATTTCATTATATGTAATATGAAACATAGCCTATGTCACTCGGGAATAGTGTAGCTTGGCAACGGTGAAAGATTTTTTAAAATCGGTCCAGTCATGAAGTTTCGCTCATGTCGTCTAATAAATATTTAAAAATTTATCTCTGTACAGTAAGTAAACTGCACACCAAAACATTGTACAGTGAATCAACTGCACCCAAATTTATTGTACTCATCCTATGCTGGTCAACATCAGAATGAGTGAGAACACTATCTGTCAATACAGGCAATATTAGTACCATTCACTTGCACTGTATTTTATCTGTGCAGTAAAAATATGTACAACTTTTTAGAATGAATCATTCATTTGCCCTTCTGAATACATTCATGCAGATGTCTAATAAATAATAACTATTTTCATACAAAAATTACAAAATCACAAAAAGTTCGTATGGGGCTCATACCCAAAAATGGGCGTGGCACCTTAGTTTTGACATTGAAAGACATTAGAAGTATTTGTACCCAATTTGGAGTAAATACATTAATGAATAATAGCTATTTTCATACAAAAAATCAAAAAAACCGTCAGTTTGTATGGGGGATATACCTAAAAATGGGCGTTGCACTTTTATTTTCATACTTGTTTTAGTCGTTAGAGAGAAAAGCCTAAGTTCTGTGTTTCAGCTTAATATATTTTAAACTAATCGAATAAACTACTAAGAAACAGACGGACGGACGGACGGACGGACATAGCTAGATCTATTTGTCTCGTCCAGCTGATTAAGAATATATTATATATATTTAATTGGGTCTACGATGGCTCCTTTAATGCGTCACAAACTTTCAGACAAACTGAATATACCCTTCACACTATGTGTAACGGGTATAAAAAAAGTATGTCATTGCATTTTTCATGTATGAAATTTTACCCAAATTTATGGTCTATATGTTACATTTAAAACACAATCTTCTTTTGCATAGTTTCGCTTCTCTTCAGCAGAAATTGCCTAGAATTTTCGGCATTCACTGGTTATATGATTCTGCAATTTACAAAAGAATCAAATTTTCTTTGTATGTTTACTAATGAGTCTTTAGATGTGAAAACCGTTTTATGGCCTCATTCTGTCTGTTGACAAATCCCTGTCATCCACTGCCTTTAAAGTATCATAATATCGTTCCAGAAATTTCATTATGTCTTTTAAGGTTTGTACTTCTTTTGGGCTTCGTATTTGCTTGCTCATACAGTCTTACAGCTTTTTCGTCTAGCTTTCGACGAATAGTTCGTGAAATAAATGCTTTATGTTCTTTTATTTCTATGTCCAATGCCCGAATCGCATTAAGGCACTTTTTTGTTGAATCCAACATATGTCTGTATTATCGCTATTTATTTGGAGTTGATCCAAAATCCTATTCCATTGAGCCGCAAATAATATTCTTTTATTTTGGTATCTCTGATTTAAGAGTGTCAATGTAACATTATAATTAATGCTAGATATTTGTAAGCATTGTCTAAGGCGTAACAGTTTTTCCGAATTTGATATGTATACATTGTAATGCACCATATCCTGAAACAAGTTGTAGAATATCACCCAATTTGTAACACGCCGGAAAAAGATGGAATCTTTAGTTTTTCTAACTCTAAGCAATCCCAGTGTCTACTTGGTTGAGTTTTTAATATAATCGCTTCAGGGTATATTAAGTTTGTGCGAATGTATGTAACAGACAGAAGGAGGCAAGATAGACCCTATAAAGTATATATATTCTTGATCAGCATTGGAAGGGGAGTCGAACTAGCTATTTCTGTCTGTCCGTCCGTTCGTCTGTCCGTCAGTCATGCTGTCTGCCGTATGAAAACGATTATTTCGGTGACTTTAAGAGGTAGAGCTTTCAAAATTGAAACTTAGACTCTCCTAGGCCGTCAAGTGTGCACTTACAAACGGTTTTTCTCTAGACCCATTTTAAGTACCCCCCATACTAATCTACCCCAAAATTTTGGGGTTTTGCATAAAAACATCATTGTTTTTTTCTAGGAAGTTCAAATTTAGTATAAATTATGTCTATGATAGTTCCAATAAAATATCCCAATATGGGTAGGACAAACAAAATTTTAGGTATAGCCCCCATACAAATTTACCCCAAAATATTGGGTTTTTGCATAAAAACGTCACTGTCTTTTATTCTAGAAAATTCTAATTTAGTATAACTTATGTCTTTGATAGTCCCAATACAATATCCCAATACGGGTAGGACCAACAAAATGTTAGGTATGGCCCCCATACAAATTTACCCCAGAATTTTGGGATTTTTACATAAAAACGTCATTGTTTTTTATTCTAAAAATTCTAATTTAGTATAACTTATGTCTATGATAGTCTCAATACAATATCCTAATACGAGGAGGACCAACAAAATATTAGGTATAGCCCCCATACAAATTTACCCCAAAATTTTGGGATTTTACATGAAAACGTCATTGTTTTTTATTCTAAAAAATTCTAATTTAGTATAACTTATGTCTATGATAGTCCCAATACAATATCCCAATATGGGTAGGACTAACAAAATTTTAGGTATAACCCTATACAAAGATATACCCGATTTTTTAAGTTTTTCTATGACTTCTTCGGTCTAAAACCGCACTTTTATTGTCCAACAGTGCTTGCTACGTGCGGTTTCAGCCTATTGCACAGTACATAAGTTAGGATTTTGTACGCGATTTGTATGAGACTTATACCGCGGTAGTTTGCGCAGATTGCGGGGTCTGGTTTCTTAAGGATTGGACAGAGCACACTTACGTTCCAATCGCTGGGCATGCATTCACCAGTCCATATTTTGCATAAGAGTTGATGCATACATCGAATCACCTCTTCGCCGCCTGTCTTAAATAACTCTGCGGGAAGTTCGTCTGCGCCCGCCGCTTTGTTATTTTAAGCCTTTTTATGACTTCTGAGACCTCGTTATAGCCTGGTGGCTCCACAGGGATGCCATCATCGGTCGGGGGAACCAGATATTCATCTTCTCCGCTGGCGGCATTGTTCCCGTCCTCGCCTCCAAGTAAGGTAGAGAAGTGGTTTCTCCATAACATAAGTGACTCCTGGACATCTGTCACCACATTTCCATGCGCGTCTTTACAGAACCTTCGGTCAAACGCTTGATTTTTTGATAGAATTTTCGAGCATCATTTCTGTCGCACATCATCTCAACTTCCTCCAGCTCACGCCTTTCTTGGTCTTTCTTTTTTCGTTTGAAAAGGCGTTTTTCTTCTCTCCGTTTTTCTCGATATCGCTCAACAACAGCTCGTGTTGCTCCCGATTGCAGGGTTCGCTTATAGGCAGTGTTCTTTTCTACCGTAGCAGTGCGACATTCCTCATCGTACCAAGTTTGCCTCCGAGGTCTAGTATAACCAACAACCTCTTTGGCCGCCGTACTTAATGAGTTGGAGATATGCTTCCACTGATCGTTTATACAGTCGGATGCCGGAGTGGTCTCTCTAAGCAGTTGAGTGACCCTTGTTGTGAAGGCAGCGGCGGTCTGCTGCGAGTTTAGCCTACCAACGTCTAGCTTTCGTTGTATGGTAGCTCGCTTGGCATGTGGTGTACTAAGTCTGGTACGTACCTTGGCTAGGACAAGATAGTGGTCCGAGTCGATGTTGGGACCTCTGTTTGCTCGTACATTAATCACACTCGATGCATGTCTGGCATCGATTAGCACGTGGTCTATTTGGGTGCGGACGCCTGGGAGGCTACCGCGCCAAGTTGCCTTGTGGATGTCGAGGTGTTGAAATCTGGTGCTACTTATGACCATGTTGCGGCCCGCGGCAAAGTCGATTAGCCTTTTTCCATTGTTATTGGTGGTGTTATGTAGGCTGAATTGTCCGATGGTCGGGCGAAAAATTTCTTCTCTCCCAACTTGGGCGTTGAAATCACCGATGACAATTTTGATGTCATGCTTGGGGCAGCGCTCGTAAAGTTGTTCTAACCGCTCATAGAATTCATCTTTCTTCGCATCGTCTTTATCCAATGTCGGGGCGTGTAATCATATTAAGCTAATGTTGAAGAACTTAGCTTTGATGCGTATCGAGGCAAGGCGCTCGTCTACTGCTGTAAATTTGGAGACGAGACCACGTAGTTTCCTACTAACCACGAAACCACATCCAAATATTCGTTGACTCTCATGGCCACTGTAATAGATGTCGCAGGTTGCTTTTTCTAGGTGTTCGTTTCCAATCCATCGCATTTCCTGGATGGCTGTAATATCAGCCTTAAATCTGTCGAGAGTGTCTATCAGTTGTTCGGTTGCACCATCCCTGTTAAGGGATCGGACGTTCCAGGTGCTTATTTTTAAATCGTGTTCCTTAAATCTTTTCCGGGGTTTGTTATGGTGAGTAGCAGATTTAACGGTAGATGGGGCCTCCAGAATCCATGCCCCTGCCGCAGAGTTCACCGCGGGTGGATATTCACTTGTGTGTCTGCCACCTGGAGTAGTTTTGTTTCTTCTAGCCGTCTTATCCATGGTTCGTGTAATCAGTTGGTTTTAGGTTTTCCGGTTGAGGGACCAACACCCTGCGAATCCAACCTCATCCTGAGGGTTGTCTCTTTAGAAGCCTCTTACTTCAAGCTGAGTCTGCTGTGGTGGTATTCTTGACAGCCCGCACACCACACGGGTTTCATTGAGGTATGGTAGTAAAATAGATCCTAACTTAAGGTACATATAGATTGGGTACAGGGTATCTTGCAATCGAGCATACTCGACTTCAGCGTTCTTTCTTGTTTGTTAATGGTAGAATGCGAAGATCACTAAATAACACATCAGCCTCATCATTATAACCGGTACACATAGTGTAAACGGGTATATTCAGTTTGTCCGAAAGTTTGTAACGCAATAAAGGAGGCATCGGAGGCCCTATAAAGTATATATATTATTGATCAGCTCGAAGAGGCGGATCGATTTAACCATGTCCGTCTGTCCGTTTGTCTGTTGCGATACGTTTTACTCAGAATGTTTTGTTTGCAGTTTGAATGTAATATTTAAAAAAATTGTTAAAAAAAATTGTTCGCCCATTTTTAGTAATAGCTCCCATACAAACTTACCGAGTTTTTGTATGAAAACATTTATATTTTCTGAATGAATTCAACTATAATTTGCTAAAATCAATTCCAATATTAACCAAAGTGAGCACTATCGGTATGGTAAAAATCGGGCTAATATAACATAAAGCCTCCAAATCAATCGTGAAATTTAATTTAAGCCCCTGGTGAACATATAAACTATTAAAAGTTTTATGTGACGGGTATTTAAGCTTCGGTTCCACAGAAGTTAATGTTTTTCCTTGTTTTTTAAATCACTTTTTTTGTCTTAAATTGTAATTTAAGATCATCAACCATATCCTTTTTCATATTTTTCTTCGATTCCGGCGTGGGTTTAATGTCTTCTTCTTTCAAATATGATATAAATTTATAACTTCTCTTTTAAACTTTTTTTATTTGCATCGCTTCGTTCCAGCGATATCGGGGTTATATTACAGGCATTTACTTTCAACCATTCCAATACCAAATAATCTTCAGTCAGCGCTTTTTTGATAGTTGCCATGATTTCTTCGTGCTTTTCGAATTAATCCTCTTCAGCAATTCCATTTGGCAACAATTATTAGCATGTAGTTCTTTTGGATATTTTTTAGACATTTTAGTAGTTCTGAACAACTGCTTTTACGAATGCTCGTTGAACTTGTAACGATGTATTTTTCAAGCCGAAGTTTCGTTCGCCGAATGTCCAAGGGTTCGTAGCAGAAATATTAATATTTCGGCTCAGCTTAAACCTTCTACTACAAGTTAATAAGATAAACACAATTTACTTTGAACTAGATTTATTTCTTTTATTCTACAGTATGTTTAGTTTTACAAATTTTATTTTAGGCTTTAATTAGTGGAATAGAGGAAAAGAATTTTGTTATCTAGAGTACAAATAGGAATGTGAACACCCTGTGGTTTAACGCAAAAAAACAGTGCGTCTACACTGGTCGCGTTAAACTTCTGAGGACCCGGGTGTGGGTTTGTTTACATCGACTGCGTGTACAAGGTGCACGTAGATCAGTGCGTACACACCGAACTCGATAAACTAATGACAGGCAAGATGTTGGTGTGTACATCTACCACGTGTACTAAGCGCAAGGAAATCAGTGCTTGTGCACCGATTGCGTTAAACTATTGAAAGACAAGATGTCGGTGTGTTTACACCAACCACGTTGCTAGCAAAGGCAGGGTTAATCCAAAATCACGTCACTCGCCTGTGCTTATTTCTCTCTGGTGCCACTTTCTGCTTACTTTACTTTCACCTTTCGATTTCATCGACATCCGAACTGACCCTTTCCGTACAAGACTCTCTCTAGCGACTTGTATTTCAGTGTCGCCGTATTAACATGCGGCGCTTCTCGTCCTAGTTTTGCCTACGGCTTGGTATTTCCTAGGACTAAGTCTTTTCTAGGAATATGTTTGGGATTTTGTTTTTTTCTGGGATTTTAAGCATATGTTACATTTACATTTTATTTATTTGTTTTATTTGTATATTTTTATTTATGGTATTTATAAATTAAACCTATGTTTATTTCCATGTAAACTACAAATTTATTGCCTTCATGGCTTACTTAAAACTAGAACTTTTAATGCCTTCGTGGCATATTTAAAAATAAACTTGTTATGCTTTTATGGCCTACTTAAAATAAACAAAATATTCAAATTACTGCAGAATGGGTATTTTGTGAGGGAGCGACTTACTGCTTCGTCACAAACTAATTTTATTGTATAATTGCATAATTTTTTCACATATTCTTTTTGAGTATCAATTGTTTTTACTCTGGTTATACCCATTTTTAGCTTCCTACTTTCACTCAACCAGTAAAACTAAACCACTGGAGCAAAATTTTTTTACTCGCCCAGTTGACAACATATACATGTCTACGTAGCGATAAACTAAAATACACTATAAACAGTGTTAAATACTGATAAATGTTTTTAAGAACAATATGAGAAACTCAATAATTGATTTATTTAGGATGTACATTACCGGCATCTAATCTGCCAGTAGATACCAAGTACTTCGTCTTACTTTTTGTTCACCGCTAGTCCCATTGAGCGGGACTTCTCCTAAATCTCCTTGAAAGCCCTGCTAAATGTACATCGCTTTTTGCCGATTATGACGATGTTATCGGCATACGCGAGCAATACAGTTCGTTTCAAGAAAATATTGATTGATCAACGTTTGGGCACTTGCGTAGTATATACTCCATCAGAAGATTGAAGAAGACACACGACAACACATCATTCTGTCTGAAGCCTTTCTTGGCATCAAAGAGGTCGGACAGATTTTTACCGACCCTGACAACGCTTTGGGTGTTTGACAGAGTCGTTATACAGAGGAGAACGATCTTTGCAGGAATACCAACTTCAGTCAATGCTTTGTAGTTTTTTTTATCTTATTGACGTAGTGAAAGCGGCTTTGAAGTAGACAAATAGGTGGTGTGTGTCCATTTCTTTTTCTTTGTTTTTTTCTTGCATACTTTCAAACTTAAAAAGGAAGACTTAGAATAGCGTGAGCTAGAAAAGTGATGTGCGACAGAAATTAGACTCTAAAATTCTATCAAAGAATCAATCGTTTGATCGAAGGCTATAAACCTGGAGTCTCTTTCTGTAAAGATGCACATGAAAACGTGATGTCAGATGTTCAGGAGGCACTTATGTTATGGAGGAACTCCACCTCTACCTTACTTGGAGGCGAGGACGGGGACAATGCCGCCAGCTGAGAAAACGAATATCTGAATAATCATCCCGACTTTCATTTCTCGACTTCAAATAGTTTTAAAAGTACTATGATTTTTTTGTATCGGCTCTTGTGAGGCCACGCCCACGGCAAACATGCAATCTCTTAAGTTTGACTTAAAAATATACATTTACAACATTTTATTCTAATCGGTTGAGGAGTATTCCGGGGCTACTCCCACCGTCTATTCTTCCATACAATTTTTTTTAGTGAATAAGTGGAGAAAGTGAGTTAATAAAACCAACGGTTTTACGATTGTTTTAATACTGACTTCTTTCTCTTTGTTCTCTTATGTACGAGCCGCAGCAGTTGTCCTAACGGCTTTATAAACAAGGTATACTTATAAACATATATATATATATTTTCTTTGTTCATGTAAAAATTTTTTAAGTCTAATTTTGTAAATACATTTTTGTTGCCTTATCTTTTTAGTAAATCATCAATTACACTAGTTTACACCAAAAAAGTGGGATTCTTTCTAACCCACCTAATTCCATGTATTTTGGAAATAGGTGTGCTAGAAAGAATCCCACGAGATGTTGCCAACATTTGTAAACTAGTGTTATCAATTCTAATTATATTTTTGTTTAAATAATCGTCTAATATTTTAAGCAGTTCTTGATTTTCTGCGTAAGCTAATCGTTGAGGCGGGTAATTGAATAGTTAAGGGTTTTCTAACACAATTTTCATTCCACTCCGTACTTTAGGTTCGGCTGGTCGTTTCATTTTTATATAAGTTTCTCTAAAAATATAGTAAATTTGTGTTCTAACTTTACACGAAATATTATCTACAATATTAAAATTAATTGTAGTATCATTAGGACTTACATATATAGATGGACATAATTTGTTAACTATTATCAAAATGTTTGTCTTTTCTTGTGCAGGAATTTTTATTTTCGGAACTTTTACCTTAAATTTCAGAATTTGTCCCAACTATATTTATAATTTGTATTTCATTTGGTTCGTAAATTTCTTTCAAAAATATAATTTTACTACAACTTTTTGAAAAAAAAAACTTTTCTCAAAACTACTGGATACCTCATAGACTCGTTAGCAACAAAAAGTTCGAGTCGGAGTCGGAGAGATCTTCACCGATCCTGACAACTCTTTGGGTTGTTTTCCAGCATCATCATACAGAGGCGGACAATTTTTGACGGGATTATAAGATCAGTCAATGCTTTGAAAAACTTTGATCTGATTGGCGTGTCGAAAGCGGCTTTGTGTCGATTTGCTTCTCTTTGGTTTTTTCCAGAATCTGTCTCAGCGTAAATGTGGAGTCGATGGTTGACTTCTTTGGTCTAAAACCGCACTGATACTATCCAACTATACGTCCTACGTACGGTTTCAGTCTAATGCATATTACGCCAGATAGTATTTTGTATGCGATAAAGAGCAGACTTATTCCGCAATAGTTTGCGCAGACTGCAGAGTCTCCTTTCTTATGGACTGGGCACAGCACACTTAGGTTCCAGTCATCAGGCATACGCTCACCAGACCATATTTTGCACAAGTCTTCACCAGCGGTCTTAAATAACTCTGCGGGTAATTCGTCTGCGCCTACCGCTTTGTTATTTTTAAGCCTTTGTATTACTTCTAAAACCTCGTCATAGCCTGGTGGCTCCACAGGAATCCCATCATCGGTCGGAGGACCCAGATATTCATCATCTCCACCAGTGGTATTGTTACCGTCATCGCCCCCAATTTGGGTAGAGAAGTAGCTCTTCTATAGCCTTAGTGAAACCTGGACATCTGTTACCATGTTTCCTTGTTCATCCTTGCAGAACGAAGCTCTTTGCTTATAACCATCGGTCATACGCTTGATTTTTGGTAAAAACCACGGGCATCGTTTCTGCTAACTATCATTTCAATCTCCTCCACTTCATGCCTTTCCAGTTCTCTTTTCATTCGTCTGATTAGGCGTTTTTCCTCTCTCCGTTTCTCTCTATATCACTCAACGACAGCTCGTGTTGCTCCCGCCTGCAGAGTTCGTTGTCGTGCTATATTCTTCTCTTCAGTAGCGATGCGACATTCCTCATCGTACCATGTCTGCCACCGAGCTTTAGTGTAGCCAATAACCTCTTTGGCTGCCGTATCTAATGAGTTTGAGATACGCTTCCACTGGTCGTTTATACAGTCGGAGGCCGGAGGATTCTCTTGGAGTAGGTGGGAGCCCCTTGTTGAGAGGGCATCGGCAGTCTGCTGTGACTTTAACCTACCAACATCTAGCTTTCGTTGTTTGGTAGCAAACAGCGAAAGCTAGATATAATATATTTTATATATATACAGCTGCGAGAAAAGTATAAATTTATATATATATATATATATATATATATATATATATACATATATATATATATACATATATACATATATATATATATATATATATATATATATATATATATAAATTTATACATTTTATATCGCAGCTGTATATATATAAAATATATTATATCTAGCTTTCGCTGTTTGCTACCAAACAACGAAAGCTAGATGTTGGTAGGTTAAAGTCACAGCAGACTGCCGATGCCCTCTCAACAAGGGGCTCCCACCTACTCCAAGAGAATCCTCCGGCCTCCGACTGTATAAACGACCAGTGGAAGCGTATCTCAAACTCATTAGATACGGCAGCCAAAGAGGTTATTGGCTACACTAAAGCTCGGTGGCAGACATGGTACGATGAGGAATGTCGCATCGCTACTGAAGAGAAGAATATAGCACGACAACGAACTCTGCAGGCGGGAGCAACACGAGCTGTCGTTGAGTGATATAGAGAGAAACGGAGAGAGGAAAAACGCCTAATCAGACGAATGAAAAGAGAACTGGAAAGGCATGAAGTGGAGGAGATTGAAATGATAGTTAGCAGAAACGATGCCCGTGGTTTTTACCAAAAAATCAAGCGTATGACCGATGGTTATAAGCAAAGAGCTTCGTTCTGCAAGGATGAACAAGGAAACATGGTAACAGATGTCCAGGTTTCACTAAGGCTATAGAAGAGCTACTTCTCTACCCAAATTGGGGGCGATGACGGTAACAATACCACTGGTGGAGATGATGAATATCTGGGTCCTCCGACCGATGATGGGATTCCTGTGGAGCCACCAGGCTATGACGAGGTTTTAGAAGTAATACAAAGGCTTAAAAATAACAAAGCGGTAGGCGCAGACGAATTACCCGCAGAGTTATTTAAGACCGCTGGTGAAGACTTGTGCAAAATATGGTCTGGTGAGCGTATGCCTGATGACTGGAACCTAAGTGTGCTGTGCCCAGTCCATAAGAAAGGAGACTCTGCAGTCTGCGCAAACTATTGCGGAATAAGTCTGCTCTTTATCGCATACAAAATACTATCTGGCGTAATATGCATTAGACTGAAACCGTACGTAGGACGTATAGTTGGATAGTATCAGTGCGGTTTTAGACCAAAGAAGTCAACCATCGACTCCACATTTACGCTGAGACAGATTCTGAAAAAACCAAAGAGAAGCAAATCGACACAAAGCCGCTTTCGACACGCCAATCAGATCAAAGTTTTTCAAAGCATTGACTGATCTTATAATCCCGTCAAAAATTGTCCGCCTCTGTATGATGATGCTGGAAAACAACCCAAAGAGTTGTCAGGATCGGTGAAGATCTCTCCGACTCCGACTCGAACTTTTTGTTGCTAACGAGTCTATGAGGTATCCAGTAGTTTTGAGAAAAGTTTTTTTTTTTCAAAAAGTTGTAGTAAAATTATATTTTTGAAAGAAATTTACGAACCAAATGAAATACAAATTATAAATATAGTTGGGACAAATTCTGAAATTTAAGGTAAAAGTTCCGAAAATAAAAATTCCTGCACAAGAAAAGACAAACATTTTGATAATAGTTAACAAATTATGTCCATCTATATATGTAAGTCCTAATGATACTACAATTAATTTTAATATTGTAGATAATATTTCGTGTAAAGTTAGAACACAAATTTACTATATTTTTAGAGAAACTTATATAAAAATGAAACGACCAGCCGAACCTAAAGTACGGAGTGGAATGAAAATTGTGTTAGAAAACCCTTAACTATTCAATTACCCGCCTCAACGATTAGCTTACGCAGAAAATCAAGAACTGCTTAAAATATTAGACGATTATTTAAACAAAAATATAATTAGAATTGATAACACTAGTTTACAAATGTTGGCAACATCTCGTGGGATTCTTTCTAGCACACCTATTTCCAAAATACATGGAATTAGGTGGGTTAGAAAGAATCCCACTTTTTTGGGTGTAAACTAGTGTAATTGATGATTTACTAAAAAGATAAGGCAACAAAAATGTATTTACAAAATTAGACTTAAAAAAATTTTACATGAACAAAGAAAATATATATATATATGTTTATAAGTATACCTTGTTTATAAAGCCGTTAGGACAACTGCTGCGGCTCGTACATAAGAGAACAAAGAGAAAGAAGTCAGTATTAAAACAATCGTAAAACCGTTGGTTTTATTAACTCACTTTCTCCACTTATTCACTAAAAAAAATTGTATGGAAGAATAGACGGTGGGAGTAGCCCCGGAATACTCCTCAACCGATTAGAATAAAATGTTGTAAATGTATATTTTTAAGTCAAACTTAAGAGATTGCATGTTTGCCGTGGGCGTGGCCTCACAAGAGCCGATACAAAAAAATCATAGTACTTTTTAAAACTATTTGAAGTCGAGAAATGAAAGTCGGGATGATTATTCAGATATTCGTTTTCTCAGCTGGCGGCATTGTCCCCGTCCTCGCCTCCAAGTAAGGTAGAGGTGGAGTTCCTCCATAACATAAGTGCCTCCTGAACATCTGACATCACGTTTTCATGTGCATCTTTACAGAAAGAGACTCCAGGTTTATAGCCTTCGATCAAACGATTGATTCTTTGATAGAATTTTAGAGTCTAATTTCTGTCGCACATCACTTTTCTAGCTCACGCTATTCTAAGTCTTCCTTTTTAAGTTTGAAAGTATGCAAGAAAAAAACAAAGAAAAGAAATGGACACACACCACCTATTTGTCTACTTCAAAGCCGCTTTCACTACGTCAATAAGATAAAAAAAACTACAAAGCATTGACTGAAGTTGGTATTCCTGCAAAGATCGTTCTCCTCTGTATAACGACTCTGTCAAACACCCAAAGCGTTGTCAGGGTCGGTAAAAATCTGTCCGACCTCTTTGATGCCAAGAAAGGCTTCAGACAGAATGATGTGTTGTCGTGTGTCTTCTTCAATCTTCTGATGGAGTATATACTACGCAAGTGCCCACACGTTGATCAATCAATATTTTCTTGAAACGAACTGTATTGCTCGCGTATGCCGATAACATCGTCATAATCGGCAAAAAGCGATGTACATTTAGCAGGGCTTTCAAGGAGATTTAGGAGAAGTCCCGCTCAATGGGACTAGCGGTGAACAAAAGTAAGACGAAGTACTTGGTATCTACTGGCAGATTAGATGCCGGTAATGTACATCCTAAATAAATCAATTATTGAGTTTCTCATATTGTTCTTAAAAACATTTATCAGTATTTAACACTGTTTATAGTGTATTTTAGTTTATCGCTACGTAGACATGTATATGTTGTCAACTGGGCGAGTAAAAAATTTTGCTCCAGTGGTTTAGTTTTACTGGTTGAGTGAAAGTAGGAAGCTAAAAATGGGTATAACCAGAGTAAAAACAATTGATACTCAAAAAGAATATGTGAAAAAATTATGCAATTATACAATAAAATTAGTTTGTGACGAAGCAGTAAGTCGCTCCCTCACAAAATACCCATTCTGCAGTAATTTGAATATTTTGTTTATTTTAAGTAGGCCATAAAAGCATAACAAGTTTATTTTTAAATATGCCACGAAGGCATTAAAAGTTCTAGTTTTAAGTAAGCCATGAAGGCAATAAATTTGTAGTTTACATGGAAATAAACATAGGTTTAATTTATAAATACCATAAATAAAAATATACAAATAAAACAAATAAATAAAATGTAAATGTAACATATGCTTAAAATCCCAGAAAAAAACAAAATCCCAAACATATTCCTAGAAAAGACTTAGTCCTAGGAAATACCAAGCCGTAGGCAAAACTAGGACGAGAAGCGCCGCATGTTAATACGGCGACACTGAAATACAAGTCGAACATAGAGAGAGTCTTGTACGGAAAGCGGTCCAGTTCGGTTGTGCGCGCATGAAATCGAAAGGTGACAAACGAAAGTAAAGTCAAGTCAAAGAAAGTGGCACCAGAGAGAAATAAGCACAGGCGAGTGACGTGATTTTGGATTAACCCTGCCTTTGCTTCCACTGGTCGTTTATACAGTCGGAGGCCGGAGGATTCTCTTGGAGTAGGTGGGAGCCCCTTGTTGAGAGGGCATCGGCAGTCTGCTGTGACTTTAACCTACCAACATCTAGCTTTCGTTGTTTGGTAGCAAACAGCGAAAGCTAGATATAATATATTTTATATATATACAGCTGCGAGAAAAAGTATAAATTTATATATATATATATATATATATATATATATATATATAACATATATACATATATATATATATATACATATATACATATATACATATATATATATATATACATATATACATATATATATATATATATATATATATATATATACATATATACATATATATATATATATATATATATATATATATATATATATACATACATATATAAAGAATGTCCAACAGTAAGCTAAGTAGTTAGCTCGTCCATTCTGAAATGAACTTGCTCTATTCACGGGTTACCCATCCTCAGTCATAATCAACTGAGATCTGAACAGAATAGACCATTGCACAGAAACTGAGTATAAAGTCTAACTAAGGACGATGAAACATGTTTGTTTATTGAATGTGAATGACAAATCCAAATTCAATGACAAAGTGTCGTGAAAACTGATTCAATCAGAGAAATTTCGACTAAAAATATTCTCAAGCTTTTTAATACATGTTAGCTGAAACCATTGCAACGTCAATTTACAAAACGTGGATTTGAAGATCCGGTGAAGCAAAAAACCATTTCAACGGATTGGGGCACACAATTCGTACCATCTTTTTTTTTAAACACTCAGAAGTATGGCACAAAACCCATAAGAACGTCACCATACCAATCACCATCAAATAAATTGTTTCAGCTTTGACATCGATCTTCCAAGCAGCTGTTGTGTGTAATCGAACAGCACATTTTTTAAAAATGCTAACAAACAATTCTCTAGGAATAAGCACATCTGACAGGATAAAGCACCTGATCTGACAAGTTCGTTATGAACTAATTGAACAACACATAAGCAACACTGCATTTGTTTACCAGGATTTAGATTTAGCACAGTCATTTATTTCTATGCAGCGATCAAATTCTATACCACTATACAATGGGACAATTGATATCATTAACTCTTTCTCATAAGAGTAGATGAAACTACTTACAATATAGTCGTCTACAGATCAAAAGATGCATTTTTAGTATTAGATAGTATTAATAAGTCGCTTCACATTTATGAAATGAGAAGACAATGTTTGCCGACACTTTCCAGCAGTGACGAAACTCAGGAAGTAGTAGCTGTGCCACCTAAGTTCGTCTAGCTCAACACTAAAAGTTTAACTGTACGACTTATACAATAAGATATACATATATACAAATTATAAAAAGGAAAAAGGAGAGGAAAAAACGAGGAGAAAAAAAGGGGTGAGCGGAGGAGAAAAAAGGGGAGGGGGAAGGAGAGGGAAGGAGAAAAAAGGGGGAGAGGGGAAGGAGAAGGAGGACAAAAAGGAAAAAGGAGAGGAAAGGAGGGTGGGGAAAGGAAAGGAGAAAAAAGGAAAAAGAAAAGGAGGAGAAAAAGAAAAGAAGAGAAGAAAAGAAAAGAAAAGAAAAGGAGGAAAAAAAGAAGATGAAGAAAGGGGGAGCGGAGGAGCAAAGCCGCGGGTACCTGCACCCGTGCGAAGCCGAGTATGTATATAAAAATATATATTTATGTATATGTATACATATACATATATATATATATATATATATATATATATATATATATATATATATATAGGCATTACAGCTTGTTATAAGCCTGGGCAACACTTAGGGTATTCAGCAAGCTGCGATGGTCCAATGCTACTCGATACCAGTTCCAGATACTAGTCTTGCGGATGTGTTCTAAGATATGGCCTTTTCAACGCAGCGGCGGTTCCGATCTCGTTCACGTTTTTTTTTTTCGTACACTTGTCTCGCCGGAGCCCGTGCATCCATTCGAATCACGTAACGAACTCAGTGCAATCGTTTATACTTAATGCGCCTGACTATATCGATGTCGTTATGTAGCTGGTACAGATCGTCATTCAGCGTCATTCATTCACTCTGACAGGTTCAAAGATTCTACGAAGAATTTTCTTATCAAACTTCCCAACGTCTCTGACAATACCCATGATTATGCGCCGTACATCAGGACTGGGATAATCAATGTTTTGTAGAAATTGTTTTTTGTTATTCTGGATAAAACTCTACTTCGCGGTACAGAGACCAAAGTAGCATCGGTTAGCCAGAGTAATTTTTTCGTCTAATTTCTAAGCTGGTATTATTTTTCTTGTTTTTCTTGTTTTCTTGGTTGCCAAGTAGACAAAGCTTTCTACAACCTCGATGGTGAAATTCCCTATAGTCACAGATAGTGTGTGTTGTTGATCTTCGAGTAAATACCAAGAACGTCGTCTTGCTTTCGTTTACCGCTAGTCCCATTTTTCGTAATGCTCTTCAATCTCTTCGAAAGCCCTGTACGTTAATTTTTGCCGACTATGTCGATGTCATCGGCATTCGCGAGCAACATACTATAGTTCGTTTAAAGAATATATTGTCCTTCAGGTCAACGTGTAGGCATCGGCTGGAGATTGAAGAAGGCGCATGACAACGCATCGCCTGTCTGACCATTCTTATTGTATCAAAGGAGTCGGAGAGATTTTTAACGAACCGGGCAACGCTTTGGGTGTTTGTTAGGGTTCATTATACAGAAGCGAACGATTTGAAGTCGACAAGTAGGTGGTGTGTGCCGATTTACTTTTTTTGGTCTTCTCCAGGATCTGGCGCAGTGCAAATAAGTAGTTGAAAGTCGACTTCTTCGATTTAAAACTGGTATCGTCCAACCAGACTATGTACGTATGGTACCATTCGGTTACACAGTTTGCCGGACAGAATTTTATATGCGATTGGAGACTTATACTGCGATAAGCTACGCAGACTGCGGCATCTCCTTTCTTGAGGATTTGACAAAGCACACTTACATTCCAATGACTGGACACGCGTTCAACAGTCCAAACAACTTTTCACCGCCGGTCTTTAATAACTGCTAAAATTCAGCAGAGGTGCCTATGACCTAGGATAAGTAATGAGGAGACAGATCTAACAAGAACGTGAGCTTCCTCATGGCCATCATTATCTCTGTGTCGAGGGACTCAGCAAATGGTGATATATAGTGCATCACAACGCTAAAGTTCGAATCAAAATGTTTTTATTAACTTTTCAGATCCTCTTGTTCACCGAGTCTTTTTTATCATTATAAGTTTATTATGTATAAAAAGAAAACTTTGTTTTTTTACGCAAAGTAATGCTATATCTATCAATTAATCTTTACATGATTTATTTTCAGACATAAAACCAAGGCAAAACTCGAATTTCTTCATTACTTCTCCAGGCCTCTTTACGAGCGTTACATGTTTTTTAACTTTTAATCTATTTGCTATGTTAGGGAGCCTAACAACTTCATGGATACAATGGGTAAGTAAACTGTACAACAATAAAATATATTTTAGTCGTTTGAAACTTAATACTCTGCGCTTTTGGGGTCACTGAATACGACAGAATTTAAAAATTTAATATTACATTTCCACTGGACCGCGTTTTGTTATCGCGTTAACAATTCATCGAAAAACGCAGAACAGTGTTCCCATTGCTTTTCAGCGTTTCGGATTTTGTTCGTTATGTAGTAAAAAAAAATTGTACAGCATTAAAAAAAAAATTGTTTTACATGTAGTTTTTTCAATCAAACCAATACGAGCATGAAAATGTAATCCGATTTTTAAATATGTGAAGCTAAAGCGTCTGGTTAAAATTTTTTTTTTGTCAGCTGTTTTCGTAAATTTGGTCAACTTACAATTGCCAAATTAATCGAACCGATAAGAGAGATCGGTGTCAATGCGTTTTATCGAAAGTCGCTTTTGCAGTGAACGCAACTTTTGTCCTTACCTAACTGCCTATACTTTTTGTACATGATTTAACGCAAGTTTGTCGAGTTTTTAACGCTAATGCGAACGCGTAACTGTGGTAATGTACTAAGAAATAGTGCATATGGCTGAGAAAAATTCCAAAAAATTAAGCTATGTCGTGAGTAGTATAAACTTAATAGCTCGTCTTTTTGAATTGTTGTCATCCATATAACAACTATGAACTACGATGGATTCTGGAGACCTTTAATCGATTTTTTCGAAAGGATAAATATATAATTATTTATGCTATTTTAACGTTTCGAACATACTTGTGTTTTAGATGTAAGCATTTGTAAAAATCTATTGAGTGCGCAACTAAATAATTTCGTATTTGTTACTAACCTCATATCTATTTATGTAGTCAATATTTTGACAGTGACAGCTATTCTATGTTAAAGCGCGCCAAAAAATCAAGAACATTTGATATGTCACAGTGAATATTAGTAAACACACAAATTTTTTTATTACAGTCAAAATGTCAAGTTACGTTCCAACAAAACAGCATTTGCGGGGAGGTTTGCTTTTGTTCTTCAATTTAAAGAAAAGTGCAACAGAAGCACATCGTTTACTCTCAGAAGCTTATCCTGAATATGCTCCAGAGGTTAGAGTATGTCAGCAGTGGTTTGCACGATTTAAAAGTGGTGATTTTGACACAGAAGACAAAGAGCGACCAGGTCCATCAAAAAAGTTTGAAGACGAAGATTTGGAGGCATTACTCGATCAAGATTCATGTCAAACTCAAGAAGAACTTGGAAAAACATTGGAAGTCACTCGACAAGCCATTTCTAAACGTTTAAAAGCAGCTGGATACATTCACAAACAAGGAAATTGGGTGACACACGAATTAAAGCCGAGAGGCGTTGAGAGACGATTTTGCATGTCTGAAATGCTGCTTAATCGCCAGAAAAAGAAATCGTTTTTGCATCGTATTGTCACTGGCGATGAAAAGTGGATTCATTACGACAACCCTAAGCGTAAAAGATCATATGTGAAGCCAGGCCAACCAGCCAAATCGACACCAAAGCCGAATATTCATGGTTTGAAGGTAATGCTCTGTATTTGGTAGGATCAGAAGGGTGTGCTGTACTATGAGCTGTTAAAATCGGGCCAGACAATCACGGGAGAGCTATACAGGCAACAATTGATACGTTTGAAGCAAGCAACAGCCGTAAAACGGCCAGAATGGGCGACCAGACACGAAAAAATTGATTTTCCATCATGACAATGCTCGGCCACATGTTGCAGTACCGGTCAAAAATTATTTGGAAAATGCTGGATGGGAAATTCTACTTCACCCGCCTTATAGCCCAGACATAGCTCCTTCTGATTACCACTTGTTTCGGTCGATGCAGAATCACCTTTCTGGAATGCGGTTCACCAATGTTGAAGGTATTAAAAAATGGCTTGATGATTTTCTCGGCGCAAAAGATGAGAAGTTTTTTTGGGATGGAATCCATAAATTGCCTGAAAGATGGGAAAAAGTTACCGCTTCCGATGGACAATATTTTGAATAAAATATTTTTTTCACTTTCATACTTAAATAAATGGTTTTTTTAACAAAAAAAATACGAAATTATTTAGTTGCGCACCCGATACATCAATTAATTGTTGCGATAATTACTTTTTGCATAATCTTCAGCAATTTGACAAAGAATGTTTCCATTACTGCTTTAATGATCAAGAACGTATATTGATATAAATCATCAAGATATGTTCTCGACATGAAAATTTCGAGACTTTCAATTGATTCGAACTTATAATGACTAGCATTTACAATAGCGTTTTCTCTCTTTTTAATATTTGTCAACACACTTGTGCATGGAATACTCTTGAATTTTAAATTATACAAGGCAAAAGACCTTTTTTTCAAAAATCATTATCTTTCAGCAAATTGAAGTGAATCGCTAAACTGTCCATCTAATAAGAGCACATTAATTTTTTAAAATAATAAATTTTTTTTAAGCAATTCGTTCATTAAATATGCAAATTTTTCCTCTTGGATATGGATTTTGTCTAATTTCTTGATTTGTGCGTTCAAGACGTGAGATCTTAACAAAGGAAACAATGCCCCTTTTTGGATAAACAATAACGTTCTATTATAAATAAGAATCTAATATATAACGTTTTCGTGTCACTGTGTTTGCAAGAGAAGACATCCGAAACGGCTTGACCCATTTTTATGAAATTTGTGTGTATATTCAGTAGGCGTGCGTAGAACGTAAACTATTTTTTATACACCTTAGTGAGGTGGTGGACGTGGCTCGCATAGATTCGATAGTAAGTTCATCGAAAATATTTGAATGAAATCAACCGATTTCAATGAACCAAAAAAAAATTCATCATATTTTAGAAAATCAACGAACTAAATAAATGAATCGTGCAAAGCCGGGTTGTTCAGCTAGGGACTCTATAAAATTTCTTTGACGTTTCAGTTATCTGATGAAGTGGTTCATCTCTATTTTCATGAAATACTAAATATTTTTTAGCCGGTGTTCTCAAAAGCATTTTGGTAAAGCTTTCAATATTAACTTGTTATTGAACAACTCAGTTAAGGGCCTCCAACGTGTCCTTGCAAATGCAGGAAGATCGCTTTCCGAGGTCTTCTTTTTCCACACCAATATAAATCCATTTGAACCGTCACAACCAGTCATTACAAGTTATTTCAGATGGAGCATATTCCCCGTAAGTATCTACTAGCATTTCTTGAGCTTCTTCTACGGGCTTATTTCAAGGAAAGCAAAGAACGTAACGATATCCGCGACTCGCCGTTTGCTGGTACAAAATTGGACAATTCTATCACGATAAATCACATACAAAGCTTGCATTGATGTGTTTTATTTATTGTTATTGCGGATATCAAAACGTTAAAACATACCAACTTCTCAAATGTCAGTTCAGTACATTTGTCGCTAGGACCATCTATGGGTAAATTCTGGTTTCATATTAACAGACCATTTGTACTCTCGTAGCAATCGAATAAATAAATACCTAAAGTTTTAAGAAATGAAAAATCTTTAGAATTTTGTCTTGTTTTGAAAAACAATATCATTTTTCATGTTTGAAGGGGCTGGAAGTCATCACTTTTATGAACATTTTCTTAATTGTACGTAATAAAACTTGAACATCACTGGAATAAAGCAGGGAAGGCCAAGGCTATTTTGAAAAGTATTTTTATTGAACGCCCTAGTTCAATTCAATAGTCTTTCTTGCGTGAAATTAAAGATGGAGGGATTAATAGATATACAGGGAGCTATTCGGTATAAATTGATACACATTTGTACCCTCTTTTGAGCATATTATGTTGGAGCCAACATGTAGCAGGAGGTATGGCACACCCAATAATGTATATATGTATATACTCTTGGTGCCCGTGCGGTGTGCAGGCTGTCAAAAATACCACCACGTAAGAGGCGTCTAAAGAGACAACCCTCAGGATGAGGTTGGTTCGCAGGGAGTGGTCCCTCAACCGGAAAACATCTTTAAACCATTCCTTAAATGGAATCCTTACAATGAAACGCCCATCTGCATCCTTTTCAGTAGATTGGTTGAATAATGTTTCACATTGGTGATCGACAATTGATAATGTGGTAATTGTTTGCTCGTTTAAGTTGTCAATCCTCCAAAATCTTTCAATTATGTCATGAGTATTATCCTCAGTACATATGCCAAATGTATTTGTGTGGCGTTTCTTGGTTTATCTTTCTACAATCCAACCAAGCGTTGTGTTTTGAAGGATTGGTAGTCCAACTCCAATTCTTAATTGGCCTTCAGATAATAGACGGTGGTAAAATTCAGCGCATGATAGTACGTCAACTTTTTCTGGAGTACTAAAATTAGGATCAGCCAGTTGGATATTCTTTTGGTATTGCCCAAGCTGAAGTGTCTAGTTGATATGATGGTTGCATTCAAAAGCTTCAAGCCGCGAAGAAAAGTCGCGCATTCTTGATTAAAATTCCACATTGATACAATGATGTGATTTTTTCATTCCATTGCCGACACCTTCAATACACATGTATGCTTGTTTTAACGGAACACCTAGACGATTGACGAGTCGTTCAGTGATAAGATTTAATTGCGACCCGGAATCTAAAATGGCCTTGATTGTTAATCCTTGCAGTGTCTAATAGCACATACCCTTGTCGTGTTGACGTGTTGTTCGCTGCAGCTGATGTTGCTGCTGGAGAAACTTGGCATTCTATTTTTTTTTTTGCGTGAGTAGTCATGTCAAGATGCAGTAACAAGTTGTGTTTTTTGTCGTATTAAGTGCAACATCTTGATACGCATGTTTTAGAGCTGTGAAACAGTTAAAGCACAGTTTTTGCCTTTTAAACCAGCTGATCAATTGCTGACATTTGTAAAGATTGTTTTCAATGGTTTTATGAGTGCTTTGTATTATTGCAAATTGTTGCATTATTGCAAATTTGATGCTACAATTGAAGAAACAGTCTTAGTTTTACCTTGAGTAGATGACACCTTCTCTTTGTGACCAGTCTCTTCCATAGACTGAAAATGTTTTTCTAAGAATGATAGCAAATAATCAATCCTTTGTAATTCTCTAGGATTTTCTAATGATTGCTCGAATCTTATATGGGTCACGCGATTCAATTTTTTAATTCATAATTGCATTAATATTGGATCCAAAGTAGCAAACTACTCCAGGTGGCAGACACTGAAGTAAAAATCCACCCGTGAAGATTTCCCGGAATGGGCATGGATTCTGGAGGCCCCAACTACCGGTAAATCTGCTACTCATGATAGCAAACCCCGGAAAAGATTTAAGGAACACGATTTAAAAATATGCACCTGGAACATCCGATCCCTCTATAGGAATGGTGCAACTGATCAACTGATTGACACTCTTTACAGATTAAAGGCTGATATTACAGCCATCCAGGAAATGCGATGAATTGAAAGCGGACACCTAGAAAAAACAATCTGCGACATCTACTGCAGTGGCCATAGTGTCAACTCATATTTGGATGTTGCTTCGTGGTGAGTAGCAAACTACGTGTTCTTGTCTCCAAATTTACAGCTGTAGACGAACGTCTTGCCTCGATACGCATCAAAGCTAAGTTCTTCAACATTAGCTTAATATGTGTACATGCCCCGACAATGGATAAAGACGATGAGAAGAAAGATGAATTCTATGAGCGCTTAGAACGTCTCTTTAAACGCTGTCCCAAGCATGATATTAAAATTTACATCGGTGATTTCAACCCCCAAATTGGGAGAGAAGAAATCGTTCGCCCAACCATCGGAAAATTTAGCCTAAATAACACCACCAATAAAAATGGAGAAAGGCTTATCGACTTTGCCGCGGGCCGCAACATGGTCATAAGTAGCACCTGATTCCAACACCTCGACATTCACAAGGCAACATGGCGCGGTGGTGGAGCAACACGAGCTGCTGTTGAGCAATATAGAAAAAAACAGGGAGAAGAAAAACGTCTTTTCAAACGCAAAAAGAAAGACCAAAAAAGGCGTGAGCTATAGGAAGTTGAGATGATGTGCGACAGAAATTGGCCTCGAAAATTCTATCAAAGAATCAGGCATTTAACATCGTTCTGTAAAGATGCGCATAGAAATATGGTGACAGATGTCCAGGTGTTACTTATGTTATGGAGAAACCACTTCTCTACCTTACTTGGGGGCGAGGACGGGAACAATGCCACCAGCGGAGAAGATGAATATCTGGCTCCCCCGACCGATTATGACATTCCTGTGGAGCCACCAGACTAAGACGAGGTCTAAGAAGCTATACAAAGGCTTAAAAATAACAAAGCGGTGGGCGCAGACGAACTTCCCGCAGAGTTTTTTAAGACCGGCGGCGAAAAGTTAATTCGATGTATGGTTCAACTCATATACAAAATATGGACTGGTGAATGCATGCCCAGCGATTGGAACGTAAGTGTGCTTTGTCCAATCCTTAAAAAAGGAGATCCTGCAGTCTGCGCAAACTATCGCAGTATAAGTCTCATACAAATCGCTTATAAAATCCTATCTGGCGTATCGTGCAATAGGCTGAAACCGTACGTAGCAAGTACAGTTGGACAATACCAGTGGGGTTTTTAGACCTAAGAAGTCGAACACCGACTCCATATTCATGATGAACCAGATCCTGGAAAAATCAAGGAGAAGAATATCGACATACACCACCTATTTGTCGATTTCAAATTCGCTTTCGACACGCCAAAAAGATCATAGCTCTTCAAAGCACTGCCTAAACTTCGTATCTCTGCAAAAATCGTTCGCCTCTGTATGATGACTCTGACAAACACTCAAAGCGTTGTCAGGGTCGGTAAAAATCTCTCCGACACGTTTGACACCAAGAGAGACTTCAGACATACGTTGTCGTGTGACTATTGGAGTGCACTCTGAAAAAATGCTCACACGTCGATTTGAAGCACAATATTTTCTTAGAAGAACCTTTGCTACACGCGTATGCCGATAACATCGACATAATCGACAAAAGTCCGCGTACAGTTAGCAGGGCTCTCAAAGATATTGAAGAGAGTTCCCAGCAAAACGAAGTACTTAGTATCCTCTCGCATATCAACAACACGACCTTAAGATTTTGTGACTATGGGGATCTTAACCTTCTGTTACTTGGGCTTTTAAAAAAATAAGAGCAATAACACCAGTCTAAAAATTAAACTAAGAATTACTCTGGCTAATCGATGCTACTTTGGTCTCGGTAAGTAAATGCGAAGTAGAGTCTTATCCAGTACAACATGGGTCATGTCAGAGGTTGCCAAATCGGCGTTGAGAATATTTGAGAGAAAAATTGTTCATAAAAACTCAGGTCCTGTTTGAGTAAACAATGAGTACCGCATTCGCATGAATCACGAGCTGTACCAGCTATATAACGACATCGATATAGTCAGGTGCAAAAAGTATAAACGTTTGCACTGGGCTGGTCACGTGCTTCGAATGGATGAAAAAGCTCCAGCGAGAACGGTGTTCGACAAAAACGTGAATATGTATATATACTCTTGGTTTGCGTCGAAAACTGAGTTGATATAGCTTTGTTTGTCTGTCTTCCTGTCCGCTGTTCCGTCCGTCAGTTTGTTCGTCTGTCGATCGAAATCAATTTAAGCTTATCTACATTAAAGATATCAAATTACCAAATTTTTTTAAGTCGTACATCAATAATAAATAACCAAAAAAAAAAAAAAAAAAAAAAACTGGATAGCACTGAGACATATGAGCATCAATAGCTTAGAAACAAGGAATTTTGTTTCAATTATGGGGGAATTTAAAATTGCTCCGTTTCATTTAATAGTACAGCGCCTTTGTCGACAGGTTACAATGTCGGCAGGTTACAATGTCCTGTTGTGTTCTGATGATCGGCTCAAGGATACATTTTTAATCTCAACTTGTACGGAGTAGTTGATCCTCTTTTTCAATGTGTGTGTTTCCACTTGCAACTCCGATACTATTTAGTGAAATTTATGTTGGATCAATATTAGAGCAGAAAAGATCCTGATTTCAATAAAGTTTTTATGTGTATGTAAATTCATGACTACATACCCATGTTTGAAGCTTTTGACAACTGCTTCCCACAGTCCTCCGGTATGAAATGCACTTGGTGGTATAAAACACCATTGAAAGCCGCTAGGTTTCATTCAACGAAAGCTAGATGTTGGTAAGTTAAACTCGAAGCAGACCGCCACTGCCTTCTCAACAAGGGTCTCTCAACTGCTTAGAGACTACTTCGGCATCCGATTGTATGAACGTTCAGTGGAAGCATATCTTCAACTCATTAAGTACAGCGGCCGAAGAGGTTATTGGTTATGCCAATTGGTACGATGAGGAGAGTCACGGTAGAGAGGAACATCGCCGATAAGCGAATCCTGCAAGCGGGAGCAACACGAGCGGTTGTAGACCGATATCGAGAGAAACGGAGAGAAAAAAAACGCCTTTTTAAACACAAAATAGAAGGCCTTGAATGGTGGGAGTTGGAGGAGGTTGACATGATTTGCGACTGAAATAAGGGTCGAAAATTCTACAAAAGAATCAAACAGTTGATCGAAGTTTATAAGCCTGGAGCCTCTTTCTGTAAAGATGCACATGGAAATGTGGTGACATATGTTCAGGAGTCACTTATGTTATGGAGCAACCACTTCTCTACCCTACTTGTTGACGAGGTCGGTAACTATGCCGCTAGCGGAGAAGACGAATATCAGTGTCCTACGACCGATGATGAAGCCCCCAGAGTATGACGAGATCTTAAAAGCAAAGCATCAGCCTAAAAATAACAAAACGGCAGGCGCGGATGACGAACCCGCAGACCGCAGAAGACCGGCGCCCAGTTCATATTTTGCTCTTATGCAAAATATGTACGAGTGAATGCATGCCCAGCGATTGGAACCTAAGTGTTTTGTCCAATCCTCAAGAAACTAGACCCCGCAGTCTGCCCAAACTATCGCGGTATAAGTCTCCATTCAATCGCTTATAAAATTATATCTGACGAATAATTACTCTGGCTTACCAATGCTACTTTGGTCTCGGTAAGCAAATGCGAAGTAAAGTTTTAGCCAGAACTAAAAAAAATCAAACTCTACAAGACGTTGATTCTCCCAGTCCTGATGTATAGCGCAGAATCATGGGTCATGGCTGAGGCGGACTAATCAGCGTTGGGAAGGTTTGAGAGAATATTTTTCGTACATATATATGTATATATATATATATATATATATATATATATATATATACATATTAAATGTGATGGTACAATTTGTGCAGTAGTAGATTGCATCAACTTATTAATTAGAGAAAAAGTTGGAGTTTCGTCTGCAATAAATGTGTCTCGTTGGAAGTGGAGCTCTAGAGAATATTAAGTATGGTGCTTAATAGTGAGACCACCATTAATAAAACAGTTCTTTGCGTACCTATACAATCATTTGGATTCATTTGAAATTTATAATTTTCAATTATCGCCAAGGCAAAAAAAAAGAAGTCATCCATGAATGGATAGCATGTGTTGCAACTTGCTCCGTTTATAGAGTCGCCATCGTCGCTAAATCTTATAACGTTGGCAAATTCTCCTGTGCCTCCTATCTCAATGTTAGATGCCTCTAATACTGAGTATTTGGTTTCATGCATGGATTGGACTGAGCCGTCTACTTACTCTCCACCTTTGCTGCCTACTGACGCTATATCTTCGCCGCGGTATGATAAAAACCACCATGTTGTGATTATGGGGACTGTTCAACGAATGTGTCAACTGTAGCTACTACTGCCATTGCTGATGATGAACAACATTCAGTTTCGGAGCCGCAATGTGGCACTAGTCGTACGAAGAAGAAATTATTAGTTACTGCGCCGCGTAAACATAAGGTGAGCGTTCCTGAAGAGTACTTGGACTCCAATATCTGTTGGCCAGTTAAGTTGTTGCCCCAAAGTAAACATCCATCGTCACGAGTCACTGTCACCTCGTCCAAATTGTCTGTGGTTTTAAAAAACTAGATAAGCTATATTTTCTAATACACCACTAGAACATAAGAGGGCGTAGAACTAAACTTAAACTACTTTTATATATTTTTTTTCTGCTGATGTAATTGTTTTTACGAAAACCACATATTTTTAATGCTGAGATATTTTGCAATAAATTTGTTGTATTGTTGCTCGGGAAGTGGCCTATAGTACATCTTCTCTTATTGTTGAAGAGATTAGTATTTAATAATAATTATTTGGAATTAATGTGTCAAAATATCGTTCCGTGCTTATAATATTTTTACAATATGCTTATATATCTCTCCATCTTCGGAACTGAGTATTTGCATGAAGCACGCCGATTTGATTTCTTACATAGCTTCTCTTTTAACAGATATATATCGTATTATTGCCATGGGCGACTTTCATTTTCCAAACATAAGTTTGTCATTTATAGGTGATTTTTACCTTATTTTCCTTCCTGAAACCATGAGTTTCTTTATCGATTATCGGACTTATTTTTGCAGCAGGTTTATAACATTTTTAATGCTTGCGGGCGTCTTTAGATATTGTTTTTTGGGTAATGGTCTGGATATAGCTATTAGCAAATTCCGTTAATAACATCGACCGAAGACATTTATTATCCTATCTTGCAACTATCATTTGATCGTTTTAGTGATTACCATTCAGCTATTACAGGTAGTGCTGTACAACAAATTAGGTGCTGTACAGCAAATTATATGTTTTAAAAAAACGATCTTTGATAAACTAATCATTTGCTTCTTAATATAAAAAAAAAACCAGAAAATCTCTTTTAAATTACCACAGACTTTGTGAATTTATCCTAAACTCGGCTATGAGTTGCGGCTCAAAAATGTTATTATTCTTTTGAATATAAGGCTCAATGTAAAAAATAGCTGCTATTAATTAAACGCTCTCTTGAATCATTAAACTCGTTTCTGAATGGTCAAAAAAATATTCGTGTAAATGAGCGATTAGCCATCGCGGCACTTTCTTATAATAAAAGATATCCGATTTTGCAATCACAAAATTGCACTTTGTACACTGTTTCTCAATTTTATACATAAGGCACTACTCCACACTGAAAATAAGCTAACCAATCGGAATATTTGGTTCGGGCTTTGTATCCCAAAGCTAAAAACATTGTCAAATGAACAATTCAAAGTTTTAGGACTTGTATTGTCTATAAAAAGCAAGTATGCTGTTCCCCTTTACGATTACTTACTTGTTTATGTATTTCTTTCCGAAAATATAACTGCCAAAGCCAGGCGAATCAGTCACACATCAGTCTGCTTTAAGCAATCAAACGATGAGCACGGTCTGCTTCGCTTGTGCTCCGTTCTGTTTGCATGTATGGGTGCTAATATGTGTATGCGCTCGCACCATAGTGTGTGTGTTGAGAATGCACATTTCAAGGCCACATGTCAATGCTAGCTCAATTCTAATTTTTAAGTTTTTACCAAATCACTGCCAAAGAAAAGGGAACATAAACAACAGAAGTGTGTATGTCTACCTAATTAGACGACGGGCTCGCGAACTTCGCAATGGTCTAGATGGTAGACACTCAGCTCGGTGTGCAGGAGTTCGCGGTTCAAATCCCACTGCGATCGCTACTATGAACTTCATTTTTAAATTCCTAATGACATTTATTAATAATTAGAATAACTTTTGATTATTTTTTGGTTTCTTTAAAAAAAAGCGAAAAAAAAACAACAACTAACTAAACTTAATTACTCGCACACAATATTAGAAATTTAAAAAAACATGAAATAATGGTTGTCTAGACTGGTATTCGAACCTCCACCTCTTGCACAGTTAAGGAATAATTTTTCAAAACTTTTGATAGTATTGGAAGAAGGCTTATCGGACGGTAAGATGCTGCACTTGTGGCATCTTTCCCAGGTTTTGGAATAGCTATGACCTCTGCTACCTTCCACGTCTTGGGAAAATATTTGTATCTTTTATTGCGTTAAACATAATCCTCAGATAATAAATAGCATTTATAGGAAGTTCTTTAAGCAACTTTCCAGTTATCATGTCATAGCCATTGTTAGCCTTGATATTGTCGATAATATTTTTTGCTTCCTTAGTGCTTACATTTCTAATTTTGATATTTTGTGAGTTACTTGAAGAAGTTTCTGGATTATTATAACAGGTTTGTGTTTCGTTTGTAAAGGCATTTTCGTAAAAATCAGCTAATAGTGTCGATTTATTACGTTCTGTCTTAGCCCAAGTACCATCTGATTTCTTTAATGGTGCGTTAAAGGTTGTCGATTTTCTGAGTTTCTAAGAGGCCTTCCATAGGGAAAAATTTGTGTCTATGGTTGGGCCTAAAATAGCCAGATAATTTTCTATACTCTGCCAGACTTTGCCGGATTTTCCTAAGTCTTCGTTTATTCTCTATTTGATTTCGAATTGAAGCAGGTGTAAACAAGTTTTTAGTATTTCTTTGAATTAAATGCGGTGTAGAGTTCATTCCAGCTTCAGCTACGGCATCATTAAAATAAATTACGGAGCTCTCTATGTCATTAGGAGATTTTAGTGCAATGTCCAAACGTAAGTATATGTTAAGGAGTTCTTTGTACGCTTGCCAATCTGTTTTTGGGTTATAGAGGCTGGGCGTCGGCTTGTTTGTGGCAAGCGTTTCGATATAATCGAGTTGAACTGGTGAGCTGATGATAACTCAAAGCGTGGACTTATAGAAAAGTTATTAATGTTTACAGTTTCTAATCTGATGTCAAGTACGGTCGGTGTAATATTTGTCGCGGACAATACTAGTGGACAACAAATATAATTTTAAATTAAAACCTAAGCAACAGTTAAACTGTGTGTTCCGTTACACAAAAAAAAATTATCAAACAAATAAATAAATAAACAAAAAGAAAAAAAACAATAGAGACTGCATGCGTTGGCGCAAAACTAACTGCTCAAGCAGAAATGCAACCTGGTGGGGATGGTGTAAGCAAAGCTTGCGTTTGGCAAGCTGAATGTGTGCATGAACTTAAAACAAAAATAACAAAAAGAAAATCAAACAACTCGCCAAAAGTTGAAAAAAAACAGTTAAAAAGTGTTGTTGTGAATGACAGCAGTGACTGTGAAAGTGTTTTTAGTGATTTAACCAATCCGACTGCAAGTACCTCTACAGCCGCTGCTGTAAATAAAAACAATGAAAATGGTCTAAGCACCAATAGATATGCTTTGCTAGATCCCTCCTTAAATGCTAATTTAGCTTCTGTAGAAGATGTTCCAGTAGTAGGGCCAAGTGAACCTAAGCCACCACCACTATTTATTCCATCAGTTAAAGATATACAAGTTATGTTGAAGCAATTCGATGAATGTGTTGGAAGGGACGCGTTCAGCTATAAGTCTTACAGGGATGGCCAATTAAGAGTTATGATAAACTCAAGTGAGAAATATCGAGCCATAATAAAACTTCTCGATACTAACAAAACTGTATACCATACTTATCAACTGCAGCAGAAGAGAGCGTTCAGAGTGGTTCTTAAAAATTTACACTACTCAACATCAACCGATTATATTGAGGAAGAGCTGGCTAATAATGACCACAAAGTTCGCAACATCAAAAACGCTATAAGTAGGTTTAACAAGAAACCACTGCCAATGTTTTTCGTTGACCTGGAGCCTGGCGTAAACAATAAAAGTGTATATAATATTACCAATTTATGCAGTGCTATTGTAAAAGTTGAGCCACTTAAAAAATTCAATGATTTTGGGCAAAGCTATGCTGCTATCGCGAAACGAGCAACTATTACTACAGTTACTAATGAGAACAAAGAATCCAATAATTTTGACAACGCCCTCAATGATAGACTTCTGAGACTAGAAAGGTTGATGGAAAATCAAATGATGCGAACAGACAAATTGGTAGACCAGATCTGCAATTTCCTAAAAGTTGTAACTTCTCTATTAAATAGCAATGCTTCCAAGCCTTAAAATAATTCTATGGAATGCAAATGGCGCTTGCCAACATATGCTCGAAATCGAGCATGTCATAAAATCTCAGGATGTGGACATTGTTTTACTATCTGAGACTCATTTTAATGAAAGATCACATTTTAAAATACGGGGCTATGAGGTTGTGTCGACAAATCATCCTGCTGGTACAGCGCGTGGTGGATCGGCAATAATAATCAAAAGTTCCATACAATTTTCAGTTTGCAGACCTATTGTACATGACTGGGCGCAAATTACTATTATTGAGGTGCAAACAATTACTGGCAATCTGAAAATTGGTGCTGCGTATTTGCCACCCCGCTATAAAGTTTCTGAAGACATGTTCTCAAATATGCTTCATATTTTTGGGAACAACTTTCTCATTGGAGGTGATTTTAATGCCAAACATCAATGGTGGGGAGCTAGATCCACCAATCCGAAGCGTAAAGAATTGCTAAAATGCATCAATGCAAGAAATTATTCTGTTATCTGTTAGATATCCCGATTTATTGAACATAGGAATTCATTGTGGCATTGACAGAAGAAGGTTGCAAATAAAAGATTTTCCTGATCTATGTTCGGATCATTCTGCTGTACTTATTTTTATAAACATTCCAGTTGACGTAAAAATTTGTAAACGTAATTTAATCAGCAAGAATACTGATCTGGCATTATTCCGATCCTGTTTAGATGAAGAGATTAACTTAAACATGGAACTTAGAAATGAGCAAGATATTGATGACACAGTAGAATTACTCAATAATAAAATTCATAAAGCCGCTGACATAGCTACCCCAGCTCGACGTCAACCAAGGTTTCCTACATATGTAAACTATTCCTTGTATTCCAGTGAAATTAGAGATCTTCTTATCGAAAAAAGAAAACTGCGGCGTATTTGGCAACAAACACATTGTCCAAGAGATAAAAATGTTTTCAACAGAATTTCGAAAAAGCTTAAGGCAAAATTAGTTGAACTGAAAAATGAAGCTATAGGAGATTTTTTAATAAACGCGGAACTAAATGGGCCGGACTGTAATCTGTGGAGCGCCACAAAATATTTAAAGCGTCCTGCCAGGAGAATTATTGCTGTTAAGAACTTAAATGGAGAGTGGTGCCACAGCAACAAAGAAAAAGCTGAAGCGTTTGCAACACATCTTGAGCAACAATTTACACATTTTTCATTGTGTAGTTCTGCTGAAGAAGAAGAAGTGGACCTTGCACTTGAAACACTCTGTCAACTTAGTCAGCCTATGTCACCAGTAACACTTTCGGAGGTTCTAGCTGAAATTAAAGCAATTGATGCAAAAAAATCGAAGGGATATGATGGAATAGATGCGACAACAATAAAAACACTCCCCAAAAATGTTCATCTTCTGCTTGTTCTCATTTTCCACGTTTGCTTTAGGCTTAGCTATTTTCCTAGCCAATGGAAATGTGGAGAGATTATACTAATCTCAAAGCCTGGCAAACCTGAAAGTGAAGTATCATCATATCGACCAATAAGTCTGCTGGGAATATTTTCGAAAATATTCGAAAGAATATTTGCTCGGAGAATGCTTCCACAACTTAATGATGTTATACTTCCAAATCATCAATTCGGATTTCGGCGAAGGCATGGCGCACCGGAACAAATCCATCGTATTGTAACAGAAATACAAACAGCATTTAAATACAAACAATACTGCGCAGCAGTATTTTTAGATGTAAAGCAAGCAGTTGATCGTGTTTGGCACAAGGGACTATTATTGAAGATAAAACAAACACTGCCATCATAGCAATTTCATTTCCTTCGATCTTATTTGACTGAGAGATATTTTTATGTAAGATGTGAAGATACTTATTCTTCTATAAAACCAATAAAATCTGGAGTTCCTCAAGGCAGTGTACTATGGCCATTGCTTTACACTCTTTATACTGCAGACATGCCTGTTTCAAATTGTGATGAAGTTAAGTTAGCTACATATGCGGATGATACAGCAATAACTGCTAGAGCAAAATCTGTCATTACTGCAATACGTCTTCTTAAACTTCAACTGCATCGTATCGAAGTATGGATGAAAAAGTGGAATATTGCAGTAAATACAGAAAAATCTGCACACATTCTTTTTACGCTCAGAAGAAGTTCTAGCCCTCGAACCAGATTTAATAATATATTAATTCCTCTATGCGACGCTATAAAATATCTAGGCTTGACATTAGACAAAAGACTAACTTGGAAAAATCACATAAAAACTAAAAGAAAACAACTGAACATTAAAACGCAACGCATGTTCTGGTTACTTGGTCCCCGTTCTAAGCTCAATTTAGAAAACAAAATAAGGCTCTACAAAGCAATACTCAAACCAGTTTGGCTATATGGAATACAGCTGTGGGGAACAGCAGCTAAGTCAAATATTAATATCTTACAGAGATATCAAAATATAACACACCGCAAGATCACTGGCGCGCCTTGGTATGTTCAAAACGAAATCATACACAGAGATCTTGGATTGGCAACGTTTGCAGAAGAAATTGTTCGACACAGCAGCAACTATCTTAAAAGACTGAATTTTCATCCAAACGATTTGGCTTCGGAACTTCTTAATTTAAGTATTCCGCGCAGGCTCAACCGCTTTCACCCATTGGATCTACCAAACCGTACATCGCATTAAACAACTAGTTGTTTATTTATTTTTTTTTTTTTTTCAAAAAAAAAAAAAAAAAAAAAATAACTAAATAAACTTTCATAATCATTAATACGTTAAATTAATTGTTAGCATAAGCCATTTCGCATTATAAATGCTTTCCTATTTTTTTTATTTTATTTATTGTTATTGTATTTAAGTCATTATTAAATTTAATTATAGTTCCTAGATTTTGGACTGATTGCAAATTAAGTAGACAATAAAAAAAAAAAAAAAAAAAAAAAAATTAATGTTTACATTTTTAATAACACAGAAGTCAATTAGATCTGGCACTTTGCTCGTGTTTATTGGCCAGTAGGTTGGCTCGCCTGTTGAAATATACTTTGCATTTGTGGTTTTAGTGTTTTTGAGGGAGTTTTTTCCTTTTTTGTTCTTAAGTCTTGAGCCCCAGGCTATATGCTTTGCATTAAATTCACCAGCAGCGATAAATCTTGGCCCTAAAGAATTAAAGTATGTGTTTTATTGAGCTGATGAGTCATTTTGCCGAGGCGGACTGTACAATGCTGAAATTGCTAGGGGCCTTTTTTTTTTTTTAAAAAAAAAAAAAAAAAATTTAAAAAAAAGGGTGGAAAAAAATTTTAAATAAAAAAGTTTTGATTTTTTTTTTAATTATAATAGCTGAACCCTTAATGTCCTATGTCCATAAAGTATATCCTGTTATTTTTAGAAAATGTTTAGATGTAAAATGTGTTTCTGAGATGAGTGCTAGATTAATATTATTTTCACAAAGGAAGTGCTTTAGTTCTAGTATATGTTGCCTCAGCCCGTTAGCATTCCAGAATATAATTCGTAGTGTGTCTGAGCACATATCTACGAATTTGTCTTGGATACTTAAAGTGTCACTATATTGAGTATAGCTGACATTTGTTGAATCCATTGCTTCATCATAAGTTTTAGCTCTTGCATGTCATTAAGTTCAGTTGAATTTGGGTTGGATGGTAAGGATTTGAAAAGGAATATGTGTTTTGTGTTTCGGATTGAAATGGTAAATCAGATGAGTTGATATTTTTTGACTTATTTCCACTAACTACTTGAGCAAAACTTATGGAGGGGGGTCACCCTAATACTAGAACTTGGAGGGGGAGAGACCAGCGCATCTTCATTTTTGTTTTGTAATATTTTTTCTCGAAGCTTGGGAAAGCGTTTAACTATTAGTGCTTTATAGACTTCGCAGCTTTAGCAGTTAGCAGTGTGGTAAGCACTGCATAGAGCACATTTAGTCTGATCTTTGTCGAAATTTAGAGTGCAGTTTACTGTTGTATGGGAATCAGCGCATTTGACACAGACTGGATCTCTAGTACAATAATTTTTAGTATGCCCATACTTCTGACAATTTGAACATTCCGATAGTGTGCGTTTAATATGAGGTGTCTCGAATGAAATTTTTGTCTGTAGAAGATGTGAAATCTTATATACATATTTATTGTTTTCTTCGCTTTGAAGTTCAATTGAAAATAATGGAAGAGGCACCTTTGTGGATCGTTGTTGAATATTAAAATTGAATTCAACATTGTGACCTAGCTCTTGAAGTTCAGGTTTAATTTCTTCAATATCAGCTGAAGGATGCATATTTCGTAAAATGACTTTGAAGTTTCTATTTTCCTTAGTATAGTATTTGGTTTCTTTCTGTTTCAACATATATATAATATTTTTATAGAAAGTAGAATCTGTGGCCTGCACTCTTACTTCGTTGTTAGCTAACGCTTTTAATTCAAAGTTATTTTGAGCCACTTCTTTAAGGGCATCATATAAAACTTTAATCTGGCCGACACCCTGAATATATATTGGAGGTGGTTTATTCACTTTTACTATAATTGACCTGAAGGTTGTAAAGAATTTTGTTCGTCAGACTTGTCATCTGCTAACAGTTCGAATCGATTTGTTGTGTTTGGTTCGCTGAGCCAATAATTTTGTAATGTTGTTTGTGTTTTGTTCTTTGGTTTTTTTTATTGTTTTGCTTTTGTTGTGTTTGCTTACTTGGAGAATGTGTTTCTCTATTCCTTTTCAATTTTAATGGCTGATTTGTGTGTGTGTGCTTTCCATTGTTTGTTTTTGGAGAAGTAATGTTTCCTGGTAAAACAATTGAAGAAGTCGAAGGTACATCGTTGTTGTTGTTATTGTTGTTGACGTACTGTACATTAATATGAGGTGATTTTTGAATTGGCGTGGTCGAGGCAGTTGATGGGAATACTGTTGTTGTTATTGGCGCCGAAGCTGTCGATGTTGTATATCCACTTTGTGTTGTAATTGTTGTTGTAGAAGCTATTATTGGTTCGATGGGAGGCAGTGGAGTAGTCGGCGTGATGCATTGATCACTCCATGAGATGTTACTTTGACGTAAAGATGAAGAAGAATTAGCTGACGGCTCTAGTGTAAATGACAAGTTGGAGTTTGATGAATGGTTTTTGTTGTTGCATGGCGATACAAATAAGAAATATTCATTTCTCGCAGCCACTGATTTTTTGGTTCTGTTGATGAGAAAAATTAATAAAATTTTAAATTGATAAAACTTGTCATTTGGGTCCCCGGCTGGGTTTCAGGTCCTAATTTCATAAACCTTTTGATATAAAAAAAAAATTTTTTTAACAATCAGTTAAATAAGCCTTGTGCCAAGCCCCTATTCCTTATTCCACAGCTAAGGTTTGTTTGGTTTTAAGGCCTCAAACCACAGATCCAAATTTTCAAAATTCAGGTTTTTTTGCTCATCAACATATTTATTATTTTGAATCTATAGCAAAAAATAAAACAAATTTTTAAATTGATAAAATTTCGTGAATCCAACCACTTGATTCCAGGTCCAAGTTTCGGAATTTTCTTGAACACGCCAAAAAATATTTTCTAACCATCTTTCAGTTTGAAGTTTCTACGGCTATTTATTTCAAAGATTCAAGGCCCTCATTAGGTCAGGGTTGAAAATTTTCTAAATCACGTTTAAGCACCCACCTGAAATCTAAAAAAATAATAATAAAAATTAAATTTTTCAAATAATCTATTTTGGGTCTACCAATTGGTCCTAATTTTGGGAATCTCTTAAACATGCCAGAAATATCAAACTATATTTTTAACCACCTTTCAAATGAGCCTAATATTAAGTCTCTATCAATCCATTCTTAGTGCTCACTTTCATCATAAATCTACAGTAAAAATTTCAGCTTCCTATCTGCAGCCGCTTGTGCTTTAGTCGTGTATCACCTCAGTCAGTCAGTCCAGTTAAAGGTATTTATATTTAGACAAGGGATATAAAATTTCCATTTAATGATAAAAAATGGAGTGAAGTTTGTATCGCCTCCATTCAAGGGGTAAGTGTTTACTTGAATTCCTAATTAGAAATAGCCTTACAACTAACAATCAGGGGTGCACACCAACCTTTGTTAATAGAGTAAGGGAGGAGGTGTTAGACATAACTTTTAGTAGTCTAGCGCTAGAAAAGAGAATCAACAACTGGCATGTATCTCAAGAATCCTCCATGTCATATCATAGAATTATACGCTTTAGCATAAGGGGGGAACTTCCCACCGCTTACTGAAAGGAAATTCCAAGAAAACAAATTGGGATCTATATAGAAATATTCTGTCTAGCATAACACCCAGAGGGGAGCTTAATTACTCCAGACATCCCCTTGAATTAGAACAGAAGGTATTCGAGCTCAATAAAAATATAACCCGGGCTTATGAAGATGCCTCCCACTTGCTAGAACTAGGCGCGAGCAAGACGCCCCATGGTGGAATGAACGCCTAGAGAAGCAAAGGAAGAAAGTTAGGAAACTGTTTAATAGAGCAAAAAGCACAGACCGGTGGGAGGAGTACTCACAGGAGCTTACGCTCTATAACAAAGAACTAAGAAAAGCGAAACGCAGGAACTACAGATCTTTCTACGAAAGTATATCCTTCACTGCCACAGCTGCCCGCATCTACAGAGCAATGGCAGGAGTCCAGGCCGAATCGAATATAGCACTTCGCAGGCCAGACAATTCCTATATGGAAAACGAGGAGCAAAGAATTAGGCTTCTACTAGAAACACACAGCCCGAGGTGGAATATAGGCGAGCAAGTCGGGAAACCTGATTCTTGCAAAGAGAATAATAACAGGGGGACAAGATAAGGTGGGCAATATCCACCTTTCACCCTTTCAAATCTCCTGGAGTAGACGGAATCTATCCTGCTCTGCTACAATATGGGGGTGGGAATTAATCCCTAGAATTCAAAGGATTATGACCAGGAGCTTGGCAACATGCCATGCCCCAACCCAGTGGAGAAGGGCCATGGTAGTCTTCATCACCAAGGCAGGGAAAAATGATCCCACTCTTCACAAATCTTTTAGGCCTATCAGCCTTGAACTTGACTGGGGTAATTAAAAACTGATTTGAATACGAAGAAACCACTATTTGTGCCTTCTTAGATATCGAAGGGGCGTTTGACAACACGAACCACGATATAATGCACAATGTCCTAGTAGAAAGAGGAGTCTAACCGCTAGTGGTCGACTGGATACACTCACTACTAAACACTAGAACGGCGGAAACAAACCTAAATGTCACGAGCATTAGGGTACAAACCGTCAAAGGATGTCCGCAGGGGGCGTGCTGTCACCTCTGCTATGGAGTCTGGTAGAAGATGGCCCACTAACTAGACTAAGTAGCAATGGAATACAATGTCAAGGCTATGCAGATGACATTGTAATCATTGCAAAAGGAAAATATGAGGAAACCCTAAGTGACATAATTAACAGGGGTCTAGGTATAACCCAAGAATGGTGCATGGAGGTCGGACTAAACAAAAATCCGGCCAAATCCGTCATTGTACCATTCACTAGAAAATATTAGCTACCAAGACTCAAGGCGGTTGTACTGAGAGGTGTGGAAATACCTTTTAGTAAAGAGGCAAAATACTTTGGCTTAACTATGGATAGTAGACTTCTCTGGAAAAGCCACACAGATGATGTAATTCTAAGATGCACTAAGGCCCTGTTCGTATGCAGGAAATTAGCAGGCATATCCTTGGGATGCAAAACCCAGTACCATGCTATGGCTATATGGGGTAATTGCGTGGGGTGATAGGTCCAACCAACTTATGACCAAATGAAAACTTGAGTCATTACAACGACTAGCATGCATTGGCATCACGGGGGCGATACGTACCTGTCCTACAGCAGCACTTGAAGCACTTCTAGACCTGACACCACTAGACATAGAAGTGAAATTAAAGATGAGAAGCACACTCATTCGCATACTGATAGATGGAGACAAAACTGCAACTACATTCTGCAAGAAACTAATCTCAACGCGGACGGGAGGGTCTCAACTTCTGTCCATGCCTATGGACCCTATAACCAAAAGGTACAACATTGACAAGGACTTTACCATCAGTTGGTCAAGAAAGAAGACTTGGACATCTGAAAATGCTTTCGAAATAAATCCACACACCATCAAGTGGTATACAGACGGTTCAATCACCGACGCAGGAGCCGGGTTGGGTGTAGCTGGCCCAAGAACTAAACTATGGGAATCCCTGGGCAGATACATTAGCATCTTCCAGTCAGAGATCTGCGCGATAATCCGTTGCGCGCAGATCAATATTGGCAGGAACTATAACAACTGCGATATAGCAATACTGTCAGGCAGTCAGGCAGCCCTTAAGGCGATACAGTCAGACAAAGTAAAATCTAAACTAGTACAAGAGGCTATAGCCACCCTAAATGTTCTAGGGCAAAATAATAAGGTGCAACTATTGTGGGTGCCAGGACATACAAACGTGCCAGGGATGAAAACTGGAGTTCAAGGCAGGGCATGCGACAGGCCAAATTGTTAATAGAGGGATTCAACTCTAAGGTTACCAAAGCATTGGTTAAGCTGGATAGAACTCAGCTAAGGATCATGATAGGGGTCTTAACAGGTCACGGCAGACTTAGAAAACACCTACATGTAATGGGTGTAGCGAGCTCTCCTGAGTGCAGATTCTGTGGTAGTATGAAGGAAACACCTATCCATATTCTACCAGAATGTGTAGCTATGTCCAGAAGTATAATGTTATTGTTAGGAAGTCACTCTCCTTAGAGCAGGTTAGGAAAACCGAACCTATAAAAATGATTGGATTCATACAAAGAAGAGGGCTAGAATCTGTAATTTAGCCAACTTAGCAACCTGTGACATCTACTACAGAGGTCATGAGAGGCAACACATATTCGGATGTGGCTTCGTGGTTGGTACTAAACTACACAGACTCGTCTCCAGGTTTACAGCTGTAGATGAACGTCTCGCCTCGATACGCATCAGAGCTAAATTTTTCAACATTAGCCTTATATGTGTACACGCCCCGACAAATGTTAAAGATGAGATGGAGAAAGACGAATTCTATCAGCGATTAGAAAGCCTCTACGATCGATGCCCCAAGCATGACATCAAAATCGTCATCGGTGATTTCAACGCACAAATTGGGAGAGAAGAAATCTTTCGCCCTACCATCGGTAAATTTAGCCTACATGACACCACCAACAGTAATGGAGAAAGGCTAATCGACTTTGCTGCGGGCAGAAACATGATCATAAGTAGTACCAGATTCCCACATCTCGAGATTCATAAGGCAACATGGCGCAGTGGCGACCTAAGTATCCGCACCCAAATAGATCACGTGGTGATAGATGCCAGGCACTCTTCTAGCGTGCTTTATGTACGAGCGTACAGAGGTCTTAACATCGACTCAGACCACTACCTTGTTCTAGCCAAGGTACGTACTAGACTCAGCACAGCGCACGCCAAGCGAGCTACCACACAACGAAAGCTAGATGTTGGTAAGTTAAAGTCACAGCAGACTGCCGCTGCCTTCTCAACAAGGGTCTCACATCTACTCCGAGAGAATCCTCCGGCCTCCGACTGTATAAACGATCAGTGGAAGCGTATCTCAAACTCATTAGCCACGGCAGCCAAAGAGGTTATTGGCTTTACTAATCCTCGAAGGCAAACATGGTACGATGAGGAATGTCGCGTCGCTACTGCAGAGAAGAATATGGCACGACAAAGAACTCTGCAGGCGGGAGCAACACGAGCTGTTGTTGAGCGATATAGGGAGAAACGGAGAGAGGAAAAACGCCTGATCAGACGAAAGAAACGTGAACTGGAAAGGCGTGAAGTGGAGGAGATTGAGATGATGGGTAGCAGAAACGAGGCCCGTGGTTTTTATCAAAAAATCAAACGTGTGACCGATGGTCATAAGCAAGGAGCTTCTTTCTGCAAGGATAATCAAGGAAACATGGTAACAGATGTCCAGGAATCACTAAGGCTATGGAGGTCCCACTTCTCTACACTACTTGGTGGCGATGACGGGAACAATACCGCTGGTGGAGAAGATGAAAATCTGGGCCCTCCGGCCGATGATGGGATTCCTGTGGAGCCACCAGACTATGACGAGGTCGAAAAAGTCATAGAAAAGCTTAAAAATAACAAAGCGGCAGGCGCAGACGAATTACCCGCCGAGTTATTTAAGACCGGCGGCGACGAGTTGATTAGATGCATGCATCAACTCTTGTGCAAAATATGGTCTGGTGAGCGTATGCCTGATGACTGGAACCTAAGTGTCCTGTGTCCAGTTTTAAAGAAAGGAGACCCTGCAGTCTGCGCAAACTATCGCGGAATAAGTCTCCTCTCTATCGCATACAAAATACTATCTGGCGTAATATGCAATAGACTGAAACCGTACGTAGGACGTATAGTTGGACAATACCAGTGCGGTTTTAGACCAAAGAAGTCAACCAGCGACTCCATATTTACGCTGCGACAGATCCTGGAAAAAACCAAAGAGAAGCAAATCGAGACACACCACCTATTCGTCGATTTCAAAGCCGCTTTCGACACGCCAATCAGGTCAAAGTTTTTCGATGCATTGACTGATCTTGAAATCCCGTCAAAAATTGTTCGCCTCTGTATGATGACGCTGGAAAACACCCAAAGCGTTGTTAGGGTCGGTAAAGATCTCTCCGACCCCTTTGACACCACGAGAGGCTTCAGACAGGGTGATGCGTTGTCATGCGACTTTTTCAACCTCCTAATGGAGTACATCCTGAGGCGATGCCCAAACGTCGACCGGACGGGCAATATTTTCTATAAAGAAACTATGCTGCTCGCATATGCCGACGACATATATATTATCGGCAAAAATGCTCGAGCGATCACCGGCGCGTTCTCAGACATCGAAAAACAATGTCGTCCTATGTGACTGACGGTCAACGAGAACAAGACGAAGTACTTGGTATCCACTCTGCAGGCAATCTGCACGTCGCAGACGGTCTTTGAGTACAGAGAACTTCAGCTTTGAGGCTGTAGAAAACTTCATCTATTTGGGCTCAGATGTAAACAACGACAACATCATCAGTCAGGAGATTAAACGAAGAATCACTCTTGCGAACCGTAGCTATTTTGGTCTCGGTAAGCAGATGCAAAGTAGAGTGCTGTCCAGAAAAACAAAGGTTCAACTCTACAAGACGCTGATAATGCCAGTTCTAATGTATGGCTCAGAAGCATGGGTCATGACAGAATCGGATAAGTCGGCGTTGGGCGTATTTGAGAGGAAGATACTTCGGAGAATCTTTGGTCCAGTTAGAGTGGGAAATGACATCCGTATGCGCACGAACAATGAGCTGTACGAACTATATGATGACATCGACATAGTCAAGAACATCCAATACAAAAGGCTGTCCTGGGCTGGTCACCTGTGTCGGATGGACGAAGAGGCTCCAGTAAGAAAAGTTTGGAAGAAAAACATGAATCAAATCGGAGGGACGCGGCAGAGAGGACGTCCGCCGCTGCGTTTTGAGGACCAGGTCCTAGATGACATCCGCAGGATCGGAATCCCAAGATGGTATGACGAGGCACAGAATTACACCCGCTGGTGCCGAATCTTATGTGCTGCCAAGGCCGACAATCGGTTGTAGTGCCACTTATATATATAATAACCATCTAAATAAAAATGTAAATAAAATCGAAAATTGTGGGAATTTTATATATTTATTTGTCTGCATTACCATAAATTAAATTTATGTATATGTAGTATATTAAAGGAAACAACGATGAGCTTGTTTTGGTTTACATTCTCCTTTGAAGACAAATGGTTTGATTGTTGGCACATTTTCAATGTTAAAAATGAATACAGATTTTGTTTCCGGCAATGAATCGACTCAAAAACTAGAATTTATTACGACGGATAATATATAAATTTTGCTTGTTATATAGTAGTTACATAAATAAATATATTTTATATTTTTCTAGCCTAAACCAAAATTTCTGGTTATACCCGTTCTGATGAGAGCCATTTTTGTGCCTTTGTTTATTTTTTGTAACTACTTTCCGAAGGACATAATAAGAACGCTGCCGGTTTTAATAACCAATGAATGGATTTACTGGATAATTGCAATTCTTATGTCTTACAGCTCTGGATATCTAAGGTTTTTATCTACTTTAATAAATTAGTGATCATCAAATCATGTAGTAAATTCAATTTATATGTTATTTCAGCTCTTTGGGTATGATGTACGCTCCACAGGCTGTAAATCAAAAGCATCAAATTACAGCTGGAATGTTTGCTGCAGCTATGCTCATTACAGGAATTTTCTCGGGAATATGTGTATCATTTATATTCCCGGTTTTAGTGCAATAAGCACAAATGATATATACGTACAAGTATATTTTGTTTAAATTTACCATATTTGTAACAAATTAAACTTGCTGAAAATATAATTATTTCACTGCTATTTTTTTGTTTTTTTTTTTCTAGTTCCCTCAAAATTTAGTTAAAATTATAGAAACCTTAAAATTTTTCACTAGTCACTAAAGAAGAAAACACAACAACATTTTCCTAATTTATGTTTCCATAAAACTTAAAAATTTTAAAACTCAAATGCCCTAAGGTTAACCAAAACAATACTAACATGCGTATTGCTATATAACAAAATGCTACTAGAATTTTGTATATTTTAGCAATACGCGGTGAATAATTACACAGCCACACAAAAAAAAGTCATGTCATGTGCGGTAAACCTGAGAAGTCATTTTGTACTTTGGGCTGCTGAATCTGAAGTCAGAATGTTAAAGTTACTTCGCGTTTTCATTCTAACCTCAAAAACGAATTTTTTCGGTACACACCCACTCAAAAAAAAAACCATAACTTGTGCGGTACACCAGGGTAGTCATTTCTTATGTATTTTGGGACTCTAAATCCAAATCTCAAGTCCGAAAAGAAAAAAAAAACAAGGGAAAACGTTAACTTCGGTGGAACCGAATGTGAAATACCCGTTACACAACAATTTTAATAGTTTATATGATCACCAGGTGCTTAGATTAAATTTCACGATGAATTTGGTCAAATTTGTATGGAGACTTTATGTTATATTAGCCCAATCCTTTTTGGTACCAACCGACTCTTGACACGTTTGAGGCCCAAAACATCCTTCAAAATTGTATTAATTGATCCTTTCGAAACGCCAATTTCATCAGCAATGTCTCTCATAGTTAATCGACGGTGTGCAAGCACTAATTCTTTTACTTTTTGGATGTGAGCATCGTCAGTTAAGGTCGATGGTTCATCAGGGAGCTCTTCGTCTTCAACACGTTCGCAACCTTCTTTCAACAATTTATACCAATCAAATGTTGTTTTATTCCATTTATTCCATTCAGAAAAAAAATTTGATACAGGTTCTTTGATCCATTTTTTTGAATAGGTAAAAATCGAAGACGGTCCAAAACACGTGCAAGCAAAGCAGCTGTCAACAAGCTTGTCAGCATAAGTGAGAGACATGAGTACCAACATAACGCCACAAAAAAATCGAAACTCGAATATACGTAACCCGCGAAAATTCAAAATTCGCGATACTTTTTGAACACATCTCGTATAACTAAAAATGTGCGTGGCACCTTGAATTTGACATTAGATGACATAAAAAGTGTTTTTATCCAATTGGGAGTGAATATATTCATAAATAATGCCTATTTTCATACTAAACTTCGAAAATTGTCGGTATTTAAGACCTGCGACGAGGATTTGATTGGATGTATTTATCAACTCTTGTGCAAAATATGGACTGGTGAGCGTATGCCTAATGACTGGAACCTTTGTGTTCTGTGCCCAGTTTTTAAGAAAGGAGACCCTACAGTCTGCGCGGAACTATCGCGGAATAAGTTTCCTTCCAATTTTTTATAAAATCCTATCTGGCGTATTGTGTAATAGAATGATCCCGTATGTAGGAAAGTACAAATCGACAAAGACCACCTATTTTTCGACTTCAAAGTCGCTTTCAACACGCCAATCAGATCAGACGACATAGACAAAATCGGCAAAAATGATCGTACAGTCTCCGCAGCTTTCTCAAACATAGAAAATAGTCCCGTCCAATGGGACTAACGACGAACAAGAGCCAGACGAAGTACTTGGTATCAACCCGCAGACAATGTACACGATGTAGACGGTCTTTGAGGACAGAGAACTTCAGCTTTGAGGCTGTAGATGTAAACAGCGACAACAACACCAGTCAGGAAATTAATCGAAGAATCACTCTTGCTAACCGTAGCTGTTTTGTTTCAGAGAAACAAAAATTAAACTAAACAAGACGCCTGTCCTGATGTATGGCTCAGAAGCAAGGGGCGTGACAGAAACGGATAAGTCGGCGTTGGGCGGAGAATCTTTGGTCGAGTTAGAGTGGGAAATGACATCCGAATACGCACGATGAGCTGTACGAGCTATGTACTGACATAGTCAGGAACATCCAATACAAAACTGAAGCCTAATGACGATGCACAGCGAGGAGAGTTTGTTAGTGAGTATACGCTGTAGAGAGCTTCTTGAAATTTGCAAATCTTGTCCAAGACGCCAATCTTTCATTATTTTTGAAATATTGCTAAACCACTATTTTTATCAACCCTAAACTATCATCTGTCGATTCGATTTTATTTTAAGGTTGTCAAAGCTTTACTGCATAAATTTTGCTCAAAAGGCGAATCGGTTGACAAATCAACGCAAACTGATGAAATCCTGTTCGTCTCAAACTTAAACTTCAAGCACAGACCAATGTCTCCTACTCAAATTTACTTCGAACCAATCGAAGAGTTTAACAATAATTCCAAGTGTGTCAAGAAAAGTATTTTACCTGATGTTTAAACCATTTTTGCTTTTTACAAAAAGAGTATCTGAAATAGAAACCAATTTTAGTAACTTAAATTTTCCAAATTTTTCATACAGTTTCTCGATCTAGTAATCGAAATCGAACTTTTTGAAAAATGTAAAACAATTTTGTAAGTGGCGTATTGGTGGTATAGTAGACAGAACTAAAGATAATCGTGCATATGCCAGTGTTGAATTATTTTGAGAGCAGGTTTGTTTGATACTGGTGCATCAATAAGCTACGTTGACTCAAAACTAGCTGAAACATTTATAAAATAAAATATGTCTTGCAAGAAAACTTTTAAATCAAGCTTTAAAACGGCTGATGCCAAAAAGCAGTTTGTTGATTGATTTAATATTCCTATTGGACTTAGAAGCGAAAATAAAGATATGACTTTGTATACTATATTGTGGCTTTCACAAGACCTTTACTTAGGTTTTTGGCATACTTTTCACTTACTTTCACTTGGCGCTATAAATGAAATCGGTATAGTATGATTTGACAGCTATAAATAAAGATAGATTGCAACAAGTGATTAATTTATTTCCATCTTTTGGAAAACAAGGCTAGGAAAAACTAAAGTTCTAATGTCACACGATTGATGTTGGAGAAGCAAAACCACTAGAGGTGGATAAATGATGAATGCTGAAGTAGACAGAACGTTAAACTTAGGAGGAATAAGAGAATCGAATAGCGCGTGGTCGTCGCATTGTATTGCAAGTATTGTGCCAGACAAGCCAAACGAGAAGTCGAAAAACGTAATTTTTGTGTGTGCGAAGTGAAATATTTGTCGTTGGTAAAGGAGTTATTCAAACTGACCCTCAAAAATTTCTGCGATTTTTAATTTTCTTATTTCTAAAATTTTGAAAATGTTAGTTCAATTTTTTGTGATGGATAGTTGGTATAGGAAATCTATTAAAAATGTTCAATTGTTATAAGCCTCCCTCATCGATCTTTTGTGTTATAAGAGAAAACTTTTGGTGACTGAGAAAGCAATTCACACGCTTTTGAAGAAATTTAACTTCAGTTTTGTAGACCTATTTTCGAAAAACCTTTTCAAATTCATTGTGATGCTAATAAATCCGTGGATGCTGAAGTATTGAAAGAGGGTGATGAATATTCTATTAAATAAGATCACCGAACAAGAGTGTTTAGCAGCTATGGTGTTCATAATATGTATGTTATCGTGCATTTGTTCAAGGCCATGAGTTCACTGAAGTGACAGATCATACCTCTTTTAAATAGCTTATTTTACAAAGTGACTTAAGTTGCTGGCTAGCTCCTAAGGCATTAAATCTGTAGGGTTTCCCGATTTAAAACTATCCTCCGCAAAGGCTAGCAAACCGTTGTTCCCGACGACTTATCATGTATAAATGAAGACAAAATATTAGAATTGTCAATAAATAATGGTTTAATTGTAAACCTTAAATCTTCTTCAATGTGCAGACGGAAGGCATCGTCGTACAGCAATCGGTTTGTGTACACAAATTCTGGATATGTGAACCCAGCTTTTGAGCCCTATTAGCGTCCCAAATTCAAAAAAAAATTTTTAACGACCCGCCCTAATGTGCACTACACCATATTTAATAGTATCTGGCCAGAACATGGTTACATATGGCTCTACATATTCTTTGCTTAGACGATCGCAATGTTTCTTTTGACATTTATCATGTAAAAGATATAAAGCAGTGATAAGTTTTGTAACCCCAAGTCAGACTTTTAAGAGATCGCTTGTAGCCTCTTATATACTCATTCCTAATTTTGTTTTGATAGTTGTAATTGCAAATGTAATTGAAAGTAAATACTTTTACAAAACACATTTACCAAATTTAAATCGGTTTGACATTAGGTAGATAGAAACTGTAAAATTCGTAATTTTTTTGCGTCTTCAAAATGTTATATAAATGAGAGCAAAATCAGACTCACCCCCTTTTGTATTAAAAAAAATTACAAGCGTGTCTAAGCTCGCCAATATAAAAAAAGTTTTTGGCTTTAAAATTGTAATTAGTGGTCAGGGTAGAAAGTGGCTAACTAGAAAAGATTTAAAACCAGCCAAAAGAGATTTTTTGACACCCCGTATATATATGTACATATGAATATTGTAAACAGCACAATATTTTTATACAAGATTTAGGGTCACTATGTGTTTTATACCCGTCACACACAGTGTGGAGGGTATTATCATTTTGTCAGAAAGTTTGTAACGCATTAAAGGAGACGTCGTAGACATTATAAAAGTATATATACTCTTGACCAGCACGACGAGACGAGTCGATCTAGCCATGTCCGTCTGTCTGTCTGTCCGTATGTCTGTATGTATGCGTTTCATTCGCTCAGTTTTAAAGATATTGACCTGAAACTCGGAACTTAAGCTTTTTCAGTCTTAAGCAGTTCAAGTGTTAAAATCAAAGTGCCACGCCCATTTTAGGGGTTGCCCCCCATATAAACTTACCGTTTTTTTCGGATTTTTTGTATGAAAATAGCATTTATTTATGAATGTAGTCACATCAAGTTGGGTCCAAATACTTCTTATGTCATCCAATGTCAAATCCAAACTGCCACGCCCATTTTTAGATTTAGCCCCCATACAAACTTACCGCCCGTTTTCGAATTTTATATGAAAATAGCTATTATTTATGAATGTAGTCACTCCAAGTTGAGTAAAAATACTTCTAATCTCATCCACTATCAAAAGCAAGGTGCCACGCCCATTTTTAGCTATAGCCCCCATACAAATTTAACGCCCGTTTTCGAATTTTATATGAAAAGAGGTATTATTTATGAGAATATGACATCCAATAACAAAACCAAAGTGCCACGCCCATTTTGAACCATAGTCGCCATACAAACTTATCGATTACTTTCGAACAAATGTATGAAAAGGTAATTATTTTCCAATATATATTTATAAATGTATATTAGCCACTGATGATCACACTAAACTATTCAAAGATTCGTGTGACGGGTATTTAAGCTTCGGTTCCATCGAAGTTAACGTTTTTTCTTGTTTTTTTTTTAACTTCTATAGTATTGTTGGCATCTGATTAGTGATGTGTAAGTTTAAAATTTATGACAAATGAAGTTGAAGCACTATTTTAAATAACGACCAATAACTTAGTCAATTATCCATAGATTGTAATAACAATGTTATTCAGCACTTATAACAGTATTGACGGTTTTTTTCAACAGTTTTTTTTCAGCTGCAAAATACCCTGAATTACATTAAATGGCTTTAATTCCCCTTGGCTATATTCTAGACTTATGAAGAAAAAGTCAAGGTCATTTACAAACTTAAAGCTGGAAAAACCTCGCATGTCAGTCCCAAAGACTATAGACCCATAAGCTTCTCCTCCTTCCAACTAAAGACAATGAAGCGACTGATTGAAAATTATATTAGGCAAAGCATATACCCAACTTAACTATCATCTTCGCAACATGAATATAGCAAAGGAAGATCTACAGACACAGCGCTACATTAGTTAGTCTCGAGGATAATAAGAACCTTATCATAAAAAGAATTCATATTAATAGCACAGCCTTGCATCAGTTTTGCGAATGAAATGGAACTTAGTGTCTCCGAAGGGCATTTTCGTGCTGAACACGAATCTAGGCTCAAAAATTTTCCATCACGTCAGGTTTTTCGAGAAAAGTAACTTATTTACACCCAAAGTTAAGAAATACTGGAAGAAGCAATGTTTCTTGGAGTATTCAATGTCGCTGATTACAAATCTGCAGTCAGATTTCAAAAAATTAAAAAAAATATGCAGATTTGTAATCAGCGACATTGAATACCCCTAGGAACATTTCTTCTTCCAGCATCTCTTAACTTTGGGTGTAAATAAGTTAGTATGTTCATTTTTTCCAATCCCCCTTTACATAAGTGGACCCCCTACTCTAAGGATGCATGCGAATAATTTGGGATAGGGCTCATTTCAAAGAGCAAAGTTCAACCTTTAATTACAGACAATAACGGCTAATAGTTTCTGAACAAATACATCGAATTGTAGCTAAAATACTTCAAGCTTTTGAAAACAAACAATATTGCGCAGCAGTATTTTTAGATGTTAAGCAGGCCTTCGATCGTGTTTGGCACAAGGGTCTACTTTATAAAATGAAGCAGCCGATATGCCTGGCAGATACTGAAGTCAAGTCACGATAGCTACATATGCAGATGATACAGCGATAATTTTCAAAGAATGAAACATAGCAGTTAATACGAAAAATCAGGTCACATTCTTTTCTCACTCAGAAAAGGCAGAAGTCTCCAAACGATTTTCAATAATGTGTTAATACCCATGTGCGATGCTGTTAAATATTTGGGCGTAATACTAGAAAAAAGACTAACATAGAGAAATTATATTGTTGCAAAAAGAGAACAGCTTAAACTTAAGATACGGCGCATGCACTGGTTGCTTGGGTGTAGATCTAAATTCAGCCTAGAAAATAAAATTAGGCTATATAAAGCCATCCTTAAGCCTGTGTGGGCTTATGGAATACAACTGTGGGGAACTGCAGCTCGATCTAGTATTAATATCTTACAAAGGTATCAAAACATTACACTTCGTAAGATAACTGGAGCTCCATGGTATGTTCGAAATGAAAACATACATAAAGACCTAAGACTACCAACGGTTGTAGAGGAGATTGCACGTCACAGCAAAAATTATTTCGGAAAACTTAATATACATCCAAATATTTTGGCAAGAACCCTTCTTAACATCGCAGCGTAGACTGAAAAGAACTCATCTCTCGGATCTTCCAAACATTCAATCGTTATGAGGTACTTGTACTGGGTCTGTTCGGTATTAATTTGAATTTCTCCCTAGCCAAACCGCATCCTAAATAAACTATAATGTTAATTTGTTATGCTAGTTATAAAATTTGATTATAGTCCACAATTTTACTGATTGCAAATAAAGTAGACAATCAAAAAAAAAAAAAAAAAAAGTTTCTAAAAGATCTATCTGAGGTGTCTAAAATGAAATTCGCAGTATTGTTAAATAAGTTAAAAGTCCGGGTAGTCGTAGTATTTTTTTCCCTTTTTAATAAGGAAGAAAAAATCTATGTGGTATTACAATCAACCATGGTCTAAGTGTAGGACTGGCCTCTCCTGCCACTTCAACCTAACCATGGTACAATAATAGAAGGTACTGCCACTGCTTGTTTCTGTGCAAGCGTTTGAGTACTTATTAATAATTAGTTTTCAGGTTGAATGGGAAATGTGTTTTTAGCGTATTTATGTGATAGTTAAGCTGCAACTATTTTTTTGTTGTTTTACTGTTGTATATGCATACGAACATATACAGAGGTAGTCAAAAGTATTTACACTTCGAACTTTTTTTGCACATACAACAGAACTTAAACTTGAATATCTTGGTCTCTATTGAGATAGCTATGAAATCTTATAGTGTAGGTTGTAGGTCTCGTCGAGTAGAAGAAAACGGTATACTTAGAATTTCCGGGAACCCTTAAAATCTGAATCTAGGGTCAAAAAACAAATGTTCCCTATTTTTTCAATTAAAGAGCAATATCTCTGTAAATTACAAATCGATTTTAATTTTTTAACATGTTTTAGAACGAAAAAACCCTCTTGAGGGCAATGACATTTTTATGACATTTTTGATCGTACCTCTGCGTATTTTCAAGACAAACGCAATTATTCCTATTTCCAAACCTTTTAAGGTTATCGTAGTTTGGTTACACTTTTTTGTTTCAAAGCTACCTTTATGACAAAAGTTTTCCTTAAAGTACGCATAACTACGAGTAAAATGATTGTTTAATGATAAAAATCCGATCCAATAATTGACCAAGTTATTTTAATCTGTTTGTATGTGCAAAAAAAGTTCGAAGTGTAAATACTTTTGACTACCTCTGTATGTATAATATATTAAATAAATTAAATTAAAAATGCATTTGTTGCTTTTTCATACAGAAGCTACAAAAACTTGTCAACAGCAACAACAAAATATTCTCAATGCCAACCGAACTTCAGGTTTTTATATTTTCTGATCTTACTCATCTCTCTCTTTCATGACAACGTGCAATGCGCAAGTTGCTAATTTAATGATGTGGCAGTAACTTCTATCATCGTACCATGATACTAACAAGAAGCCAAATAAAACAACAAGAAAGAAAGTGTAATCAATTAACAATACTTGTGCAACGCGGAGCCAAATAAAACACACGACTGTTCTCTTTCATTGTTGCACTTAGATTGCGTTTATTTTTTGCGCGTCACACTTGATTGCACTATATCACACACATTCATATAAACGAAGACTTACACTAATACTATTACAAACTAGATGTGGATACATATCAAATAATTACAGGGTGTTTACATGATGATTCTATTATACTATAGGGTGTTTCTATTAGAGTTACAGGCTAATACTGCTACAATTCGGCCATCCTAACCGGCAAGATCTTCTGATCTTTTACTAATTGAGATCCAAGGTCGCATGTTTCCAGCTGCCCAGACGCCCTGGTATGGTATTCTAGACTGCTGGAATCCATCGACGTCCACTACAATATACCGATCGTTGAGCAAAACCTTTAAAATTTTGTAAGGCCTTTTTAACTTAGGCATTAATTTCCTAGATACTTCTGCGGTCGAATCAAATTTTTTTATCATGACATAATCGCCTTGTTTGTATTCTATTGCTGCTTTTCTTTTATTGTTTATATATTTGTTATTTTACGACTGCAGCTGTTTTTCCTTTTCAGCTGCTGTTTGTCTAATCTGTTTGTGCGACTTTGGTTGTACATTTTCATTTTCTTGCTCTAAACATTCAATTAGTCTAGCGTTTGAACTTTTTGCTTCATTCCAAACAACATAACGCTCGGATACTGTTTCAACTTCTTCCATGACGTTGTCCCAATGTAAATTTCTATCAGTGCCTGGCAATTTTGCTATCATTGAACCTAAGCTTCTATTAACTCTTTCCACTTGCCCGTTCGCTTGGGGAGAACCTGTAGCTATTTTAAAAAGTTCAATATTTTTAGAGTTTAGGAACTCAGCAAATTCATTTGATGTAAAACAGCTATCCCTATTAGAGACTATCACTTTTGGTGTGCTGTATGCTCTGAAATAATCTTTCAATGCAGTGATAACTTCTTTAGTGTTGGTGGTTTTCGTTGTACAAATTAAAAGAATCCTTTATTTAATTATTTAATTAAAAGAATCCTTTATTATGTAGGTTTTTTTATTTTGCAGCACTATGTGCTTTACAATGATTTATTATTTAATTATTTTTGCAGCACTATGTGCTTTACAATGAGTTTTTAGACTAAACGTAAAGTAAAACTTTACGGACCTAGAAACTTCGTTTGGACAACGCGACGTTTGGTCACGTTGCATTTTCATGTGAACTCGGACAGACTAGAGTTTCTTATTTCTGCACGCGCTGTAAGCGCAGACTGATCGTCAGCAGATTTTACTGTGTGAGAAGCTATAAGCGTGGGAAACGCTTTGAGTGAAGAGTTAAATAAAAGAGACTTCTTAACTCCTCCCCTCGAAATTACAATCGTCCCAGATTGGTTTTAGAAGTACGGTATGTCTTGAAGACTTTTCAGACTCTTGGGTCGAACAACCTGTTTTTCAGGTTCATGTTGGACTTTAGGTTCTTGTATTTCAATTCTGGGGATAGTATTGCTATTATTACCGTTTTCCTTCTTTTCAAAAATATGATTATTGTAACTAAGATAAGGGCTATAAACCCAAAATGAGCAATCATGCTAGATTATACTGTAACGAAATTACGTTACTGGAAAATTTACACCCAGTGTCAAGTGTCGACCAACCCTGTGACGACACAGGGTAATCTGTGACGACACAGGGTAATCTGCGTATGTCAACACTTAATAAAAAAAGAAAAGTGTTGTAAAAACATTTATGCGCATGGTTGGCAGTTGTGACACCAAGTTGTAAGCCTTTACGTTTAAAAAAAACAACAACAATGAAAAAATGATAAAATAAAGAAAGCAAGTGCGCAGAACAAGAGAAGAGATAGTGTAGCGCATGAAGACAAAACAATTAGAACAAAAAGCCGTTTTTTTTATTATCGTCGTGTTTGTTGTTATTGCTGTCGCTGCTGCTGCTACTGTTTGTTTTTTTTTTGGAATAAAAATTGGAGGCAATTTTTAAACGGATATTATCCGAGGCGACGAACATTGGAAATCAGACGCTGGTGCCACCTTACGACGGCATTCTCCCCTACACTAAAACAAAACCGCTCGGCCAAGCGTAGCAATATTTCGCTACATTGGAGTCAGGTGTGGGGTGAGTACGGTCTCCGCGAGGAACCTTTACCGCTACAATGCCGAGAGGAAGGACGGATGAACGTGCGCTGGCCCAGCTGGGCAAGACAATCTCTACGAAAATTGACGCACTGTACGAGTCGTTTTAACGGACAGTAGTAAACGAGCTAGACAGGGGGCTGCGCCCGAATATACAAAACACTACACTGGGTTCTCAGGCTGGACCAGCTACGCAGATTACGTTACCGTCGACTGATTCACTACTGGCAGAGCCATGGCCGCCACTTGCGGCTTCGGATGCGCAAGAACTTCGTATGGCACAACCATCTCTATGGCCAACAAGTGAGATGCCCGTACCATCCGCCGCCATAGTAACTTCAACGTCGCGCCTCGCCGATTCGATTTGGTCCACAGCCACTTGCACTGGACAGCAGACCACTCCGCATTCAGTACCGCAACCCCCAGTTGCTCCTATAAACGCCTTAGGCGCCGATTACACGTCAGCCGGGTATAGACCGCCAGTATTGTGTCCAATGACTGCCTCTGATAGCTCATCCGGGCAACGTCAACCGAATTGGCGGTGGCTGAATGCGCCACAACAGCTGCCGACAGAGGCTATTGATCAAACCGCAACATGGGGTAGTCGAAAAGCTTCTTCCACTTTTAACCCGGGTATATTGCCTACATTTGATGGCTCTAGCTCTTGGGTGGATTTTGAGCTCGTTTTGGAAGACGTGGCGTGCTACTATAGATGGAGCGACGAGGAAAAATGTCTTGGAGTGGTGATGAACCTGAGGGGGCGAGCGCTTCGATTCTACGGCACGTTGCCCAGACACCCACCACTTAGTTATATCCATCTACGGAATGCAACGCACAATCGGTTTACATTGGACTGCCAGGCCGGTTATCAACAGTTTCGGCAGCGCTCGCAAAAACCGCGTGAGGGTTTAGCGGATTTCGCCATGGAACTGGAGCGGCTTGCGATTACGGCGTTCCAGGGGATGCCGCGGCACTTATACGATGCTATCCTGATGCAACAATTTGTAGACGGGCTACGCGAAACTACATTACAGGGTCTGGTTTTATCAAGCCGCCCCCCACAATTTGGGCGAAGCTGTGGAAATGGCAACCAGGGTGCAAACGCAACATGGTAATGTGTCCAGCCAGCCCGTACTTCAAACGGGAGTGTCAAATCCGGCACGCCGATCTTCAAGACGTCGCCGTAACCGCCGCCGGGTGCATAATGAACCTGCTATGGTAAATGCATCTGTTCCGCCCTCGGAAAACTAATACCAGCCAGTTCTCTGGAGCGGGAACTGGCAGCAGCCAATATAGCTCCAAACTTAGTTGAGTCCGTTAACACGACCAACAACTTTTCAAAATTTGCGAAAAATATTGACGATGTCAATAACCTATTGGTACCGGCCGAAAATACCACTGTTTCCGCTCGCGCCGAGCTTCGGAAAAGTGAGCCATGCACCGAAGGAGCCTATATGACGCCCTCAAGCATTAGCAGCCAAGTTGACGATGCGTTGCCCCTTTTGTTGGACACTCCAGTCGAAAGCAGTGAGCACGCGTCTGCCCCGTCACCCTCCGCTTTTTCTCTGGGGAGAGATGCCGCCAGCGTACCGGCGCCACCCTACTTAGTCGGAGCTATGGGAGAACAGAGTTTGCGTTGCCTAGTGATGGTGCAGGACGTTCCGGTTCACATGGTGATTGATACTGGCGCAGCTGTATCACTTCTCAATGGCAGGGACTTCGGTAAACGTTTGACAACAAAGGCATGTGACATCCAACTTCGCGGTCCGTCGGCAGAGACTTTTCGGGTGAAAAAGAAGGCCGAGACGAAATTGACGGTGGCTGGCCGAACAGTGAGACAGGAGTTCTTGTTGGTCAGTGGTGAAACACCTAGCTTATTGGGTATAAATTTTTTGCTGAACCATCGGGTTAAGATTGATTTGACTGAACTTCGACTTAAGTTCTTGTGGGGATCCGTCGCTCTTCAACCTCCAGGTCAGAACTCCCAAAAGTTGTTATACTTGATGTCACCTGTTAAGATACCTCCTCGTTGCGACTGCTGCGTGACAGTGACGTGTTCCGCCTTCAACCTGAAAAACAACGTTATGCTCGAACGAGGGTTTCAGTCTGAACTGCCCCCGACTGTCATATTGGGTCGTACGTTGGTAGATGCAGTAAACGGAGAGTTGACGATACGTATTCTGAACACTGGCGACCAAGAGCAGAGCTTAGCACCTTTTACGATACTAGGTCAATTGGAGCCTGTGGATGTGCTATTTACTGATGCAAGCGACGACAACACTCGAATCTGCATGGAAGCTTCGCACTGGAACTTAAAGCCAAATGATGAACTGAGCCCTGAGACTCAAAATGAGCTGCTGAAGCTGTTACATCGCTATCAACACGTTTTTTGCTTGGCGCGATGAAGATACTGGGCGAACCAACCTTACCCAGCACCACATCGATACTGGACAAGCACGTCCCATTAAACAGCCAGCACGTCGAGTACCCCTTGCACGAAAAGCAGAAGTTGAAATGCTTATTGAGGATATGCGCAACCGCCACGTTATTCGTCCGTCCACCAGCCCCTGGTCTTCGCCAGTCGTCCTCGTAAAGAAAAAGGACGGTTCTACTCGGTTCTGCGTAGACTATCGTCGACTGAATGACGTGACTATAAAAGATTCATACCCGTTGCCTAAGATGGATGACATACTAGCCACCCTACATGGCTCCCAGTGGTTCTCTACCATGGATTTGCAAAGCGGGTACTGGCAAGTTGAAATGGACGAGACCTCCCGCGTGAAAACTGCTTTTGCTTGCGACGCAGGTCTTTATGAGTTTAACGTGATGCCGTTCGGGCTATGTAATGCCCCCGCAACCTTCGAACGCTTGATGGATGGCCTTTTCGCTGGAGTGACGTGGAAGTCAGCACTGGTGTATTTGGACGATATAATCGTGCATTCTCGAACTGCTGAGGACCATTTGGTGCATCTGCAAGAGGTCTTTAATAGACTCGCCAGCGCGGGCCTTAAGATGAGCCCTAAAAAGTGCAACTTTTTTCAGTCGCAGGTCAACTACTTGGGCCATATTGTGGGACGGAATGGACTCCAGGCGTGCCCGTCGAAGATCGAAAAGGTGTTGCATTGGCCTCAGCCGAAAAATAAAACAGAGGTGCGTTCGTTTTTGGGTCTTTGTTCTTACTATCGAAAGTTTATCGCTGATTTTGCGACGATAGCGCGACCACTGCATGATTTGACTGAGGCTCGACGCGCATTTGTATGGGGCGAAGCGCAACAACAAGCTCTTAACACCCTGAAGACTAAGCTGACCACTGCGCCTATTTTAGCTTTTCCCGCTGACCAAGCGGAATATGTTTTGGATACGGATGCTTCGAACTTTGGTGCTGGTGCGGTTCTCAGCCAGGTGCAGGAGGACGCGGAGAGAGTCATCGAGTACTTCAGTAAAACATTTCAACCCGCCGAACGAAACTATTGCGTTACAAGGGAGGGAACTCTTATCGGTGGTGTGGGCCACCAAACATTTTCATCATTATTTGTATGGCCGACATTTTCTCCTACGAACAGACCATGCATCTTTGCGGTGGTTATTCAATTTTAAAGAGCCAGAAGGTCAGATTGCTCGCTGGATAGAGCGTCTCCAACAATATGACATGCTCATCCAGCATCGCAGCGGGCCGCAACATGGAAACGCCGACGGTTCGTCGCGACGACCATGTATTGATTGCCGGGTATGCGAACGGGCAGAGCAAAATGATAATCAGGACGTTTTGCTAATCCGAGCCGAAGCACTTGACCTTAGTCGACATCAAGACGAGGATAAAACACTATCTCTCATCCGTCAGTGGGTATCTAATGCAGAGAAACCTCCTAAGGCGTCCATTTTCGGCGAAAGTCCAGATGTCAAGGCCTACTGGCACATGTTTGACCGTCTCAAACTTCACCAAGGAGTGTTGCTCCGCGACAACTTAGATGGATCCTATCTTCCGCTCATACCTCGATCTTTGGTGAACAAAGTGATTCAGAACGTTCACAACTCCGTTACGGGTGGTCACTTTGGCCTGAAGAAAACAAACACAAAGGCGCGGCAGCGATACTACTGGGTTGGTCAGTATGCGGACATCGCACTTTGGTGTGCGCGTTGTACTGTCTGCAATGCTAGGAAGGGCCCTTCTCGTCGAACCATCGGACACTCACCCCAGTTTGATCGGAGCACCATTTGAAAGAGTGGCTATCGATATTCTGGGACCACTGCCCACCACCCCAACTGGGAATCGTTATGTGGTAGTAATAATGGACTATTTTACGAAGTGGCCTGAATGTATAGCGCTGCCTGACCAAACGGAGGAAACTGTAGCACAAGCTCTGGTACACGAGGTGTTTAGTCGGTTTGGAACACTGTTTTTACTACACTCGGACCAGGGCCGAAATTTCGAATCCGTATTATTTCAAACATGCCTCCGACTGATGGATGTGGAGAAGACTCCTACCACCCCTTTGCACCCCCAGTCTGACGGTATGGTGGAACGCTTCAACCGCACGCTGCTGGATTACTTGGCAAAGTTCGTATCGACAAATCAACGTGACTGGGATCAGATGCTACCCCTTGCTTTACTTGCGTACCGGTCAGCAGTACAAGAAGCCACTGAATTTTCTCCAGCGGCCTTGATGTTTGGTCGAGAGATACGGTTGCCATGTGAGCTACTATATGGCACCCCGACTAAGGACGAAAACAGCTACCCTGAATTCGTTGAGAAGTTACGCGAACGTATACGTCAAGTACATGAGATCGCACGCCACAGTCTTCAGACTGCGGCTAGAAACAACAAGTTGTGCTATGACCTAAGAGCGCACCCAGTTGAGTTCAATATTGGTGATTTGGCATGGCTATATGCACCCATTCGGAAAGTTGGATATAGCCCAAAGCTGCAGTCTGATTGGATTGGACCAGTGACTGTCGTGCGACGCATTTCCGACCTTGTGTATGAAGTACGCCCCCGAAAAAAGAAAATCAGTCACAGTGCACGTCAACCGCCTGTCTCCCTACAGCGAACTTGCAACCGAATTACTCGGCCAGGAGGCTTCGAGTCTAAGAAGGGGGCAATGTATCGAAATTACGTTACTGGAAAATTTACATCCAGTGTCAAGTGTCGACCAACCCTGTGACGACACAGGGTAATCTGTGACGACACAGGGTAATCTGCGTATGTCAAACACTTAATAAAAAAAGAAAAAGTGTTGTAAAAACATTTATGCGCATGGTTGGCAGTTGTGACACCAAAAGTTACACGTTTAAAAAAAAAAAGCAACAACAATGTAAAAAAAGATAAAATAAAGAAAGCAAGTGCGCAGAACAAGAAGAGATAGTGTGGCGCATGAAGACAAAACAATTAGAACAAAAAGCCGTTTTTTTTTATAATCGTCGTGTTTGTTGTTATTAATATTAGCAACTAACATTCAAAGAAAAAATGTTGCTTAAAGTTATACATATATGTTTATGGAAAACTAATTAAAAACTAAATTATAACTTAAAATAAAATATTACAAATTAGAATTAAGAATAGCTTTACGAATACAATTTGATGAGAGACCTGGAGAGATGCAATTGTAATAAAGGTTATACATTGAACATAAAACGCGAAATGGATCGTTGCTTGCATAGTTGGTTGTGCATGTATCTAAGTAAAACAATGTATAGTTTCTAGTAGTTCTGCGAGGTACCGAGAAATTAAGCCTCTGTAATAAGGTATGGGGAGTAAATTTCACCAGTAATAAGTTTCTGAATAAATAATACAGCTAACATCGATCTACGTCTAACCAGAGTCGGTAGTTTTATAAGATTAAGTCGATCAATATACGGGGGCAAGTTAATATTTGGATTCCAGCGTAAATTTCGCAATGCAAATAAAAGAAATTGCTTTTGAACTGACTCCAAATGCGACTGATGTATGGCATATTGTGGGCTCCAAACACAAGAGGCATACTCAAGGATTGGACGTACTAGAGAAGTAAATAAAAGCTTTGTAATGTACGGATCATCAAACTCTTTTGACCATCGCTTTATAAAGCCTAACAATCCCATTGCTTTGTTTGTTATAAAGTCAATATGCCCAATAAAAGAAATTTTCGGATCGAAAAGAACACCTAAATCGTTAAACACAGAAACACGCTCTAGTTCAGTATTGTTAATATTATATGTATTTACTAATGGAGTTCTTCGACTAAATGTAAGAACTTTACACTTGTCACAATTTAATAGTAAACAATTGCGTTGACACCAGCTGTACAACGCATTGAGATCAGCCTGCAATAGATTATAGCCATTAGAACCAGAATAAGACAAACAAAGTTTAACATCATCAGCGTACATTAATGTATGGCAATATTTTAACACGTCTGGAAGATCGTTAATAAACAGGGTAAAAAGTAGCGGACCTAGATGGCTACCTTGTGGTACACCTGATAAAACATCAATTTTATTTGATAAAGTGTTAAGAAATAAAACACGTTGAGTACGTGACTGTAAATAAGATGAAATCCATTTTGTTAGAGAATGTGAAAAACCAAGATAGAATAGCTTGTTAAGCAAAAGTTGGTGATTAACACTATCAAACGCTTTACTAAAATCGGTATATATAACGTCCATTTGTGAACCGAAAGAAAATGCTTCATTTATGAGAGAAGTGAGTTCTAACAAATTAGTGGTAACAGATCTACTTTTAAGGAAGCCATGTTGAGCTGTAGATAGCAATGGCTTACATGAAAATTGTAGTTGCTCCGTTATAATTTTTCTAATAGTTTTGGAATTGCACAAAGTTTGGCAATACCTCTATAGTTTTTTACATCAGATTTACTGCCTTTTTTTTGTAATGGGATGATAAAGGATTGTTTCCAAATTATTGGTACTCTAGACGTTTTTAAAGACAATTCAAATAAATGTAACAAAGGATCGCACAATGATTCAGCGCATAATTTAAGTATGCAGGAGGGGATGTTATCCGGACCAGGAGAGTGGTTAATCTTAAGATACCTCAAGTGATTTAAAAGAGTACTTCTTTGTATAGAAGGAATTGGTATTGAATACGAAAGTGGATTAAACATGGTACTAGAGTTCGGAGAAAGATTTGACGATGAATAAGTTGACTGAAAGAAGTTTGCAAAAAGGTTAGATATTTCAGTAGAATCTGTTGCACTTTCCGCATTATAAAACATATTCGCGGGGTAGGAATCAGACCTACGTTTGCTATTTACAAATCTGTAAAAAATTTTTGGATCACGACGAAAACTGTGTTTCACTCTATTCAAATAGTTTTTATAATCCAATTTATTAACTACTTGGAACTTTGAACGCGCTAAACAATATTTGGCGTGATCTTGAATACTTCTTGTTTTTTTATAACGTTTAAAATATCTCGATTTAATGTTTTTTAAGTTGCAAAGATTCCTCGTATACCAAGGTGGATTTGATGAAATTTTTTTTTGTGACTTTAGGAACACATTTATCAATGTGTTTAGTAATGATGCTATAAAATAAATCACAAGCATGGTCAATATTATTGCACGCGTATAATTCAGACCAATCAGTATTAAAAATAAAATCTGACAATTTAGTAAAGTTTGTTTTTGCAAAACAAAAGCTATTTGATTGTACAGTACGAGTGTATCCTGCACAGCTAGGTACCATCACTGACAACTCTATCGTCGGATGGTATTTATCCTCTGGAACACTAATAGGTGATACTCTAGAAACACAACAATCAAGAGTCCTATCAATAAAAATAAGATCCAATATTCTATTAGAACAGTTTTTGATGTAATTAATTTGGTATAACGACATATTGGCTAGCTCGTCCAAGAAATCTACTTGACATGATGGAATCATAGATATACTTTCTGGGCAACTAATCCAAGATATATTAGGCAAGTTAAAGTCTCCTGTTATAATAAGGAAATCATTATCACGTAATGTTGTTGAAATGCTCTGTAAAGCGATGGCATGCTGTTGATAAACACTTAACTCTGACATTGGTGGTATATATGAGCAAGTTAAATATAATTTGCAATATTTAAAAGTTATGACGACACACACAAATTCAATGTTTATGGGGATATTTCCCTTAAATTCTTCCGAAGCATAAGTTGTTTTAATTGATATCAGCACACCTCCACCATTGCGTAGGCAACGATCTTTACGATAAGTTATAAACGAATCAGACAGTATTTCTGAATTTAAAATTTGTGGTTTAAGCCAAGTTTCAGAAAAAATTAGAACATCAGCATTAATGGCTGAACTTTTTATATATAAATCTACAAGTTTGCTCCTCAGGCCTCTTACATTTTGATAATTAATAATAAGAGGTGAATTTAGTTTTTTAAATTATTATTTAACGATGATGATGTTCCCTCAGTTTGACGAACCAATTCTCTGCGTGACGATGTTGTTCTACTTTTTGGGCGGTATTCTTTAATCAAAGTTTGATCAGGCCAGAAGTTGGGATTACATATGATGTTAAAAAATTTTTTCAGGCACGCTCAATTTAAACGAGGCTATGTTTCTCGTGTAATTGAAGCTAAATTTTTGAGCAGCAATATCTGTTTTTTTAAGGCTACTACTCGAAACTATATGGTCAACAATTTCTTCAGCTGTAGTGGATTCAGCGAAGCGAGAGACAAATATATGCTTTCGAGGAGCAATAACAGTGAGAGGTCTCTTAGTATTGACTTGTGCATCAGAAGAAACAGCAGGTATTGATGAAGAAGGATGTTGTATTTGAGCTGTCGCAGCAGGAGTATTATTATTATAAGTTACCTCCACATTTTGTACAGGTCGTTGTTGTATTAAAGTTGTAACAGCAGGATTAGTTTCAACTCTATTCTGTTCATCATGCTGTGGCGCCGATGCAGGCGAGGCGTCTACAATATCCGGCTCAGTCCATTTTGTGGCTCCACACAAAATAAGTTCGGTATTGTCAACCGTCAGTGACTCTTTTGGTGTTGCTACCGAGTCCAATTGGATTAACGGCGATGCAGGTGATGCTAAGTTCACAGATTGCGAAGGCAGTCCCAGTTGGTGGTTTAGAGGCATAGCTCGCCTTCTTTTCGGCGACTGGTGAAAATTGTATTTATCGAAAAGATCCACATTCGAGTCGAGTTCATTTGTCAGTTGCTTTAATTTCGTTTGCATTGACAAGAAACTAGTGCGCACCATGTTGAACATTCTTGCGAAGTCCCCCTCCAGCGCACTACAACTACGACAAGACCAACGTACGCGACCAATTCTATCTTCGTCGATCAAGTTGACTCGATCAAGAATTGAGCCAGTAATGTTGGCGCATTTAATGTGTGCAGCATTAACGCACAGCCAGCATTGGACAAATCGATAAGTGTTGTTATCATATTTTTGCTTATTTGCACATTTAGGAGCGCAGCAGATAACCATTTTTGCCAATTAAAGAAGTTTTGTTTACTTTTAAATCAAAACAAAAGCCGCAAACAGCTGATAAAATTGTAACGAGTTGTGTACAAGGACTTCTGTGCAGGCACGTTTAACCGTTAAGACCGCAATTGAAGCAGAAAAAGCGGAGAGGAGGAGAAAACGAAAATTTAATTTTCCTTTTCTTTTTTTGTGTTAGTATAATTTAAGTTTTTATTTAGAAATTTTTAAATAAATTTTTTTTTTTATTTTTTTTTTTTTTGTTCTTGTTTTTATTTTTTTTTTTTTTTTTTTTTTTTTCATTTTTAATAAAGTTTTTATTAAATTTTTATAATATTTAAATTTTTTTTTATAATTTTTTTTTTTATTTTTTTTTTTATTTTTTGGTTTTAAAAAATTGGTTTTATAATTTTTCTTTTCCGATTTTGATTTTTTAATAATGTAATTTAAAAATTTAAATTTAAGTGTTTTTTTTTTTTTTCTAAATTTTTATTTTTTAAAAATTTGTTCTAATTTTAAAATTTTATATAGTAAAATTTTTTTTTAAAAATTTTTTTTTTTTAGTTTTAATTAATAATTTATTTATAATATTTAATTTTTTTTGTTTGTTTTTTTTATTAATATTATTTATATTTTTTTTATTAAAATCTTTTTTAATTAATTTTTTTTAATTTTTTTTTTTTTAATTTGTTTTTTTTTTTGTTGATTTTTTTTTATTATTTTTTATTAATTTTTTATTGTTTGTTTTTTTTTTTTGTTTTTTTTTTAAATATATGTTTTTAATTTCTTTTTCTATTTTTTTTTTCTATTTCTTTTTTTTTTTTTTTTTTGTTTTTTTTTTTTTTTTTTTTTAAATTTTATTTAAATTTTTTTAAAAATTTTTTTTTTTTTTTTTTTTTTGTTTTATTTAAAATCTTGTTATTTTTTTTTTTTTATTTTTTTAAAACTTTTTATATTATTTTTTTTGTTTAGGTTGGTTTTGGTTGGGGTTGGTTAAAAAAGGTCTACCTAGGATGATCTCGTCTTGTGTCGTACTTGATAGGAAATTAATACTATTTTACAACCCCTTTAACTACTCCTTTAATATTTTTTTAAGGTCCTTCTCCTGCTTCTCCTCTCTGTCCTCTCTATCGTGGACTAAATTCTTTATATTTTTTCTTTTTCTTCGTTCTTTTTTGTGTAGTTTTGTAAGTGTTTTATTTTATATTTAATTTTTATTTTAAATTTAATTTTTATTGAATTAAAATTTTTCTTTTTTTCATTTTTTATTGTTTTCCTAATTAAAATTATTTTTTTTTTTTTTTTTTTTTTTTTTTAAATTTTAAATACTTTTTTTTTTTTTTTTAAATACCTGTTTATTTAATTTTTTTTTTTTTGTTAAAATTTTTTTGGTTGCCGGTAGAAAATATGTCAATGGATAGTGTGGCCGGGATATTCAGGCAATGGTTTTGGGGTTAGTTTTTTATTGTTGGGGTGTCGATCATCCTTATTTTCCTTGCATGTTTGCACAATCGTGTAATGAAAAAATTTTTTCAGTTTTTGAAGTCGGTTTTTTTTTTGTTTTCGATTTTCTCGGTTTTTTGTTTTTTAAAAAATTTTTTTTTGGTTGTTCTTTTGTTTTTTATATCCCCAAAAATTTTTTTTGTAAAAAGGTTTTTTTTTAGTAAGATGGGTGGGAGAAATAAATTGATTTTTTTTTAAGATTGTTTGTTTGGTTTTTTTTTTTTCGTTTTTTGTTAGTGTTAAATTTTTTTTTTTATTTTAAAAGTTTGATAATTGGGAATTTGTTTGGTTTTTTTATAATGTTTTTAGTTTAAAGGAAAAAATATAATAATTTTTTAAATTGGTGAGATTAATTAAGAACTTAAGATTTTATTTTTAAATTTTTAAAAGGGTTTTTAAGGGTTTGTATAAAAGGTATTAAAGGTTTATAAAAACTATGGTCAGTATTTATAAAATATTTTAAATATTTTATTTATGATATTGATAATAATTCTATTACTTCTTTTGTTTGGCGGGGTGGATGGTTTAAAAATAAGTTTATATTTCTCTTCCTGTAGCTTTCCTTTTTTTCTTTTTGTTTTTGGTTTTTTTTTTTTTTTCGCAAAAAAAGTTGGTTGGTGGTGATTAAAAATTTTTTTTTTTTTAGAGCCCGGCAAAAAAAATCTTTTTTTTTTTAATACCCCAATAATTTTAACAATTTTTTTTTTTTTTTTGCTAAGTTTTTTTTTGTTCTCTCTATTGTTTTGGGGAAAAAAAAGTTATTTGTTTTCCCTTTTTAAGAAAGAAGTAAACCTAAAGAGTATTTTTAAGGGTTTTTTTTAAGTTTGGAGGGTTTTTCCAAATCGGGATAAAGCAAACTTAACTCCTTTTAAAAAAAAAAATTTTTTATTGTTTGATTGCTTCTGTTTGTTGGGGGGTAAGATTTAAAATTTTCTTTTTGGTTGGGGTGTGGGGGACCTCCCCCCTTTTCCCCTATAGGTTTTTAAGTAGTGGTTTTTTTTTTGTACTTTCTCTTTAATATTTATTAAATTTTTTTTAGTTTTTTTTGATTATGGGGAGGGGGTGATGGATGTTTTTGGTAGTTTGGGAAGTTTTTAAATTTCTTTTTTTTTTTTTCCTTTTTTTGGATTGTCCTATTTTTCTAATTATTAAACCTAAAACTTCGGTTTTTTTTTTAAAAATAAAAATTTACAAAAATCAACTTTAACCTTAGCTTTCTCTTTTTTAAAAAAATTAAAATTTATATTTATAAAATTTTACTGTTTCTTTTTTGCTCTTTATAAAAAATAATTAGATAAAGGATAAAGAGCGGAGCACCCCACTCTGTTCTTTTATCTTAACATCTTGTGTTGGTTGTAGGAGGATTTGTTGAGGCTTTTTTAAGCCGGATTGTTATTCTTTAAATTTAAATTTTTCCTTTTGAATGGGGGGGGGTTTTTTTTAAATCGTCTTCTTTTAAAATTTTATTCTTAGTTTTTTTTAGGATGGTGTTGTTGTGAATAGTATATTTTTTTTCTGTTATTTTCTCCTTTTTTTTTTTCTAATATTTTATCATCCTGTATTTTTTTTTTTTTCCTGCGTCTTGTTTTTTTTTTGGTATTCTTAAAGGGGGGTTTTTTGGAGGTTTTTTTGGAGGAAAAATACTATCTTGTAGAAATTCTTCTTCTTTTTTTTTTTTTTTTTTTTTTAAAGGGTTGTTTGTTATTTTTTTTTTTAAAAAATCTCTCTTTCTCTCTTTTTTTTATTTTTTTCTTTTTTTTTGTTTGTTAAAGTTGTTTTTTTTTTATGGTTGCGAAAAAATGTTTTGGGAAATTTTTTAGAGGTTTTTTTATTTTTTAAGGTTTTGTTTGTTTAATATTTTTAAATTAATAAAGAGTTGTTTTTTAAATATTTTTTTAATTGTTGTTTTATGTAATAAATTTTTTTTTGTTTAAAAAAAGTGTAATTTTTTTTCGTTCAAATAAATAACTGTTTTTTTTTTTTTTTGTGTTTTAATCTATTTTATCGTCTAAAGTGGAAAAATTTTGGGTTAAAAGAAATTTTTTTTTTTTATTTTTTAATAAAAAACCCCTCTCTCTGTGTGTTATGTGTTATTTTTATTTCTCCTAATTTTATTTTGTTATAATGTGTTTTTTTGGATTGGGTTTTGGATTTTTTTTTGGGTTAAAATAGGTTTTTGGGGTTCGGTCTAACGAACGGCTCGTCCATTCTTCTCGAAGCAAAAGGTAACGGGGGCTTAATTAAAAAATTAATTTTTGTTGGGTGGGTGGTTTTTTTCTTGGTTTTGTGGCGGTTATTTTTTTTTTATTTTTTCCCCCCCGGTTTGTTCTTTTAGTTGTTGTTGTAGTTGTTTTCTTCCGAGGGTTTTTTTTCTATTTTTTTTGTTTGCGAAAGATAAAGGAGTTGGTTTTGTTTGGGGTTGTTTTGTGTGGGGGGGGTTTTCTGTTCTGTGTTGTTTTTTTTTTGTTAGAAATGTTGTGTTTGGTTTGGGTTTGGGGGTTGTGGTGTGGGTGGTTTTGGGGTTGTTGGGTAGTTGGGTTGTTTAAGTGTTTAGAGTGGGTTGAAGTTTCATTTTTGTTTGTGGTTTTGGGGGGGGGGGGGGGCCGAAGCCGGGTGCTGTGTATTTTTTTTTTTTTTAATTTTGCCCCACACCGCCGTTCGGAACAATTTTAGTTGACGTATTTCCGGTAGGATGGGGGGGGTTTTGGTTGGTTGATTTGGTGGTTTTTGGAAATTTTAATTTTTTTTTTCGTTTTTTTGGGTTTTTTTATTAATTTTTTTGTTTTTTGTTTTTTTTTTTTGCTTTTTTAAATAAAATTTTTAGTTTTTTTTTTTTTTAGAATTTTTTTCCGTTTTTTTCTCAAAATTATTTTTATTTATAAGAAGCTTCCTTCTTTCCCCCTTCTTAAAAAGTGGGGGGGGGTTTTAAAATAATTCGTTTTTCGGGGAAGCGTAGGGTTTGTTTGAGAAAGGGGCCACGCCCATTTTAGTTTAGCCCCCTATAAAATTTTCGCGTTTTTTTTTTATTTCCTCCCTCTTGGGTGGGAAAATTTCTTTTTTTTTTGGGGTGGGTCCTAAGGCGCCACGTCCATGTAACGTTTTTCCTTGTTTTTTTTTTTTTTTGTTTTAATATTTTTGTTATTTTATTTTGTCGGCCAACATTTGTTTTTTATTATTGATAATGTTTTCTTAACTTATTTTGTTGCACTTTGTAGAGGCTGGATCAACACGTTCCCCCTTTTTGTTTTTTGTAAAGTCTACGATTTTTATTTTAACCTCGAGAAAAAAAAAATTGATTTTTATTTTTTGTAGGTTTCTTTTTAAACGTACTTTATCGCGGTCTCTGCTCGGGCGCCAATTAAAATAATCTTTTATTTAATTATTTTATTAAAAGAATCCTTTATTATTTAGTTTTAGTGTGAGAAGCTATTAGCGTGGGAAACGCTTTGAGTGAAGAGTTAAATAAAAGAGACTTCTTAACTTACATAACCTGATAAATTTGGTAACATTTCTTAAGATCTTTTATTTTATTTTATTGGCTTTGATATCCTACCAGATTTTCCTCAAAAGTATTTGTTTCTATCGTCACTATGCTGTTGCACCTACTCAACGCATCTACATGTTGCATACGAGATCCTGCTCTGCGTTCTAACCTATAATCATAATTTTGTAGCTCCTAAGTCATTCAGGTCCTTTTTATTTAAAGTCATTGTCAGTGTATTACAGTCAGTTACTATTTTGAACTTTATGCCTTGGAGATAAAGAGCATAAATTATTGACAATGTTTTCAGTTCAAAGCTATGATATTTTGATTCTGTTTCACTTGTTCTTCTCGAAAGGTAAAATATTTGGTGCATTTTCTTATCGTTTTTTTTTTTTTGCATCAAAATTGCCCCATACCCTGATGCGCTCGCAACACAATGCAGTTCCGTTTCATTACTTGGGTTGGTGATTCTACTAACTATTGCTTAAGTGTTTCAAAGCATTGCACTTCCTCCACACCAAAGTGAAAGTTTTTTTTTTTTTTGCGGGCTAAGTTATGTAGAGGCTTTGCTATAATTGAGAAGTCGGAAATATTATATCCTAAGTATTCAATTTGCTGTTGTAAAAATTCACACTTGTCAGCTCTTAATTTTAAATCATTTTTAATCATTCTTGTAAAAACTTTCTTTAATATTTTAAAATGTTGTGCTAACGTTTCAGTTGCTATTATTAGATCATCCAAAAAGATAATAACTTAATTTGTTCGTACCATATTCGAAAATATTTTGTTCACAAAACGCTGGAATGTGTGTTTTTTAATCCAAATGGCAAGCGCGAAAATTCAAACTGACCTAACGGAGTTACAAAAGACTTAAATTTTATCGATTCAGGGTACATACGCTTGGTCCAATAATTTATTTGGCTATCTATAAATATTTGTAATTCGTTTCTTTTTTTTTTTTTTTTTTTATGCTAACAGTCTAGGAGGGCAGTTGAAGGTTTTGTGATGTCAACGATCAGTTTCTTCTTCCATTTTGTTTCCAGTTCAGAAGGCTGCTTACATTTGATAAAATATTTGTTAAAATATTCGTGTAATTTCTGTATATTGTAATGATTTATACTTATGTCTATTTTTAAATCAAAACTTTCATTAGGACTAACATTTATTAACAATAGTTATTGTTCAAACAATTCGATTTCATTTTTCAGTTCAAATGTATCGTTTTCAAATTTAATCTATTCTTTTGCATCATTTTTACTGTGACAATTCCTTTCTAAATACTCATTCTCTGTTTTACAATCATTACTTATATTATTCGTATCAATTTGCATGTTTTCTATTCTATTGCTTTCATTACACTAGTTTAAAAATACTGGCAACATCTCGTGGGATTCTTTCTAACCAACCTATTTCCATGTATTTTGGGGCGTAGATTTCAAAAATGGAAATATTTTCAAAAATCTGTTTTTTGTGTACTTTTTTCAGTTATTAAAATAGTCTCAAGAAACGATAAATTTATAAATTTAAAATTTGTATGGGTTAGAAGATATTTCCTTCCTCTACACGACGATATGGAATTTGTGAAAATCGAATGAATACTTTTTGTGCACCAAGCGTTGAAACACAGAAAAAATTGAGTTTTTCATGATTTTTTGAAAAAATGTAAATTTTTATTTCCAATTTAGAAATAGGTTGGTTAGAAAGAATCCATTTTTGGTGTAAGCCTGCGCTATCTATTTATTTCTTTGCTTTGTGTTTGTATTTATTTTTACTTTCTTTTGTTTCTACATTAATTTGATAAGTTGTCTTGATTATATTGTTTTTTGCTAATTCAATTTTGCCAATCTTTGAAATATCTCCGCTCGGTACATTATTCGCGCGGATATATGTCGTTCTTTGTTTGGCGGCAGTGTATCGCGCGGACTTATGTCGCTACCCCCTTTCATAATTCATAGTGAAATAAGCAACAACAAACAATTTTAATTCATAAATTTCATCATTTATTTTAACTGAACATAAAAATCTTACATAAATTGTAACTTTATAATTGTTTAAACCAAAATAAGTAGAATTCATTTTTAATAGTAATTTTCGATTCAATCTGCATTGACACATGATTTCCTTATAAAGCTGATTGGACTACCGGAATCAATTAGGCATCCTAAAAAAAAAATATTCATGCATAAAATTGTTAATTCTAAATTAGAAAATTCTTACTCATTCATTGTGCTCCATCACCGCAATTTGCTTTCTTTTAGGACATACCACAACCTTGCGATCTTTACTATCGCAAGCATAGCATGCGACGAACTCTCGTGTTGGTTTGCGACAGTCGGCCACAAGATGACCACGCAAATTACAATTGTAGCACCTAATTTCACTTTGTTGTACATTGGTCGCTGTAGCTTTGTTGGAGTTGACGTCAGTTTAAAGTTTGATTTTCAAAAATTCCTGGAGTTCCAGATTCTTTGTAGAATAACACTGCATCCGCAATTAATGATTACACGGTGCGACAAAAAATTTTTTTAAAAAAATTTATTGGATGGGACTAAGTGTAGGTTGTAGGTAAAGTAAAATAAAAATTTTTTGGCGTACTAGAATTTTCTCTTGCACATCCAGATTTTGAAATAACGTTAAAAAACTGATTTTTCGAGGTTTATAGTGTTAAACAACTATATGTCTTAAACTATACATCTAACATCGCATTTCAATACGTCTTAATTACGAGTAAAACGAATGTTTAATGGGACAAATCCGACATAAATTGACAAAGATATTCAAGTTTTCCTAAAAACAAATTTTTTAAAAAATACAATTTTTCAAAATTTATATATATTTCCCAAAAGTGTGCGATTAAACAGAGATTTGAAAAAAGTGTCAACTTCAAAGCTCTACAAAAATAATTAATATAAATAATTTAAAAAAAAAGAACTGGAAGCAATAACTAATTATATATCAATTTTATGCTTACCCGGGCATCCTCCCGGAAGGCGATTACCGCCAAAATGGATATTAAATCATCACCATATAAAGACCGAAGGAAGGCTCCTAAGGAAGGCTCCGTCCCGGTGCCATCGAAAATGGGTGAACAACAACCATCTGGATCACGGAATAGTGACTCTACTGACTCACTAATGGATTTGTCATGTGAGTGGTTTTCTTCATCATCAGCTAACAAAGCCCTGGAACAGCATGCCAATAAAACTATACTGAAGCGGAAGGCCATAATGGCTCCTGCTCTGAATCCTGCTAAGAAAGCTGACCTTCAAAATATATCTTCTTACATTGGCGCATCCAATTCGTTTGGTATCCTCAGCGAACAGGATGAGCATGACACTATGGAGGATTTTGCAAGTCTTTCTAATGAAGAAAACGATGGCGGAGGTGCAATTATTGCCCATCCAATTTATCCGAAAACTCCAAAGCCAACACCAATTTTTGTAGATGGTATAACAAATGTTACTGGACTCCGTATTTCCCTCAACTCGGTGACTCCTACTGAAACTTTTACCATTAAGATTAATGGACCCAGCACTGTAAGAATAATGGCTACAACAGTGAATGCATATAGAAACTCTGTTCAATATTTCGAAAAGGAAAACATACCTTTTCATTCTTACCAGTTAAAACAAGAGAGTGCTTACCGAGTGGTAATCAGGGGTCTAAGCTCTTCCACACAATCAGAAGAAATAATAGACCAGCTTGCTGGTCTAGGCCATTGCCATGCGAAATTTGCACAATCTGAAAAACCGAAAAAATGGAGTTTTAATGGACATGTTTTTCGTAGAACTTGAGCCACGTTCAAATAATAAGGAAGTCTATGAAATAAAAAAGTTTTGTCAGCAGATTGTGAAGGTTGAACCTCCTCACCGTCGTGTGGACCTTCCGCAATGCCATAGATGCCAGGAGTATGGTCAAACACAGAAATACTGCAAAAAGCAATATAGATGTGTAAAATGTGGTAAAAATCATGAAACGGGAAAGTGTGATAAGCCAGCAACATCTCCGGCAAAATGTGCGCTGTGCAATGATGAGCATACGGCCAATTACAAGGGATGTGCCGTATATAAACACCTAATGGAGAAGCGTGTATCAAAAACTTCACAACCAAACAAACATATTACTGCTGCTGCACATCACAATATTCAAGAATCATACCAGCAAAAAAGTTCCTCTCATTCTTATGCCTATGTGGCCAGTGAATTCCCTGCATTGCAACAACACCGGCTACGTTCTTCACAACAACAAGAAAACGCAGCATATCCAAGTAATACTGCTTATGGTGTGGACGAAATGTATCACTTAATCTCCAAAAAGTTTGATAAGTTTACTGAGTTGCAGAGTCAAACAAATAAAATGCTCGCTAAATTGATAGGCATGCAAATGCAGCTTATGTCCATTCTTTCTCTCGGAGTAGATGTGAGACCCTTGTTGAGAAGGCAGCGGCAGTCTACTGTGACTTTAACCTACCAACATCTAGCTTTTATTGTATGGTAGCTCGCTTGGCGTGCGCTGTGCTGAGTCTAGTAAGTACCTTGGCTAGGACAAGGTAGTGGTCTGAGTCTATGTTAAGACCTCTGTACGCTCGTACATTAAGCACGTTAGAACAGTGCCTGGCATCAATCACCACATGATCTATTTGGTTGCGGATACTTAGGTCGCCACTGCTCCATGTTGCCTTGTGGATCTCGAGATGTGGGAATCTGCCCGCAGCAAATTCAATTAGCCTTTCTCCGTTACTGTTGGTGGTGTCATTTAGGCTAAATTTACCGATGGTAGGGCGAAAGATTTCTTCTCTCCCAATTTGTGCGTTGAAATCACCGATGACGATTTTGATGTCATACTTGGGGCAGCGATTGTAGAGGCTTTCTAATCGCTGATAGAATTCGTCTTTCTCCATCTCATCTTTAACATTTGTCGGGGCGTGTACACATATAAGGCTAATGTTGAAAAATTTAGCTCTGATGCGTATCGAGGCGAGACGTTCATCTACAGCTGTAAACCTGGAGACGAGTCTACGTAGTTTACTACCAAACACGAAGCCACATCAGAATATTTGTTGCCTCTCATGACCACTGTAGAAGATGTCACAGGTTGCTAAGTTTATGCAACCATGGCCAGTCCATCGCATTTCCTGGATAGCAGTGATGTCTGCTCTGAAGTTGTTAAGAGTGGTAGTAAGTTCGGACGTTCCAGGTGCACATACGTATGTCGTGATCCTTGTATCGTTTTCGGGGATCGTCTTTTTTATATGCTCTAACGGTAGTTGGGGCCTCCAGAATCCTTGCCCCTGCCTCAGAATTATCCACGGGTGGATTATCACATCTGTGTCTGCTACCTGGAGTACTTTCGTTTATACTAGCCATCATTGCATTTTGGTACACTTTGTTCTGTGTGTGTCTCACGGGTTCTATGATTTTACGTCGTTGTAAACCACTCCACCGACCAACCTCACATCGAGGACTCGCTCTTTAGACGACTCTTACGTCAAGCTAAGCCTGCTGTGGTAGTTTTCTTGACCGCTCACCACACTTGCCAACGGTGAAAGAATTTTTTAAATCGGTCCAGTGTTTCGGAGCCTATTCAAAACAAACAAAGTAACAAACAAACAAAAAATAAAACATTTCCTCTTTGTAATATTAGTATAGAAAAAATGTGAATTTTATTTCGCAGCGCACTCGATTGAAGGAAATTTTTTGTTTATTTTTCTTACAACTCGGGTTAGATTATTAAGCATCCCTAACGCTAATTTTTTTTGTTAATATTTATTTCATAATTTTTTTTTTGTTTTATATTTTATGTATATATATTTTTTTATTTCATAATTAATTTTCATTTAAAGTTATTTTTTGAATTTCTATTTAAGTTATTGAATTATTGAATAGTCTGCGGTTTATATTAATTTTTTTTTTTGTATTTTAAATTTTTATTAAGATTTATGAGACTAAGAAACATTTTGGAATTTTTTTGGTTATTGTCAACTAAATATTTTTATTTGAATAAATTAATATGATTTTATGGTTTGAAGTGATTATATACTCGTTATCTGGTTAATAGACTCAGATCCTGATTTTAATTCCAACGTAATTGAGATGTGTTAAGCGAGAAGTTTTATTAAAGGGATAGCATTAAAAAAATCTTTCTCTCCTTCGAAACATGCGATCATGGTAGGGTGGGCAAAATACGCTTCCAGCACAACATAGCGCAGCTACCTCCTTCTTCTTTTTATTTCTCTTTTGCTCTAGTTCTTTTTCTCTTTTCGTTTTTTTTTTTTTTTGTATACTTGCACGCAGATTTTTTTCTTTATGTTTAGCATAGAATAAGGAGCATCGATCTTTGCATGAGTTTCATTGTATTCCACCCCCAATTGCCGACGATACAGAGCTGGATACAAGCTGCGTGCTATGCAATATGATCATGGAAATCAGCTCTTTACACACACATGTGTATATACCAGTTACTTTCACAAATTTTTTAGAAGCTAATCAGACTACACTTATTTTCCCTAAAACGGAAAAGTATTTTGACCAATCTGGCAAATCTTGTTCTTTAAAATCGTTGTGGGTACAGCATATTTATTGAAATAAAATTGGGTCGCGATTTACTTTTTACCGAGTCGACATAATATGAGTGAATTGTTGGTGAAAGCTGTTTTCGAGTTGGATTTCGGAAATACTTCGGCATCAGAAGTTCTTCTATTCAATCCCTTTGCAAAAGGCTGCAAATACATATATGAATATAAACAATTTTATGAGTGCAATTTTCGATAAAGAAGTAAGAAAAAGATGTTCGCCAGTCGAAGTAGAGACACACAAGAACTTTTGTCTTGAAGCAGTACAATCCAATTATGCGCGAAGCGATTATAAGGAGTTGTTACAGCTTTCATTGCTTTTTATTTTCAAATTTTGCGCAATTTCTTTTACCAGGAGCAACAATGCATACGAGATTCACGTCCAAAGATATTTACTGCTACAAGATGTTTTTACTTCGCAAAAAATTTAAAATGAAGTATTTGGAAATGAAAGGTATACAAAACATTTGTATTTTTCTGAAGCGGATTTTTATTACTTATTTATATTTAAGGTGAGGCTGTGCTCATCAAATCAGTATATATCAAATCAATCAAATCAGTATATATATATATATATATATATATAGTTGCATAAATTTTTAAGTAAATTTAAATAAAACAAGAAAGAACGCTGAAGTCGAGTATGCTCGACTGCAAGATACCCTGTACCCAATCTATATGTACCTTAAGTTAGGTTCTATTTGACTACCATACATCATTGAATTGGATTTTCATAGAAAAACTTAAAAAATCGGGTATATCTTTGATTGGGTTCATACCTAAAATTTTGTTGGGTCTACCCATATTGGTCTATTTCATTGGGACTATCATAGACATAATTTATACTAAATTTAAATTTTCAAGAATAAAAAACAATGACGTTTTTTTGTAAAAACCCAAAATTTTGGGGTAAATTTGTATGGGGGCTATACCTAAAATTTTGTTGGTCCTATCCATATTGGGATATTTTATTGGGACTATCATAGACATAATTTATACTAAATTTAAATTTTCTAGAATAAAAAGCAATGACGTTTTTATGTAAAAACCCAATATTTTGGGGTAAATTTGTATGGGGGCTATACCTAAAATTTTGTTGGTCCTACCCATATTTAGATATTTTATTGGGACTATCATAGACATAATTTATACTAAATTCAAATTTACTAGAATAAAAAACAATGGCGTTTTTATGTAAAAACCCAACATTTTGGGGTAAATTTGTATGGGGGCTATACCTAAAATTTTGTTGGTCCTATAAATATTGGGATATTTTATTGGGACTATCATAGACATAATTTATACTAAATTTGAACTTCCTAGAATAAAAAACAATGACGTTTTTATGCAAAAACCCAAAATTTTGGGGTACATTTGTATGGGGGGTACCCCTTAAAATGGGTCTAGAGAAAAACCGTTTGTAAGTGCCTAGGAGAGTCTAGGTTTCAATTTTGAAAGCTCTACCTCTTATAGTCTCCGAAATAATCGTTTTCATACGGCAGACAGCATGACAGACGGACGGACGGACGGACAGACAAAGCTAGTTCGACTCCCCTTCCAATGCTGATCAAGAATATGTATACTTTATAGGGTCTATCTTGCCTCCTTCTGTCTGTTACATACATTCGCACAAACTTAATATACCCTTTTACCCTTTGGGTACAGGGTATAAAAAAAAAATTCTAAAATTCTATATTTTCGCATTAATATGCGGTTTATATGACAAACGACGGTCTAAGTGCATTCCCAGATAGTTAACATAATTGGTAACGCGAATAACCGAGTTGTTTATCGATACACGCGGACAATTGTTGTGAAAGTTAAGTGTGATGACTTGTTTGCGTTAACCTTTATATTCCATTTTCTAAGCCAATCATCCATTATGTTTATCTGGTCTTGCAGAATGTTCGAAGCATCAGCAGCAATGTCTGATGTAGCTAGGATAGCCGTGTCGTCAGCATAAGTTGCCACAGTAACACTACCATTTGTTGGCATGTCTGCAGTGTATATCGTGTATAGCACTGGTCCTAACACACTACCTTAGGGTATACCAGCTTTAATTGGAAAAATATGTGAAAATGAGTCTTTAACCTTTACATAAAAATTCGTTTGGGTAAGATACGATTTTAGCAGTAAATAAAAAGGCTGGAAGATTCTTTTTAATTTTATACAAAAGTCCATCGTGTCAAACTCTATCAAAAGCCTGTTGGATATCCAAAAAATACAGCCGAGCAATAATGCTTCCTCTCTAGCGTGTGTGTAATAACTCCAACAACTCTGTGACATTGTTCAATAGTGCCATGTCCATTCCTGAAGCTAAATTGAATTTCTGGTATTATTTTTCGTTCATTAAGCACTGGCAATAATCTGCGCAAAAATACTTTCTCGAAAATTTTGGAAAATATTGCTAAGAGGCTTATAGGACGATAAGAAGTGATAATGTTTTCCGGTATTTTTGGTTTTGGAATTAATATTATCTGTGCACATTTCCATTGTGCTGGATATTGGTTGAGACGTAACATCGATTGATTTCTTACTAATTGTAAGTGCTTTAATGGCAGCTGCATTTATATTGTCGTTCCCAGGAGATTTAGAGACTTTAAGAATTTTGATTTCACTTGCCGTTTCTGCAACAGTTACATGTCTTAGTGGGAAGTCCATTTGACAGGGACTATCAAGAAATTGCAAGACTTTGTAGGATACATGGTGCAATTTATATACATATTAAGCTGGTGTAATAATCAATAATCTAATGCATGGAGCACGCAATAATATCGGCTCTGCTCGTCGGCAAACGGAGTGAATTCTTTATTCCATGATTAAATTATTTCTACGAATAGTTGAAAGTTTTTTTTTCTAAATAATTTGCGTGCTGTATTTTTCTTTAATTCTTCTATTATAATCCCGAATGAAAGAAAGTTAGAGAAGGATACTTTAACATAAAAAGGATTGATATATCACGGAAGAAGATATTGTTCGTAGATATAGACACGGCAGAAGGATGCCCACCCCACCTTGGTCACATCGTCCAAAGAAAAATGTTTTAAAATATGATCCCAAAAAAATATTTTATTTAATTAAGAAAACTAACCATCATCCTTCACCTTAAAAGCTGGGCTCGTAAACGTTATCTACTCGTCACAAGAAAACATGATACAAATAAGTTTCAAATTCATTTTAATTAAATTCAATTTTTATATAATTCTAAAACAACTAAATAAATTATAAAAAACAATATGCATGTACTAAATTTATATTCATCTATTCTTAAGGAAATATTTTTTTTAAGAAAAAGGAAAACTAAAAAAAAACTAAACCTATAGGATTGCATAAATTTGAAAATATTTTATGATATTTAGATTTATCAATATTATTACGATTCTTATACAATTAAAAAAAACAATTTTCTTATTATTACTACTTTTTTCCAAATTTTTTCTTTATTCTTAATTTTTTCTTTAGTATTAATATTCATTTTTTTTTATTCAGTAATTTTTCTTCATTATAAAGGGTGGTTAAAATTCAAGGGCCGATGTTGAATGTGAACCACACCTAAACGTCAAGTTTTTTCCTGCATTTCTTTCGACATTTCTCAACTCAACTCAACATTTCTCAGACTAACTCAATTTGAACCATGGAAAGATACACAATCGAGCAACGCGTTAAAGTTATTCAGGCCTATTATGAAAATAAGCGTTCAAATCAAAATGCATATAGTGCACTTCGGGCCACACAGCTATCAAAACAATGGCTCTTTTGCGCGAAAAATTTGATGGCACTTAATCTCACGTCGCGGCGATGTCAACTGGCCGCCAAGATCATGTGATTTGACACCGTTGGACTTCTTTCTTTGGGGTTATTTGAAAGAAAAGGTGTACGCCAATAAGCCAACAACAATTCAAGAGCTAAAGGATGAGATAATTCGGCACATTAACGACATTGAACCTCAATTATGCCTCAGCGTCATCGAAAATTTAGACCATCGGATGGACGTGTGCCGCCAAAGCCGTGGCGGCCATTTGGCCGATATTTTGTTCTATAAATAATTGAGTCATACCAATATATCATAATAAAAAGAAATGTCAATAATATCCTAAATGATTCGTGTTTTATTCAAAATCAACATCGGCCCTTGAAATTTAACCACCCTTTATGAATATTTTTTTTATTTCATATAAACAAAAGAAGTATTGTATAATTCAAAAGGTGCATGCGAAATATGTAAATTGGCGTAGATAGTACAAGAAACACAATAAAGGTAAACAAAATAAAATAAAATATAATATGAAAATTTACGCAAAAATTTAAACGAGAGAAAAAAAATTAATAGAAAATTTATATATATATAAAAATTTATTAATAGCAAGCAAAAACTATTATTTATAGATACTTATAAAACGCGTTAATTTAAAAACACCAAGAAACGAAAATAATATTTTTTTTATAAAAATCGGATATACCGTACAGAAAAAGAAATAAATTATAGGGTATCGCGATCATATGCTTGCCCTTGAACTTGAAAATTTAACTTATTCGCGTAAGCAAAATCAGTGATAACAAGAAAAAACGTTACCTTCGGTAGAACCGAAGCTCAAATACTTGTCACACGAATCTTTGAATAGTTTATGTGTGATTATCATTGGCTTATATACATTTATAAATATATATTTGAAAATAATTACTTTTTCATACATTTGTTCGAAAATAATTGATAAGTTTTTATGGGGACTATAGCTTAAAATGGGCGTGGCAGCTTGGATTTGACATTGGATGACATAAGAAGTATTTTTACCCAACTTGGAGAGACTACATTCATAAATAAAAGCTATTTTCATACAAAAAATCAGAAAAAAAAATGGTAAGTTTGTATGGGGCCTATACCTTAAAATGGTCGTGGCACTTTGATTTTAACACTTAAACTGCTTAGGGCTAAGAAAAGCTTAAGTTCCGAGTTTCAGGTCAATATCTTTAAAAATAAGCGAATGAAACGCATACATACAGATAGACGGACAGAGAGACAGACAGACGGACATGGCTAGATCGACTCGTCTCGTCGAGCTGATCAAGAATATATATACTTAATAGGGTCTAAGTTGTCTCCTTTAATGCGTTACAAACTTTCTGACAAAATAATAATACCCTCCATACTGTATGTGACGGGTATTAAAAAAAGAAAACGCGAAAGAAAAACAAGAAAGAACGCTGAAGTCGAGTATGCTCGACTGCAAGATACCCTGCACCCAATCTATATGTACCTTAAGTTAGGTTCTATTTGACTACCATACATCATTGAATTGGATTTTCATAGAAAAACTTAAAAAATCGGGTATATCCTTGATTGGATTTATACCTAAAATTTTGTTGGGCCTACCCATATTGGTCTATTTCATTGGGACTATCATAGACATAATTTATACTAAATTTAAATTTTCAAGAATAAAAAACAATGACGTTTTTTTGTAAAAACCCAAAATTTTGGGGTAAATTTGTATGGGGGCTATACCTAAAATTTGGTTGGTCCTATCCATATTGGGATATTTTATTGGGACTATCATAGACATAATTTATACTAAATTTAAATTTTCTAGAATAAAAAGCAATGACGTTTTTATGTAAAAACCCAATATTTTGGGGTAAATTTGTATGGGGGCTATACCTAAAATTTTGTTGGTCCTACCCATATTTATATATTTTATTGGGACTACCATAGACATTATTTATACTAAATTCAAACTTTCTAGAATAAAAAACAATGACGTTTTTATGTAAAAACCCAAATTTTGGGGTAAATTTGTATGGGGGCTACACCTAAAATTTTGTTGGTTCTATCCATATTGGGATATTTTATTGGGACTATCATAGACATAGTTTATACTAAATTTGAACTTCCTAGAATAAAAAACAATGACGTTTTTATGCAAAAACCCAAAATTTTGGGGTACATTTGTATGGGGGTACCCCTTAAAATGGGTCTAGAGAAAAACCGTTTGTAAGTGCACACTTGACGGCCTAGGAGAGTCTAAGTTTTAATTTTGAAAGCTCTACCTATTATAGTCTCCGAAATAATCGTTTTCATACGGCAGACAGCATGACAGACGGACGGACGGACGGACAGACAAAGCAAGTTCGACTCCCCTTCCAATGCTGATCAAGAATATATATACTTTATAGGGTCTATCTTGCCTCCTTCTGTCTGTTACATACATTCGCACAAACTTAATATACCCTTTTACCCTTTGGGTACAGGGTATAAAAAATGTATTCTCAGTTGAGCGGGTGAGAGGGGATAAAAAAAAATTAAAAATGTAATTAAGAGCAAACTTTCATGTTATCGTCCAACGTAGGAAGATCTTCTACATATGTTGCAGATGTGCTGTTAAGATTTATGTTAATGTTAAAAGAGAATGTAAGAGAGAGTTTATCATTGCGTTAACCTTGCAAAATTAAAAGAACGTTACGTTTATGCATTACGTTACGAATGCATGCGTATCGAACTCAGCAAAATTTTTAGATTAAATGTACATGCTTACAACAACATCGTTAAATTAAAACAAGGAAAAACGTTAACTTCGGTGGAACCGAAGCTGAAATACCCGTTACATGGGCGTGGCGTCTTGGTCTTGACCCTGAATGGATGGCGTGGCACTCCCATTTTCGAACTTATCCTAGTTGTTGCCGAGAAAAGCTTAAATTTAAAATTTCAGCTCAATATCTTTATATCTTCATCGAATAAATCGCATAGCAACAAACAGACGGACAGACAGACGGACATGGCTAGATCGAGATCAAGAATATATATTCTTTATGGGGTCTCCGATGCCTCCTTCAAAGCGTTACAAACTTTTGGACAAACTGAATATAACCGTTTAGACTATGTGTAACGGGTATAAAAAAAACTCTCTTTTACACAATCTTATTGGATTTTAAATTTATTTTTTTTCCACACTCACTGTGTCTCTTTTTTATTTGCTTTTAGTTAATTTTGCTTGTAAATTTTTTCCTTTTTCATTTTATTATCGTTGTTGCTGCTTCTCCAATAAGCACAACTAATAAGAGCGCTGGGGGGAAACTTCTTTGCTGAAAAGAAAAACACTAATTTTCCACCAAAGAAAAACACGCGTTGTTGTTTGTTTTTAAATTTAAAATTGCACTATCGCGCACGCTTTATTTAATAATTTATATTATAGAAAGAAAAACGATTTAATGTAAACAATTGCGTATATAAAAAATTACAAGTTTTCGTTTTGCGGGGGTGTAGCGATCGTAACTGCGGTAGTTTTTCAACTAACTCAACAGAGAAAGTAGCTAAAAGAAAGTAGCAGGAGTACAAGACGAGTGGAAACGTTAACGCCCTCTAGTGACTAAAAAAGCCACCACTAATTCAAATTCAGGCGTTAACATTACCGCCCGCCTTGCAGCATCAGTGCAAAGTAAGTAAAAAAAAAACACTCCAAGTTACTCAATTAATTATTACATTCAAAATTTCATTCATGTATAAATTTATTCAAAATTAAAAAATTCAAAAAATAAAAATAAGCTACGATCTCATTAACAGTCTACTGTTCCGAATACCACATAGCCGAAAATAGTGAGCTGCGCCATTGGTCGTCCAGGAACAGTGGGTAACAGAGTACCACGCATTACCCTTTGATAAGGCTCGGCTCCAAGCACAATAGAGACAGGCCCTGATTGCCAAAAATCTCTATCGGCTAAGATTATACCCTTAAAGGCCTCAGAGAGTCTCTCATCGGCTGACGTCTCTGGCAGGATTCGATCAACCCCTCTTTCGACCCGCGCCTCGACCTTGAGATCCAAGCTTGGGCCACATCGTGATCGCAACTCTAGGATGTAAAACTCGTGGTTACCCGCTCGAATCGTTCGAAGACCAAGGCGCCTTACCGCACTCTCGCAGATGGTGGAGGTGGGCATGCAGGGGTCAAGCAGTACACGTTCATGGACCGCCCGTCCATGACCTACTACTTGTACACGTGCAGTTGGCCTCAAAATGACCCTACTGCGAATAGAAATTTCCATTGGTGGGGGGGCGCCTCTGAACCAACACTCGTTCACGATTTGCATGTACTACCAGCGAACTAGAAGTACTTGTCCGGGTCACCTCCGAAGACAGAGCAGGTCTCTTTGGTGCCGGGGAACGAGTATGGTCACGACGTGCACTTCTATTCCTCTTCTTCACAACCCTTCGAATATTTTGTGCTTCTTGCTGAGGACTCACAGCCGAACGTTCAGTAGACCTCACTGACGAGACCTCAACCACTTCGTCAATCTCCAAACAGGGAGAAAGTTCCCGACGATCTTCCACTAAAGTCAAGCAGGACCGTGGGGGAGATGATCGAGGAACGACTATTGTGGCGGGTTTCGTCCTCTGTGATGCCTTCTTTTTCGCTCCATGGATCAATAGATGATGGGCCTCTCCGCACTTTCCGCATTTAAAACGGCTTCTGCAGTCCTTGGCCTGGTGGTTGTGAGCCAAACAGCGGCTACAATACCGATGCAGCAAAACGGTTCTGAGCCGATGGTCGAAATCCATCTTCAAAAAGGTTGGACACCGGCGCAACGGGTGCGTAAGTTCACATACCTTGCAAACTATTTTGCCTTTCGTAATGACACCTTGGTTCTCCATCTGAGTTCTGTAATTAAAAACTTATGGTGCCAAAAAAAAGAAAAAAAAAAAAAAAGTAATTAGAAGTAACTAGTCGCTATACAGTGCAACTAGCTTGACAACCGGTCGCGTAACAACACCACGACCAGTTTTAATATCAGCCACTCTGATCTTATTGTCTCTACCTGCGTACGTTTTTATGATGCGGCCCATCCGCCATTCATTGGGGGGAGGTTCTCATCTCTAACCGCCACAATATTACCAACTTCCACATTAGCCTGGGGGTGTTTCCACTTATTTCTACGCTGCAAATCTAGCAAATATTCATTTTTCCATCGAGCGCAAAGTTGATGGTGAAGAGCTGTAAGTTTTTCCCATCTCTTCACGATAGATAATGGATTTGCTAAATTTTCGGGTTCTACAGGTGCCAACAAATTATCACCAATCAAAAAAATGAGCTGGTGTCAGGGCACTAAGATCATTAATGTCCTCAGACATTGGAGATATCGGGCGCGAATTTAAGCACGCCTCAATGCGGCTCAACAAAGTGGAGAACTCTTCCATGGTATATTTCATTTCGCCTCCGAGTCTGCGCAAATGATGCTTCAGACTCTTCATACCCGCTTCCCAGAGTCCACCCATATGTGGTGCTCCTGCTGGTATGAATTTCCAAGTGATTTCACGATCTGCATAGTTCTCATGAACTCTATCCTGAGCGGATTGCAGAAATTTCTGAAATTCTTTTTTCAGCATAGTAGACGCTCCTACAAAATTTGTGCCATTGTCTGAAAACACTTTAGCTGGACAACCACGCCGTGAAGTGAAACGAGAGAAAGCGGCCAAGAAAGTCGCAGTTGACAAATCACTAGTAGCTTCCAGATGTACGGCTTTAGTGGCAAAGCATATGAACAAACATATATAACCCTTTGTAATAAGGCAAGCTCTCCCAGTATAATTTTTAATATCAAAGGGCCCAGTGAAATCTACACCTGTCACTGTAAAAGGCCTTGAGAGAGTACACCGTTCACGGGGAAGAGCTGCCATAATTTGATTTGTTTCAGCTTTTTTTAAATAATATGCAATTCCTACAATTGCGTATGGTAAATTTTATGAGGTTTTTCGCTTTTAAAATCCAATATTGCACCCTCAATAATCGAAGCATGAGCTGATTGCCACCATGTAAAGAGATTTTATGAATGAATGATACCAATAATCGCGAAAATCTAGCCTCGTAAGGTAAGATTGCTGGATGTCGTTCATCATAAGTCATAGAGGGAGCGGCATCGAGCCGCCCGCCAACTCGAATAATACCATCATCACTCAAAAAGGGTTCAACGACAATATGCGGCTTTTCGAATGAATTGCCTGCTTACGACTCAAAGCTCTGTACTCTTCAGAAAAATATGCCTTTTGAGATACAAT
>JAEIFJ010002206.1:65000-72421 GCA_018903435.1 Leucophenga varia | reverse complement strand
CCGTCCAGTCTGCGGTGGAGAAGAGAAAGTTTAAAGGCTAATGAGACTGAATAAGGCAAAAATAAAAAACAGGGGGAAAGAATGCGGAATTCTAGGCAGAAGGGGAGAGCGCTGGCTGAAAGCAGAAGATATAATTCAAGAGAAGAAATATGATCGCATACGACAACGGGAGGGCGCAAAACTCTTACGTCACGTCAACAGCCAAAAAGCTGCCCAAGAATATAAGCAAACCTTGTGAAAGCGGTTAGAAAAAGTGGAAAGCGTGCAAAAAGACGCTGCCCAGAAAGCTAAAGTTCTCGACGTCTTGGTCAAAAAAAGCAGATTGAAGAAAGGAAAACCGGAAGCAAATCTAGAGACGGTGTCGAAACCTGAACCCAATGCCATCACGGATTTTAATCGGAATGATATTGAGTATGCAAGCTTCAGGAAAAGAAAGATACCATTATAATTAAATGCAATTAGTAGCTAAGCGCTTGATGTTAATGACGATTATTCTGAATCCTTAAAGAAAGCATGTAACATTTTGCTTTGGTTTGCAAAAACTACGTGCTAAGGAAAGGTAAAGAAGAGGAAAGAGGGGGTGAAAAAAAGGAATAAGATGTGATGACATTAAACCTACAAAGATATGTGCTTAGATGTGTATGTATACGTTCTTCCCACTACCATGATCACTAATTCCAAGCATGGCATATAATTTAAAGTGATCTCAAAAGATGATGGTGCCAAACTGCCATGAAAATAAGCTGCATAAGTAGGACTCTGGCTTATGACTTCAGCACATAGCAGAAATAGACAAAGTGAATAAGTTAAGATACAAAATATTAACTTTAATTGAATTAATTTTTCTCAAACTTTTATTTTCTGAAAGAAACTCCTGCGCTCAATAAGGATCTAATAAGGTATAGTATGAGCTGGTAGGATCATCTTAAGTTTATGAAGCAGACCAGCATGTCACATCCTGTCGAAGGCTTGCTTTACATCAGAAGAGGCCAGCCGAACAAAACTTGTTCTCCTCAAATGATTCCAGAATCTTCTCGACCAACCTACATGGCACTGTTCCGGCGTGCCATGGCTTTCTCTGAAACCGAACTGGTGATCGGGGATCGAAACGGCCTCTTCCAGAATTGTACATTCTACGCAGGAATAGTCTCTCAACAACTTTGAAGTACCGACAATAAACTTATAGGACGATATGAGGCGAGATTGGCTACGGAAGGCTTCCCAGGTTTACGTATGGTATTGGCTCGCATTTCCACTGGGTGGAAAGTGACCAAAATGGAAGCATTTGTTGATGATGTTGACGGTATCTGGCTTAATTGGGGCAACGCTTTGATGGCAGGAACATCAATATTGTATGTATACAAAGGCATTTAGACGATTTGGGAGTGCCATTTCGTTGTCACTTCATCCTCAACTTCGGGGATAGGGGCGACATTTGACAGGGCACGTCAAGGCAAGTTGAATTTTTCCTCTACCTCAAGTTAGGAGCATCTGTCAAATGAAGATGAACCGACACAGGTGATCGGCGAGGCTGTAGCTCTTTCTGCATCCGAGCGACACCAGCCGGTATGGACCTACGGTATCCCAGTGGGGGTACCAGCAGGAGTAACTTTCTATTATTCAAATATTTCAAAACAAGGCGCTGAGGATTATGTCAAACCCTCCCGTGTTCCCACACCAACAAAGAGATACTCGAGGAACTCGAAGGTATAAAGATTAAGCACCTCTTATATAAATCGGCTCGACATGCATACCAACACCCTCGCCATCAACCTACTCGACAACAGCTCCAGTATACAAAGGCTCAAAAGGCTTCACCCGCTCGATCTCCCTCATGGGAGACAATAACTCATGTTTATTTTTACTTTTTGTTTATTTTCTTTTCCCTTCCCCATCCCTTATTACTTATCCATAATGGCTTCACTAAAGCATTGTCAACTGTTCTTTACTCAAACGACTTGCTGATTGTCTTTTAAAGATAGATTGCCAAAAAAATTATCCGCTTTTAAAAAAAAAGTTAATTTTTCACAATTAACTTAATATTTAATGGATAGTATAAAATTCAAAAACAAACTTATTTAATTACTTTTTAGGACTTACATTAGTTAATTAAACACTAATAAAACTAATACACTATGTATGTGCAAGATAATTTAAGAAAAAGTTTTGTATTGAATAATAATACTATGTATATGTATATAAAAAGGCATGCATATATATACAAAAAATAAAGTAATATCAATAATAATTTTATTTTCATTTAAATGCAAGAAGATTTTCAAATACACCCAGTTAACCGCACGTAGGGTATCAATTGTTATTTTTAAATATATTTCGATAATTTTCTTTTGTGTAAAGTTAATTCAAAACAAGGAAAAACGTTAACTTCGGTGGAACCGAGCTGAAATACCCGTTGCATGGGCGTGTCGTCTTGGTTTTGACCCTGGATGACCAAAAAATGTTTTTACCCAATTGGGACCGAGTACATTCATAAATAATTACTATTTAAAAAAAAAAATCGAAAAAAGTCGATAAGTTTGTATGGGGCTATACCTAAAAATGGGCGTGGCATTCTCATTTTCGAACTTAACCTAGTCGTTGCCGAGAAAAGTTTAAGTTTAAAATTTCAGCCCAATAAATTTATATCTTCATCGAAAAGATTGCATAGCAACAAACAGACGGACAGACAGACGGACATGGCTAGATCGATTCGTCTCATCGAGCTGATCAAGAATATATATACTTTATGGGGTCTCCGATGCCTCCTTCAGTGCGTTACAAACTTTTTGACAAACTGAATATACCCGTTCACACTATGTGTAACGGGTATAATCATGATGTTATACTATTTAGTTAATAACGAAATGGTTGCATATACCCGATTAATTGCAACGTAGGGTATTGAAAACAAATATTTCATTAAAATTATATTTTATGCGATATTAATATGCTTATTAACAAACAGTTAGGTTGATCTTGTTGTAGTGTAAACGGGTATATTCAGTTGTCCAAAAGTTTGTAACGCATTGAAGGAGGCATCGGAGACCCCATAAAGCATATATATTCTTGATCAGCTCGATGAGACGAATCAATCTAGCCATGTCCGTCTGTCCGTCTGTCTGCCCATCTGTTTGTTGCTATGCGATTTATTCGATGAAGATACAAAGATATTGGGCTGAACTTTTAAACTTAAGCTTTTCTCGGCAACGACTAGGTTAAGTTCGAAAATGAGAGTGCCACGCCAATTTTTAGAATAGCCCCCATACAAACTTATCGATTTTCTTCGATTTTTTGTTTAAAAATAGTAATTATTTTTGAATGTACTCGCTCCCAATTGGGTAAAAACATTTCTTTTGTCATCCAGGGTCAAAACCAAGACGCCACGCCCATGCAACGGGTATTTCAGCTTCGGTTCCACCGAAGTTAACTTTTTTTCTTGTTTCTGAATGAATTCAATTAAAATTTGGTAAAATCAATTCTAACGTCAACTCTATCGATATGGTAAAGATCGGACTAATATATCATAAAGCCTCCATAAAAATTTGATCAAATTCATTGTGAAATTTTATCTAAGCGCCTATTTTAGCTTCGGTTCCACCGAAGTTAACGTTTTTCCTTGTTATATTTTGCATTTGATTTAAGTTTTAACACTATTTAACACAATTTTCGTTACTTTCTTATTTATCATGCACATTTATTTGGAAAATAAATATAAACTAATTGCAATAAAACTATTATGCTGAATTTCTTTTTTTTTTTTTATACCTGTTACACTAGTGTAAACAGGTATATTCAGTTTGTCGGAAAGTTTGTAACGCATTAAAGGAGGCATCGTAGACCCTATAAAGTATATATATTCTTGATCACCTCGACGAGACGAATCGATTTAGCCATGTCCGCCTGTCTGTCCGTCTGTCTGTGTGTTGCTGCGCGGTTTATTCGCTCAGTTTTGAAGATATTGAGCTGAAATTTTAAACTTAAGCTTTTCTAGGTCCTGTGTGGTTTCTATGTTAAAATCAATGTGCCACGCCCACTTTTAGATATGGCTCCCATAGAAAAGAATAACATTTTGTCAAGTTCTTATAAGAAAAAATTTATTTATAAAGCAAATGGCTTCAAATATGGTACAAATGCTTCGTATATTAAGCCAAATCTTCAGTTTAAAATTGGTCTAAATCGGACCGGGAATTCCTAAATTTTTAAGAATATATTTAATTTGTTTAGTATTTTGAAATAAAATTTAATACAAATGCTGCACACGAAGGTCTATCCACGTCAAATGTTGTGTAACAGGTATATGAGCTTCGGTCCAACCGAAGTTAACTTTTTTCTTGTTTTTAAATATATTTATATATAACAAAAATTTTAACACTTTGTATTTTAAATAGAATAAATAGAAACAAGGAAAAACGTTAACTTTGGTGGAACCGGTGGGGCTATATATAAAAATGAGCGTGGTATCCTGCTTTTGGAACTGGATGATATAAGAGGGGTTTTTATCCAATTTTGAGTGAATACATTCATAAATAACACCTATTTTTATACAAAAAATCGAAATGGGCTGTAAATTTGTATGGGGGCTACACCTAAAAACGGGCGTGGCACGTTAGTTTTGACATTGGAAGACATTAGAAGTATTTTCACCCAATTTGGAGTGAATACATTCATGAATAAAAGTTATTTTCATACAAATAACCGAAAAAAAGGAAAGTTTGTATGGGGGTTATACCTAAAAATGGGCGTGGCACTTTCATTTTCATACTTGTTTTAGTCGTTCGAGAGAAAAGCTTAAGTTCTGAATTTCAACTTAATATCTTTTAAACTGACCGAACAAACTGCGAAGAAACAAACAGACGGACGGACGGACAGTCGGGCAGACGGACATGGCTAGATCGATTCGTCTCGTCGAGCTGGTCAAGAATATATATACTTTATGGGGTCTCCGATGCCTCCTTTAATGCGTTACAAACTTTCAGACAAACTGAATATACAATACCATTCACACTATGTGTGGCGGGTATATAAATATATATTAAAAAAAAAAAAAAACAAATATATTTACAAGATGAGAACGTTTTCCTAATTTAGATGTTAAGCATTTGATTGTTTTATCACTTCAATTTTATTAATTGACACTGAAGGGTAGTATAGTGTACTGATTTTAAGGTGTTTTATCTATATTAATATATAAAGAGGAAATATTTGTTTTTATGTTTGAAATGAATAGGCTTCGAAACTACTGGACCAATTTAAAAATTCTTTCACCGTTGGCAAGTGATTTAAATAGTGGGAGGAGAAAAAAAGGAAAAGGAGAGGAAAAAAAGAGGAGGAAAAAAGGAGAGAAAAAAATGGGTGAGGGGAGGAGAAAAAAGGGGGAGGGGAAAGGAGAGGGAAGGAAAAGGGTGAGAGGGGAAGGAGAGGGAGGAGAAAAAAAGGAAAAAGGAGTGGAAAGGAGGGAGGGGGAGAAAAGAAGAAAAAGGGAAAAAAAGAAAAGAAGGAGAAAAAGGAAAAAAAAGAGAAGAAAAGAAAAGAAAAGGAGGAAAAAAAGGAGGAAAAAAAGGGGGAGGAGAAAATAAGGAGGGGGGGGTTAGCAAAGCCGCGAGTACCTGCACCCGTGCGAAGCCGGGCGAGTTGCTAGTCTATTAAATATTGAAAATTTATATGAACATTTGTGCACCCTATAGATTTTATTTATTTAAAGAAATAGAATTTCATTCTATATTTATTTTGGGGCAAATTTTAACGAGCACTATATTTTTAGTTGTTTTGGTACATTGTAATTTTATCTTTTTTTTTTTTGTTTTAACATAATTTGAATTTTCCTTTGACTTTTAGGATTTTTGTTAACACATTTGCATTTTTTTGTTAACGATTCTCGCCTGAGTAGCAAGTAGGTGAAAAACCGACAATCGACGCCGTAGCCAATAAAGAACGAACTCTCATAATTTTTATAAGCGCAGCACAGTTTTGGTTTCAGTATTTTGCAAGAGTTTCAAACTCCAGCACTACCCTACTTTGCCACTTGTCACAATAGGAACATGGCAAATGTCATCTTAAAATCCATTAATAATGAACTATTAAGCCATATTTAATTCGTGAAGAAAAATTAAAAGTTTAGCTCCTTACTAAACGCCAAGTCCGTAAATTTTAGAAATAATCGAGATAAAGATTGTTTTTTGTATTGTCTGATCGGAATAAATAGATATTTACCCATGTGGACAAGGCGTTGATAAAAACGTATCTCTCTCTTGAAAAGAAATATTGATCTGCGCACTCAAATACACAACCCTCCAAATTTCCATTTTTCGGATGCGAATAAAATGGGTCCTAGTGTTGCCGAAGGGAATTTTTGTGCCGAACACGAACCTGAGTTCAAAAATTTTCCTTCACGTCAGGTTTTCGAGAAAAAGGGGGTTGAAAACCCTTAAAATAGCGTTTTTGGCCATTTTTAAAAAATTGTAGAGCAGAACCCTGACGTGCTACGATCTCCGTTAATGTCTGTAATTGAAGGTTGAACTTTGCTCTTTGAAATAAGACCTAACCCAAATTGTTCGTATGAACTCTTGGGGTAGGGGGTGCACTTATGCTTAGGGGTTGGAAAAAATGATCAAAGTAACTAACACCCAATGTTAAGAAATACTAGAAAAAGCAGTGTTCCTAGGGGTACTTAATGTCGCTGATTACAAGTCTGCAGTCAGATTTCAAAAATTGTCATCAAATATAGCAATGAAATGGTTTGAGAAAGTTTTTCTACCACATGCAATGGCTGGTGGACCATCTCTTCTAGGCCTTGATTCTTGGACGGGACAAACGGAGAACAAACTTCAAACTGTTGATACCAGTGATAAAATTATTCATATTAAAACAATACCAGCTGGAGCAACAAGAAAAATCCAACCTCTAGACGTGAACACCTTTCGACCGTGGAAAAACTTTATGAAGCAATTTTCTGATCTAGTTTTGCTATGCGAATTTAATATCAATCTTCACTTAAGAAATAATATATTTAAATTACAGTCCCTGATACACAAAAAAATTTTCGTCGCCGAGATATCATATATAAACATGTTTAAATACGCATGGTATAAAAGCGGATACCTAAAGTCTAAACCACCTTATTGGGAAGCCCCAGCCTCTTATTGCTTCAAGGGAATTGAGACATCATGAAAACAAGATTTGTAATAAAATGAACATTATAAACTGTTCCTGGTGCAAGGTATCTATGTGCATAGATCACTTCTTCGACCCAGAATTTAAAAGTCTACCACATTACTGCTCCAATTATCAAGAATGAAATATTAAGATGAGATATTAAATAAAGACTCTACTTAAATAGTTAGTAATCAATTCATCTTGCCTTGACTAATCTATTAAAAACTTTATCTGACCTTGATTGGTTGGACACCCACTTATCTTGCCTT
>JAEIFJ010002206.1:0-62500 GCA_018903435.1 Leucophenga varia | reverse complement strand
GGATTTTTGGCAAAAAAGTCACGAAAAATCAGTACAGTTTTTAAAAAAAAATCATCATTTTTGGTACCAACCGAGACTTGACACGTTTGAAGCCCAAAACATCCTTCAAAATTGTATTAATTGATCCTTTCGATACGCCAATTTCATCAGCAATGTCTCTCATAGTTAATCGACGGTGTGCAAGCACTAATTCTTTTACTTTTTGGATGTGAGCATCGTCCGTTGAGGTCGATGGTTGATCATCTTCGTCTTCGTCTTCAACACGTTCGCAACCTTCTTTCAACAATTTATACCAATCAAATGTTGTTGATTTTAGTAAAGCTCGGTCCCCATAAGCCTTTTTCAACATTTTTATTCCATTTATTCCATTCAGAAAAAAAAATTTGATACAGGTTCTTTGATCCATTTTTTTGAATAGGTAAAAAATCGAAGACGATCCAAACCACGTGCAAGCAAAGCAGCTGTCAACAATTAAGTGAACATTCAAAATGGCCGAGCTTGTCGGCATAAGGAGAGACATGAGTACCAACCTAACGCCACAAAAAAAAAATTTCGAATATACGTAACCCGCGAAAATTCAAAATTCGCGATAATGTTTGAACACACCTCGTATATTTCTAATGTATTATAAATGATTCTAAAATATTAAGAAGTTTTATACCCGCCACACATAGTGTGAAGGGTATATTCAGTTTGTCGGAAAGTTTGTAACGCATTAAAGGAGGCATCGTAGACCCTATAAAGTATATACATATGTTCTTGATCAGCTCGATGAGACGAATCGATCTAGCCATGTCCGTCTGTCTATCCGTTTATTTCTACGCATTTCTTTCGATGAAGATATATAGATATTACGCCAAAATTTGGAACTTAAGCTTTTCTCGACAACGACTACTTTGTATGTTAAAGCCAAGTTAGCCACGCCCATTTTTAGGTGTAGCCCCATACAAACTTACCGAAATTTTTCGAATTTTTGTATAAAAATAGGTATTATTAATGCATGTATTCCCTCCAAATTGGGTAAAAACTCTTCTTATGTCATCCAAAGTCGAAACCAAGGTGCCACGCCCATTCAAAAGGTATAGCCCCCATACAAACTTAGCGGCCATTTTCGAATTTTTTTATGGAAATAGGTATTATTAATAAATGTATTTACTCAAAATTGAATAAAAACACTTCCAATGACATCCAATGTCAAAAACAAAGTACCACGCCCATTTTTAGGTGTAGCCCCCACACAAATTTACCGCCCACTTTTCAATTTTTGAATAAAAATTGGTATTATTTATGAATTTATTTACTCCAAATTGGGTAAAAAGACTTCTTAAATCATCCAATTCCAAAACCAAGATGCCACGCACATTTTTATGAATAGCCCCCATACAAACTCACCGATTAGTTTTGAACTTTTGTATGTAAAATTAATTATTTTCGTCTATATATTTATAAATGTATATAAGCAACTGATGATCACACATAAACTATTCAAAGATTCGTGTGGCGGGTATTTATGCTTCGGTTCCACCGAAGTTAACGTTTTTCCTTGTTTCATTTTGAATGCGTACGAATGACGCATTCGACACTGTGGAAATGCCCATATAGGAAATTCTACTTGAAACAAAAAAAAAGCCAAACTTATTTCAAAAAAATTTAATGACATGGCTCCGTTACGTTTTGACCAATTGAACCCTTAAGGTATCGATTCCAAATTAAACTCGAAGTTTCTAAGTTTCTGTATTGTAAATTGGCGTGGCACATTGCTTTTCATTGAAACATTTTATTACATTTGTCCAGTTATGTGAAGACTAAAAAGAATACATTCCAGATAAGGGTATTTTTATATTTTTTTCGTTTAAGACAGTTAAAAACAAGACAGATTTGTTCGAAAAAAGGCCAAAATGGCTATAAATTGTATTGTAAAAATGGGCGATTGGCATTTCCTTATCTAATCGATAGACAAATTCGTCGTATTTTTGCAAATATTGTTTATGAATAAAAACAAGAAAAAACGTTAACTTCGGTAGAACCGAAGCTTAAATACTCGTCACACGAATCTTTAAAGAGTTTATGTGTGATCATCAGTGGTCACCAAAGTTTACACACAATATTGGTTTCAAATTTGAAACAATTTTATCGAAAATATCTCAAAATGGGCGGTAAGTTTGTATGGAAGCCACACCTAAAACTGGGCGTGGCACCATGACATTGGAAGACAAAGGAAGTGTTTTTACCCAATTTGGGGTGAATACATGAATAAATAATAACCATTTTCATAAAAAAATTTGAAAATTGGCAGAAAGTTTATATTGGGGCTATACCTAAAAATGGGCGTGGCATCTTCGGTTTGACACTGGATGACAAAAGAAATGTTTTTACTCAATTGGGACAAATAATTAATTTTTTTTTATATAAAAAATCGAAAAAAAAACGGTAAGTTTGTATGGGGGCTATATCTAAAAATGGGCGTGGCACTCTCATTCTCGAACTTCACATAGTCGTTGCCAAGAAAAGCTTTTGTTTCCAAATTTCAGCTTAATATCTTTATATCTTAAACGAAAAAAAATGCCTAGAAATATACACACGGACAGACAGACGGACATGGCTAGATCGATTCATCTCTTCGAGCTGATCAAGAATGTATACTTTATAGGTACACGTCTCCTTCAATGCGTTACAAACTTTCAGACAAACTGAATATACCCTTTACACTATGTGTGGCGGGTATAAAAATGAAATTTGGTATACATGAAATACATAGAAATAATATGATTCTTTGGAAAAATTGGCGGTGGGCGTGGTGATTTTTTGCAAGGATTTCAGCAATAGGAATGAAACTCGGTGTTCATTTTAATAGGAACGGGAGTTGTTTGATCTAATGGAAAGATGGGCGGAGGGCCTGGCCCATATAAGCGATACACAAATACTTGGAATTTTCGCATATAGGATCGGAAAAAAGTAAGGTTCAGTGAAAAACTGTATGGCAAGAAAAAAATGATATTGTCATAAATATACTTACCTAAAAAACAACTTTTTTCGTCACCACATCAGGCCCGGGTATTTAAGCATAGCCACAGAAATTTAAAAAAATTTTTTTTTGTAATTCTCCGTGTAGAACATCAACCTCATTCAATAATTGAACCATTTTAACACTGAATAACCAAAGGTCATATTTGGACATGTTGACTGTATAATATATAATATTTACCGCTTCCAAATCAAATTTGACATTAAAGTTTTTCAATACGAGTAAAAAATATGTACAGTTCTATGCATGACTAGTGTGAACACGAATAAACGCTGATACCGAGCTAGCTTAACCACGATATATCCTACGTTTGATCATGCACAGTTTGTCACAGTTTTGTATTCAGTTCATATTTTATAGCATGATGCTATTATAGATACTCTTTATCCCCTGACAAGATGAAATTTTCTTGCAAACTGACAAATAAATGGGACGAGAGAAAGAGACAGAATACGAATACATTACCTGGTATAATTGCATCTAAATTTGGATTAGGTTTTAATGGGTGGTATATATATTTTATATTTCTTCAATCTTAATCTAAATAGATTTGATTAAAAAAAAATAGTTGGGGAACCTACATAAATTGTTCATATTTTGATATTTTTAGACAGTCAATAATCTAAACTCAATTTTTAATCTTAATAGAAAATACTACAACGATGAAATTTGGAACTGGTTAGTCATATGGTACAAATTCATTTCGACCATGGAAATCATCAGTGATCCCCGTGACTGATTTCCTTGGTCGGAATGAACTGGTACAATATGACTAACCACTAACAAATTTCATTGTCGAGTATTTCCTATTGAAACAAAAAATTGTGTTTAGATTATCGTCTGCTTAAAAAGTTCAAAATATAAATTCATATAAATTCCTTTATATTATATAGTAAATAGATTTACAAAAGTAGATATTTAGACTTGACTGTCGATGCTGATGTGCCTGTTACATACATTTCCAGAAACTTAATATATCATTTAACTTTACGTTTCGAGGGATAACAATTTTGCATTTAAACAAATTTCTATTTGCAATGATTGACATACATAAAACCCGAAACCGTGTAAATGTGTACAACTGTTCATGTACATACTTTAGTGTGCAATATATGGCACATATGTATGTACATACATACTATAAAAAATATACTCTATGTATGTGTGTATGTACGTATGTATGAATGTGTATAGTGTATATCCGTTTGTATAACTTTAAACATTCCGCGGGCAGTTTTTGAATTTTGAATTGAATTTTTAACGATTTGCATTTGACTACACATTTTCCTAGATGGGAGCCAAATGATATTCCATGAAATGCACAAAACAACCCAATGGGATTTTGTTGCGTTTAAAATTTACTTCTTGCAAAGTTCTTTTTTCTTTAGTCCTTCTTTAATTTATTAGGAATCAAAATATTAATCAGGAACCAAAATTTGTTTATTATTTATCGAATAATCTGCTTTGTGCGAGACTATGGGATCTTTTATTAAAAAAAAATAATAACTAATAATAAAAAAAATAATACATACTAATAACTTTCCTTAACTTAAATTATGAATCATAATACATGAGTAAGCATTCCGGATTGGTTTACTATAAATAAAGAATACAAATTGAAGAGGTGAAGCGGATTGATGAGTTCCGTTTCGTTCTATTTTTCCTATTTCTGCATTTCCTTCTGTTGTTTTTGTCTTAATTCTCATTGCTAATGGTTCACAAAACATTTTTTTGCCTGGAGCTTGCTAAATGCATATTATACCAATAAAAAAGTAGCTAAATAAATATAGAAAAGAACTTACCTTAAAACTTAAACTATACATCCATAATACCCCGTTTAGACTAAGTTGGGTTTGGGTTAACTGCGAGACCCAGGGTTTCAACCGTCAAAACACATAAAAAAATTTTAAAAAACGCAGAGTTGCATTAGGAAATAACAACGTTGAAAAGCATAAAATGCCAAATTGGCTGCTACAAAACTCACATCACTAGAAAAAGCAACAACAACTGACTGAATTTAAATTTAAATTAACCCGTAACAACCAACTATTTTGTTTTTGATTTTATTGTTTTTTAATATTTTTTTTACCTGTCCCACATAGTGCGAAACAAGTACATTTAATTTGTCGGAAAATGTGAAACGCATTTATTCGCTCAGTTTTAAAAATATTGCGCTGAAATTTAAGCTTTTCTATAACCTGAGTACTTTGTATGTTAAAGTCAATGAACCACGCCCACTTTTAAGTATAGCCCACCATACAAACATACATTTTATCAACAAAAATGCAGAATTTTATTTCTAATGTAAGGTTAACATTCTTTTTTAGATTCAATAAGCTTTGCAGAACGTTATTGTGTCTTTCAATTTTTTCTTATGGCATTGAGCAAAAGATTTTTTACAATTTTTGTTTGAAATCGGTGAAAGGCTTTTCTAGACCTCCTTTGCGAAACCATATCAACAAATGTAAACGTTTTTTCAGCTAGCGTGATTTTGTGTAAAAAAAAAAGTTTAAAATAAAGAAACAAATTTTTAATGAGAAATAGTATTTAGTAGTGGTAGTTTTCCACACCACCCATGAGGTACTACGCAAGGAGAATTTTTTCGTAGCTGGGGTTCCCCTAGAGGTATATTATGTCCCTTAAACGAACATAGGTAATGTCAGCAGAAAACAATTTACTAATGCCATTATATATTCAAAACTCCATTGACAAATTACGGGGAGAGCTGGCTGCTGAAAGTTTGTTAGTTGTTTTTAAAGCTTTTGAATAAGGCAAACTTCCATAGCAAAAGTTTCAATTAGTCATATTTAGTTAAAAGCCTGCAAAATACCTCCTGATGAATCTTTTTCCCATAAACTCTAAATAAATTTCAGTTTATCAGACGTTTTTGTCTTCCGTAGAGAGGCCTAGGTTAAGATACCATGGGATCCATGTCTGGATCTTATAGTCTCACGCAAATCGTCAAGCGAATGACTAAATTTTTTTCAGTGAAGTCACGAAAGCGTATACGAACGACTGCTTCGAAAATCTTTGCTCTAGCACTTGATTTTCTAAGTACTCTTGAAAACCACCCTAAAACCCTTTCCCCCTTACTTCACCATGTAGATCGGACAGACTAACAAACATAGGAGGAGGTATGTTCAACAACTTTCCTATCCCGAATCATTGTCGCCATTGAATTAAATTTAACATTTGGTTTCGTGGGCCGTAAGCCTGTACTTAACTTGAATGTATTATTTTCCCTCGAGCTCGAAAATAATACATGAAGCCAGCGTTGAGCGAGAGTATCAAAAACTGTCCAGCTCGACCTCGAATATGATACATGAATAGGAGAAAAGTAAACCGATGCTGTTGTTGTTATTTTTTTCTGTGACAAAAAATGACAGCAAAACTTGGACGATATTTGTTCGTTTCTTTTGCGTTTGTTGTTGTCGCTTGCCGTTTTACTCGCTCTCTGTGCTTTTAAGCGAGCGACAGAGACCAGCAACATTCGTGACTTTTCATTCTTTCGTTCCTTTTTTGTATTTTTGATATTCTGACATCCATTTTGCACTCTTTTCACCTTTTTCTGGTCGGCAAACACACATGTAACTTTGCAATTTTGACGTGTTTTTTAATTGAAATCGAAGATAAATCAATTTGAAGGTAAGTAATATGTTTAATTCTTAGTATTAATAATGTGAACGGGGTAGCGACATAAGTCCGCGCGACAATCTGCGCCGAACTAAGAACGACATATCTCCGCGACATATGTAGTTCTGTGCGGAGATATGTCGCTTGAAAACGTCATAACTCCGCGCGGAACTATGTCGCTAAAACGCGGAGATATGTCGAAAAATGTACCGGGCGGAGATATGTCGGCGGAGATACAGCTGCGGTAAAAAATATAGCTTGCCTAGGAATTATGAAATCCTTTCTTGTGGCTATGGTAAGAGTAAAAGGTCATAGATTTTCTTTGAATCGGCATTCGATTATTTTTTTATTAAGTTAAAAAAACAGATCTCTTGATGATCTTTAAAGTTTTTGGTTTTCATTTGTTTTTTATATACTGGACTAATTGTGTTTAAAAGACATATTCTATCCTTCCCGATATAATCACTTTTTATTGTTCAGCTTAGGTATAAGACTTCTACTTCATAAAGAATATTGCATCGCCAAAAACCAACTCGCTTCCAGTTTGCTAAATAATTTTGTAGAACAAGTTCCTTCATTGTAACATATACATTTTCCATGCTTACTTTAAATTTTCATTGCTTAACGCACTTAGGCAAACAATCTATTTTCTTTGGATCCTTAGAATCTGTAAGCGCTTTCCATTTGAAAACTTTCTTGGTCAGGTAAAAAAACTGATGAAAAAATCAGGTAATGTCATAGAGCAGTTATATAACCGTATTGTAGAGCGAAGTTTTTACAGAAAGTGTTCGATGTAAATCTAATGGCAACATAAAACACATGCTGCCACATACATATATGCAAAAAGTATCAAAATCGAAAGATCTCGAATTCGCTGTTTGTAAGTATTTGCTATTTTTTTAAATAATTTGTTCCTTCTTTTGTTGCAATAATTGCAATGTTTTAAACAATTATTAACTGTTTTTTTTACAGAAAACTTTAACTTATGCGGTCCCTGCAAATTTTAAGAACGGCGATACTATCGTCAAATGTTTGAAATTTGTTACTGCGACGGCCTCGAGTGAGGATTTACGGTTCATTTTATACCGTCTCCCCTATGAGTTTCCGGATGGGGAAACGTTTTTAAAGTGCGGTGGTCGGTGGCCATATCGTATAAGCCCAAAATCGAAAGCAACCACGGCAAAGACTGCCACAAAAAGTGCTACTTCCGCCACCACCACCGTTTCTACTACCACTGCCACCGATTAAGCCACCACCACCACTGTAAATGTCACTGATTCCGCCACCACTGCCACCGCTTCGCCACCCTCCTCTAGCCTAGTCAGGGCTAGTGACATTATTTAAAAAAAGAAAAATAATAAGCGACCACTTATACGCCGTCGCAGACACTCAAAAAAAAAAAAAAAATTAAAATAAAGTTTATTTCAAATTGACAAAAATAAATGAAATGTTTTTTTTTTTTTAATAGAAACACTTGTTTATACCTGTTACACATTGTATAAACAGGTGTATTCAATTTGTCAGAAAGTTTGTAACGTATTAAAGGAGGCATCGTAAACCCTATAAAGTATTTACACATATGGCCAAAATAATAAGTGCACTAGCACAACTTCGTTTTATATTGATATATTTAAAGTTTTATTAAATATTTATACCCTAACAAATGTATACTTTTCTGAATGGTAATTTTATTACCTTTAATATGATAATATTATAAAATTCTTCATTTTAATTTCAAAAATGTTGATCTAGTCGCCGTTTTAAAGAACTTCAGCTTTTTTAAATTCTAATTGCAAAGCAGAACATATTTACGATGCAATAGATTCGCAACGCACAGAATTTCACATGCTCACAAACAATACAAAAAACATAAATAAACTAAAAATATTACGAACTATTTAAGTGCTTTACATGCATAAACTGGTTACGAGTTATAAGATTGTGCTGCACCGGCCGAATGCGAAGTTGTTGTTTTATGTAAAAAATGTGAGCAATTTGTTGACAACCGCGAACCCACCGTAACTAAGTGCGGCCATATATTTTGCCGTAAGTGTATTGTGCGTTTTATGACCTTATGGGTATACAATGTTCTTTGTTTTTCCGTTCCCGGCATAAATGTAAAGGCAATCTGGTTTTCCTACACGGGAACCCACATCATACAATTGTCCCTGTGAGAAGCAATTCTAAATCTAAGCCACATAATTCCATAAATTAATTGGCTTTTTGGATTGTTATTACGAATGCTAAACGAATGGGAAACTGCAATCTATTAAATTGGAATTATGGGAATTCGAGGAATGAAGACATCTTCACCTTTGAATGGACCCGCAAATATTGTTGCTTTCGCGACATTGTTCATCAATTTCTTGACTGCGAGTTGCGGGCCGTTGCAGAGTTTCAGTTAATTGATGTTCCGTTACAGGATAATTGGCACAATTAAATTTTAATTTGAGTATGTGTGGTGGCATCCCCGGCAGATCGAGTGAATTCAAAAATTCCGTTGAATAATTGACGGCTTCCTCTACTTCCACATCGGTGTCTATTGACTTATATTAAGTTTCCGCAGTCTGAATGCTGGACTGAATGATATTATTAAGTACATAGACATCTCTATTTTCGGCGGCAAGGATGGCTCGTTCATTGAGCCAATCGTGATTGCTATAATTGATTTCAACATTAGGAATACTTTTTGGATGAAAATTACAAATATTATCAGGTAATGATATAAATCTTGACGTCTCATCGACTGGCAGCTTTCCGTTTCTAATGTACAGTAACTGTCATGGGAATTCCTCGGCTGATTGATCGTTCTGCAGCTGAACACGCATATTCTTTGTCAACTGTAATGTACGTACTTGTCGCCACAATGATGAATATTTCAGGCAAGCATTTACATATTATGTCGATCGAGAAATCACAGGCAATGTTTGTCTGAAATATCCTGCGAGTAATATTAATGCATTTTCGAATGTTTGATCGTGTCCACGCAAATCGCTCAATGATCGATCGAGAGCCTCCAGTGATTTTTTATGTGCCATGGTGCACTTATCCCAAACAATGAGTTTACATTTCTAAAAACTTTTGCCGTACCCAATGCTCTGGAAATATTGAACGTGGGAGTCTCGATGATCTGCTTATTCAACGGCAACTTTATATTCTATGTTGAAAAATTGCAAAGATTCATATTAAACATTTTTTAAAGCAAAATCAAAAGTTCAATCAAATTTTTAAAGTGGTTCACGTTAATCAATAAGGACAGAGTACAAGATTTGTTTCAAAGTCGTTTTTACTCATCAAGAAAAAAAATTTGTAAGAAACATTCAAAATGACAATTTTACTAATACGGCATCATGAAGTTCGAATGACGAAGATCAATAAGGCACGCACATGTATTTTGTTTACATTTTATAAAACGGTACTTTGACACACTCTTATTGGTTACAAGATTAAGATAGAAAATTAATAATCAAAACAAAAAGAAGAGCACGTGTGCAAGTTTTGTTTACATTTTAAATAACGGTAAATTGCAAATTTGCAGTGCAGTTTTTGATATATTTTGTTGCTAACTGCACAACTCTGTGCGCCTGGTGCAAAAGCATTTCATAGAATTTTAGTTTTGGCTAATCATATTTGTAAAGAGTCACGCTCTTTACAAATATATGTAAGATAAATAAATCAAAAAAACTTACCCATGACTGCTTATTTAATTTATACGATATCGTTTTAAACTTTAAGGAAAGATCACATCAGACATAATAAAACAACATAAGCAGGTCCATAATTTAGTGAAAAACCACTATACTTGTGATTGTCATTAACGCTATCAAAGCCCAATATTCACTGACGACAGATACCAAGAAAATACGATTGGCGGCCTGCAGGTGGCGCAGCAGTAGGGGCACGTGGAAACGCGAAAATCTGATATATTTGCAAACGCAGATACGTTATCAACATAAAAAGTAGATAAAAACCGAGTCCGAACACATTTTGTGTCAAAAATTTGGGCTTAAGCGGTTCAGAACTTTTGAAGTCTATAAGCCTTGTATATACGAACAGAGCATTTTTATATATATAGATAGATAGATAGATAGAAATAGATAGATTGATATAAATATATTATATAATAATTAATAATTTTATTTTGTGCTATGGCCCCAAAGCGTAAAAAGTCGACGCTATTTATCCGAAGAAAAGCACATTCTAAAATGTTCAGAGAGTAGGAAAGTTTCTGATAGCTTAGATGAGATATCGTCCAATTTGTTTTTAAATAGTGATTTAGATAATTCCGGCACTATAGAAGATGATATAAATAATTTAGGCATTATAGAAGATTCTAGTTCAAGTGATTTTAATATACGTTTAGCTCAGTGGTTATCCGTAAATAATGTTAGCACAAGACCTTCGAATGAATTGTTAAGGTTAATATCAAAAAATTCCAGGGTTGCCACAAAACATCCGATCATTAAAGTGCACTCCAAGGGGGATTATTAAAAGAGTTGTGATGCCAGGAAGCTATGTACACTGCGGGGGTTAAAGACGCCTTAACAGATTTTCTGTCTAATTTTTACGCGAGCAGGCCTGGTCAATTTTATTTAATGTTACTGGCACAAAACCAATATTAGTAGCTGCCATATATGTATGAAGCTAATAGTAGTTTTAGAAATCGTCTGCAATCAGAGCATCACAATATTCGTATTAGAAAGTTTACCAATTGATGTGGTTAGTCAGGTTTGCATTAGACTATATGCACGTAGCTTGCCTAGGAATTATGAAATCGTTACTAGTGGCATTCGTAAGAGTAAAAGGTCAGAGATTTTCTTTGAATCGGCATTCTATTAAAACAATTAACTCTAATTAAATTTCATTTCTCAGTTTTATACATATAGAATTTAATAGATAGCTTTAAAAACATATTATATCCTTCCCGATATAATCACTTTTTATTGTTCAGCTTAGGTATAAGACTTCTACTTCATAAAAGAATATTGCATCACCAAAAATCAACTCGCTTCCAGTTTGCTAAATAATTTTGTAGAACAAGTTCCTTCATTGTACACATTTTCCATGCTTACTTTAAATTTTCATTGCTTAACGCACTTAAGCAAACAAACTATCTTCTTTGGATCCTGAGAATCTGTAAGCGCTTTTCCATTTGAAAACTTTCTTGGTCAGGTAAAAAAAACTGGTGAAAAAATCAGGTAATGTCATAGAGCAGTTATATAACAGTATTGTAGAGCTAATTTTTTTAAAGGTTGTAGCTAATGAGCCAACTTCGAGTTTTAGGGACGCCCCAAATAATATAGTCCATAATGGTTTAATTTTTGACTTCAAAAATCCAATAGCTTCTACTTCATTAGAAATAACAATAGACTTCTAACTTTTTATACCCTGTACCCAAAGGGTAAAAGGGTATATTAAGTTTGTGCGAATGTATGTAACAGACAGAAGGAGGCATGATAGACCCTATAAAGCATATATATATTCTTGATCAGCATTGGAAGGGGAGTCGAACTAGCTTTGTCTGTCTGTCTGTCCGTCCGTCTGTCCGTCTGTCATGCTGTCTGCCGTATGAAAACGATTATTTCGGAGACTATAAGAGGTAGAGCTTTCAAAATTGAAACTTAGACTCTCCTAGGCCGTCAAGTGTGCAATTACAAACGGAGTATTTTTCAAATTAATTGCATTAAAAACAATATTTTAAACAGCGCATTAATTGTTAATCTTGAGCCATTTTTTCCATTTCCCGATAGATTCTACTCTTGTCGGTATTTTTTCATCAAAAAAAAAAAGATTTAGACTCTACTATTGCGTATTTCAGGTAAAATTGTTCATATATTTAATACAAATAAGCACATATACATTCAGTTTGTTAATTAATTTAGAACAGCTATGGAGAGCTACACCCAACTTTTTAACATGGATACACAGGAAACCCCACCCCACTACAACGGACATTCCACACAGCACAACAACGGACATCCGGTACAGATACAACGGACAATCTGGTAAGACGTTTTATATTAATGTCTCAATTAAACCTTTTGTATATCTTAGCCAAACTTGAAGAACTAATTGAGCAGCTTGTAAATACAGTGGGTCAGCAGTCAATTGTTATTGACGATCAAGTCAAGAAAGTGGATAGCCAGACTACTGAGCTAGTAGCTCTGCGATCAGAAGTAGCGTCCATTAGGACACGAGTTTGCGGCGAGGTCACGAGGACAAAAAATCATTTGCCATAAACTCCCTTTAAGTCCTAGGAGGAGTTCATGGAGTTTGAGCATACATTGGAGGAGGACATCGTTATAAAAAATATTGTATGTATTCTAGTAGTAATCTTTACTGTGCATTTCAATTGTCAAACTTGTTTTTATACCCGTTACACATAGTGTAAACGGGTATATTCAGTTTGTCCAAAAGTTTGTTAACGCATTGAAGGGATATCGATCCTGCGGATGTCATCTAGGACTTGGTCCTCCCAACGCAGCGGCGGACGTCCTCTCTGCCGCGCCCCTCCGATTTGATTCACGTTTTGCTTCCAAACTTTTCTTGCTGGAGCTTCTGTGTCCATCCGACACAGGTGACCAGCCCAGGACAGCATTTCGTATTGGATGTTCCTGACTATGTCGATGTCAGCATATAGCTCGTACAGCTCATCCTTCGTGCGCATACGGATGTCATTTTCCACTTTCACTGGACCAAAGATTCTCCGAAGTATCTTCCTCTCAAATACGCCCAACGCCAACTTATCCGATTATCGGATGTCATGACCCATGCTTTCTGAGCCATACATCAGGACCGGCATTATCAGCGTCTTGTAGAGTTTAATTTTTGTTTTTCTGGACAGCACTATACTTCGCATCTGCTTACCGATGATGTTGTTGTTGTTTACATCTGAGCCCAAATGGATAAAGTTTTCTACAGCCTCAAAGCTGAAGATCCATGTACTCAAAGACCGTCTGCGACGTGCAGATTGCCTGCGAGTGGATGACTGAACATACATATTAAAAATTAGAATAGAATTCATAGTTAAAAGTATATATTTTTTTTTTTTTTTACATTTTTTTGAGTCGCAAAAGATATCGTAAAACGCTCGCAAACGATATCGTAAAAGTCTCGAAAACGAAACTTGCGCGATAGTTGGAGAACGAAACTTTCACTGCCACAAACTGAGCGACGGGTGATTACTTTTCGTATCGTTTGCGAGTGTTTTCTCGTAAAAGTCTCGTTTACGACTCCTGAATCGATTCGCAGACGACATCGTAAGAGTCTCATACACGACTTCTGAAGTGAGTCGCAAGAATTTTCAAAAATTACAGTTTTTTATACAAATTTATATAAAATAAAATTTTGTGTTTTTTGCTTACAAATTTTTTTTTTTTTTTTAATTTGTATGGAAAATTTTAATTTTTGAAAAATTTGTTTTTAGAAAAACTTGAATAACTTCGTCAATTTATGTCGCATTTGTCCCATTAAACATTCATTTTACTCGTAATTAATCGTAATTTTGAAACTTATGACTGTAGATGTAGCTTTTAAACAAAATAGTTCAAGCAATCAGCGATGAAGTCGAAATTTGTGAAAAAAAAAAAACAAAAATTTTAGTTTGCCTTTAAAATACACAAAGATAGGATCGGAAATGTTATAACATGTAATACATCAATAGAAAGGTGTTTTTTTTTTCTTTCCAACGACAAATTGAAATACTTTGTAAGATGTATAGTTTAAGACATATAGTTGTTTAACACTATAAACCTCGAAAAATCAGTTTTTACCGTTATTTCAAAATCTCGACGTACAAGAGGAAATTCTAGTATACCAAAAAAATCTTTTTAGCTGTACATAAGTCCCATCCAATAAATTTTTTTTACATTTTTTTTTTGTCGCGCCGTGTAATCGTTTATATGTTGCAACTAGTCATGAGCTACATTGCTTGGATGTGCGTTATATGCAAGGCTATTTAGGCAATAAAGGATCGATCAAGTGGACACATCAATTGGAGCAAACGCCAATGTTTATATTTATCTGTCAAAGAAAACAAACTAAATTCTTAAAATTCGGAAAATTTTACTAAAAAAAAAAAGAAAAAAAATATATAAAAAAAGCGTATATAAAAAAAAAAAATCCCCCAGAATTTTGGGCCCTTTCAAAAAAACTTTAAAAATCCGTTACATTTGGAAAAAATAAAAATAATAAAAATAATAATAAATATATATACTACTGTTGGCAAAAAAAGACACTCCAGGAAAAAAATAGGAAGTCTCCGCTATGACGCCTGGCGGGGCCGAACACACGGTCAACGCATAGGCGATCATTTGAGGAGCTGAGCGATCATCATAGAAAATTAACGGAAAAAGCAAAAAAAAAAATGATACAGCTGTAAACGAAAAATACGCAGCTCTGATTCTGTGGGTGCGGAAGGAAGTGACAAAATGGTCTGGCAAGTCGAGTGCGTGTCAAGATCTGAAAACAACACTAAAGCGCAAGTCAATTATTTCGCCAAATGTTGATAGAAAAAGATCTACAGTTGCGAACTGTAATAAAACTTCAAATGATGAATAACGGTAAGAATGAAAGTGATAATATTACTAATGAACTAATTAACCCGACTGCGAGTTCATCTTCAAATTTGTCAACAAATATGTTTGCACTATTGGATGACAATCTAGACATGCACTCAACTGCTGCATCGACTATTCTCAATAATGAAGCAAGGGAACATAAGCCACCACCTCTTTTCATTCCATCCGTTATCAATATAAAGAACATGCTGCAGCAGTTCAACGATAGCAATTCTTAATGGTCCTGACAAAAGAAGGCTATATATAGAAGACTTTCAAGATCTGTGTTCCGATCATCCTGCAGTAATTATCTATATTAACGTCCCGGTTGCATCGGAAACCCCACAAAGTATATATATTCTTGATCAGCTCGATGAGACGAATCGATCTAGCCATGTCCGTCTGTCCGTCTGTTTGTTGCTATGCGATTTATTCGATGAAGATATAAAGATATTGGGCTGAAATTTTAAACTTAAGCTTTTCTCGGCAACGACTAGGATGAGTTCGAAAATGAGAGTGCCACGCCCATTTTTAGGTATAGCCGATTTTTTTTTCGATTTTTTGTTTAAAAATAGTAATTATTTATGAATGTACTCGCTCCCAATTGGGTAAAAACATTTCTTTTGTCATCCAGGGTCAAAACCAAGACGCCACGCACATGTAACGGGTATTTCAGCTTCGGTTGCACCGAAGTTAACGTTTTTCCTTGTTTTAATTTAGAACAACATCTCCAAAAATTAGCAACGGATGGCGTCTATCGTAGAACAGTTTTTCAAATGGCTGAGCATTTACATGTTCATCCTGGTCCATTTTTTGATGGTTCATATGATTACTATCGCACTGGAGGTAGTTTGGCGTTAATACCAGTGCCGGAAGCGATTTCGGCTACACCAATACTTCCGCATATTATGGGAAGCGGCTTAACAGAAATGAGTAAGCTAATAGCTTCTTATTTAAACTTTCCAAATTTATGCCGTAGAAATCATGCAATATTGTACAAACTTTTGGAAATTATAATAAGGACGCAGAAATATTCGAGGTGATATCGCTTTACGATATGTTGCTGATGATAGGAATGATCTCGAATTTAAAGATATTCTAAGTTTAGAGGCGTTTCACAAAATAAAGGCGATGCAAATAAATTGCTATTAAGTGATATGATACAAACAGTACGCGTTTGTGATATGAGCTAAGAAGAAATATTAAAAACATATAAACTATCACCAAATGAACGTATCTGCGCGAATGTATTGCGTGCCTGGCGCCGTGATAAATTTTATTATGCAAACGATTTTTGTTCCAACCGATGATCGCGCATGTGGTATGATTACAAATATAAGACTGAGCGATTTTGCTGATAACACGGAGCGACAAAAAAAAAATTTAAAAAAATTTATTGGATGTGACTAAGTGTTGGTTGTAGGTACAGTTAAATAGATTTCTTTGGCATAAAATAGTCCGGTCAATTTAGACATTAAAAAAGTGGTTAAATAACAAAAATTCACGGAGAGCCCTGGGGTTTACCATTACAAATAAAGTTTTAAAATCCCCATCGATCCTATGTGTGCTACCAAAAGTTACTCGCGGTCAAAGATCAAAATTTGGATTTTCTCGAAAACGGTAAGGTATCAAAAAAACCTCAAACCAAGTTGTAGATCTTAAAATTTTCTACAAAAATGATCTTCATGACTATTTTCGTAAGAGTTACCATTCCTGAGATATCTCGATTCTAAGAGTCACATACAGGATATGCACACATTTCCACGCCACCTCACAGTGGTCCAGTGCGCGGACAAAAGTCCGATTTTGCAACAATTTTTAAATTAAAATTTTCTTTTACACATGAGTTCTTCGCTATTTGAGCTATATTTTCTAAAATTATTAAATAATTTTAAGCATATTTACGCAGAAGTTCTTAAGGTTGAAAATGAAAATTCGTGCAAAACCTATGTAATAAAGATAACGGATATTTTTGTTTCTAACTAATTTTTGCGATTGAATTGTCTATCTAATATTTCAGAATAATTATAAATTACATTTAAAAAAAATTTTGATCATTCTGCCCCATTATGCTGAATGAAATTATCGTTTGATTATGAAAATCCAGACGTTCATTAAATAATAATAATTTTAAACTTGATTATTTTGGCCCTTCCACCAGCTTCCATCCAAACTCCATTTGCATGTTACTAGTAGAACCCTCTTCTTCAATATAAAACAGGAATTGCGAGCGCAAACGTTTGCAACTGAAAATGGGAAAGGTTTTTTTCTGAAATGAGCTATTTTTTAAAAATCAGTGTCACCTTTCGAATTGTTAGGTTGTATTTAGATTGTAATTTAAAAGTTTAAATAGAGATCGCTGACAGACCGATTTCAGTAATCGAAAGACAGATAACAACAATCGATGATCGGTCTTCTGACGACAGGCAAGTTGCCTGAGGCAATACGACCAACGAACGAACAAGGCAGTCGAATTCCGAACGTGAACGAGTAAAGACAGCTCAAAAATGTTATGTTTGCGGCGCAATACCAACCACAATGAACAACATCAAAAAATCAATTCAAAAAGAAACTGATCCTTCAACATTTGAGTTTGGTTTGTCTCCTACATGCCCGGATTAGATTTTTTGAATGTCTTTTGGATATCTCCTATCGATTGAATTTTAAAAAGTGGCAGGTTCGAAGTTTGTTGGAAAAAGCTAGCTTCAATGAGAGAAAAGCTGCCATTCAAAAAGATTTTAAGAAAAAGATGGGTTTGCTAGTAGATATTCATAAGGCACAAGGTAGCGGAACAACGAACGATGGTAACACAGCACGTAGATTTTTCAGTGATCCAGTTACATCATCCGAAATAACCGGCATTGATATACGTTTAATAAAACGCTTTGCCACAATTTTACAAGCTCTATCTTCTAGTTTGGAAATTAATGTCAAAAAATTTGAAACATATGCCCTCGATACTGCCAGACTCTATGTTGAATTATATAACTGGTATTATATGCCAGCTTCCGTCCATAAGATATTGATTCATGGAGCAGCTATAATAGAATCTGCTTTGTTACCAATTGGACAACTTTCTGAAGAGGCTCAAGAGTCGCGTAATAAAGACTTGAAAAAATTTAGAGAAAATAATACTCGAAAGACTTCAAGAAAGGATACCATGACTGATTTAATAAATGTTTTACTAGTTTCGTCTGATCCAGTGATCCTATCGAAAACGGCAATTGCTAAGAAACCCTTACAGCCTCTATCAGAAGAAGTAATGGCTCTACTGATAATACCAGATAATCAATCACTTCACACCTCAGAAAATGAGAACAGTTCTTCAGAAACTGAAAGTGATTGCTAAAGAAAATTCGAAATTTCATTAATAAAGCTACCGCTAAAGGAAAGGTATTTCTTTTTTAAGTTCGATTTGAATTTTAACATTTAAATGCTTTGTTCAAAATGTTCTGTTTCTCTATTTTTAAAGAGTCTAATAAAAATTTTCAAAAAATTAAAAAAAAAAAATTTAAATTAAAAAATAAAAAAAATTTTAAAATTAAAAAATAAAAAAAAATGAAAAGTTATAAAAAAAAAGGAGAGCCTAATCTTACCGTAAACCTCCACGGGGTGCTCTCTGGGGTCGTGAAAAAAAATATAAAACATATTCACCAGCTAATTACGGAAGTACCAAATATGTAATTTATTACATATTACCTGTTATAATTATTACCTACTATAATTTAAAAAATTTTCAAATTTGAGTTCGCTGTTATAACTTATGAATTTTGCGCTCCATAATTCATCCATCCTTCTGCCTTTTGTAAACTAAATTCAAACACGTAAACCTCGACCACAAAAACCGACGTACAAAGTTTCAAGAAAGTCCAAACTTTTAAAGAAAATTCTTCCGCCATATTGCACACGACATCTTTAAATTTTGTGAAACGACAGTCAGATTCGTCATCAGCGACCCCAAAAACCCCTAGATACAAAGATTTAAGAAAATCCGACAATTTTTTATAAAATAGTCCGCCATATTGGATCCGCCATTTTGAATTTCATAAAACTAATGTCAGAATCGTAATCAGCGACCCCAAAACTCCTAAATAAAAAGTTTTAAGAAAATCCATCAATTTTTTATAAATTAGTCCGCCATATTGGATCCGCCATTTTGAATTTCATAAAACGAAGGTCAGATTCGTAATCAGCGTCATCAAAAACCCGTGAGTGTACGTTTTCAGCCTAATTCGATGAGTTTCTGACTTTTGTCCGCCCTTTCCATCAGTCCGAGCACTGTGCACCTGTGAGGTATTGTATTCGCCTCGTTTTTTTAGGGTTATTTAGGGTGTCGAGAGGTGATGAGTTTACTGAGTATTTAGTACCCCTGAGCTAGGTTTAGGTTAACTGTAAAACCCAGAGTTTAACTATCAAAACACATACAAAAAAAAAAAAAAAAAAAAAAGCAGAGTTGCATTGCGAAATAACAGTGTTGAAAAGCATTAAAAGCCAAAATCGACTGCTACAAAACACACATCACTAGAAAAAGCAACAACAACTGACTGAATTTAAATTGACCCGTAACGACCAACTATTTTGTTTTTAATTTTTTTTTTCTTAATTTTTTATTCGCTCAGTTTTAAATATTGATTGCGCTGAAATTTTAAATTTAAGCTTCTCAACGACCTGGGTGCTTTTTATCTTAAAATCAATGCGCCACGCCCACTTTTAGGTTTGGCTCCTATACAAACATATATCATTTTGTCAAGTTCTTACACGAAAAAAAAAATTATTTATAGAGCGAAATGCTTAAAATGGCTTTTATCAAGCAAAATTTTTAGTTTAAATTGGTTTAGATCGGACAGCATATTTCTAAATTTTGAAGAACATTTTTAATTCGTTTAGTATATTAAGACAAAATTTAATTTCAGAACAAATGGTTTGCAATTTTTCAAATGAAGTTTTTGTTGTTTGTTGAACGACAACAGCTGATTTGAGTCACTTTCATAAACACAAATTTTTGTTGCTTGAAGAATAACAACAGCTGATTTATGTCAAACCAAACCCTAACCCAGTGTAAACATGGCATTAGAACTCAAAAATCTGTTACAACAAACGTGGATTGCAGAAAATCATACACCCGGAAGACTTCAATCGCTGCAGTAAAAAGACAACGTGAGGAGGAATAGGCTAGTACTTTAAAGAAGGTCCACCTTGTACTACAACGCCAGTAAGTGAATCAATTAAAAATTAAAAATACTGTTTATTTTGTAGCAATCAAGCCAATGAAGAAAAAAGCGCAGCATCTTCGAAAAAAAAAAATTTATACCGTGACTACACTAAAATTCAAAGAATCCCTGTTGAAATTAGCTAAAAGATCGTTCTGCTGATGTTGTAAAGATTGTTCTTGAACGTATTAATTTTAAGTATGATTTAGTCACAGCTGATGCAAAATACTATGACAATTGTTACAAATCTTTCTTAAAACCTAATACTGGTGGTAAAATTGGCCGTCCACAAGATGAAACTGTAAACTCTGCGATGGACAAAATTTTTCAATTCATAAAAACGAGTGATGATTGCCAGTTTTCGTTGGATGAATTGATGAATGTTTGTCAAGATGAAGCTTTAGATGACAGAACTATAAAAATACGATTGAAATTGAAGAATGGCCGTAGAATTATTATTACAGAGAAGCCTGGAAAATTAACATTTAATTGTTTTTTTGACGATTACCAAGTCTGGTCCGATAAAAACACTTTAATGAAAAAGACAAGCGGTTAAAAACTTTGAAAGCTACGGAAGCAATTGTTCGTAAAGATATTGAATCTTGCGTTTACGATAACACTATGTACCCCCCACCAGGTAGAATGATCGAGGATATAAATAACGATATTCCCGAATCATTGTCATATTTTTGGAACAAGTCATTTTAAAAAAGTAAGCGTCATAATTTAGATCATCTAAAGTTAGTTTGTACGAATATTACTAAATACATCATGAATGCGGTTCGGCAAGAATCTTTAAATCTAAACTACAGCTGGGTCTTTCAGTTTTTTTACATACAAATTTTTTTGTCTTTTGGTTTATGCAAATCTTACTGTGAATCAATGAACTGTGAATCAGCATCAGTTTTCAGTCGTCACCTCATATTTTACCACCATAAACAGGCAAATTCATTCAAAACGTTGCAGACAATGTGCAAACATGGCTATGCAATCAGCCGAACCCAGAAGACTGGTGGAACCAATTAGAACTTTACTTCTATCTACTTCAGAAAAAATCCTCAAGACTCTTTTTTCAATTACAAAAAAAAAAAAAAAAGTCGGGTTGCTGTGTTCTCCAGTACATATGTATCAATTCACAAGGTCAGTCTTGCTCAAATGTTAAGTTGAGTACAATAGAGGAAGATTGCTGTGATTTTAATGAAGAGACTAGTGACTCAGCCACATTTGAACAATTTATGAACATCCAGCAAGTGGAAGAGGAAGAAGAAGAAATCGAAGAATACATGACTGTTCAAGTACACTTTCAAGAGTATAAATCTGATTAAAATGTCTAAAGAAATCAAAACAATAGTTAACCCAATGATCATTAGCAATGTCAATATCAATAATAAGGTAATATCTGGAACTTGATGGGTATTGTTCTCTTAAATTATCCTAAAATTGTCATGACTGTTAGTGGAGTAGGCCTACAGGGAAATGTGGAAATGTGTGCATATCCTGTATAATGTGACTTTTAGATTCGCGCTAACTCATTAATGGTAACTCTTTAGAAAAAAATCATGAAGACCATTTTTGTAGAGAATTTTAAGATCTACAACTTGGTTTGAAGTTTTTTTAAAAAAAACTTACCGTTTTCGAGAAAAATCCAAAAACCTCAAATTTTGACCTTTGACCGCGAGTAACTTTTGTAGCACACATAGGATCGATGGGGATTTTCAAACCTTTATTTGTAATGGTAAATCCCAGCTCTCCACCAATTTGTGGCTGTCCGGGAATTTTTGTTAGTTTAAATGTCTGACTGGACTAACAAGTCCGAAATCTAAATAATGGTTTCGTATTAATTTTATAAGATGGGGAATAGAGATGGGCGTCGGGCGGGAATCCCGCGGGATCCCGCCCAATCCCGAAAAAATTTCGGGTCCCGAGCGGGATTTCGGGATTGGGAAACTTTTAAAATTTTCGGGAGTTTTCGGGATAGTCGAGCTATCCTCCCGAACTTTTTAAAAGTTTCCCGATCCCGATCCCGAAAGGGACCCGCGGGATCGGGCGGGATTTTTCGGGATTCCCGCCCGACGCCCATCTCTAATGGGGAACATCAGCAAAAGCGAAAATTTTCAAACCTTCATTTGCTGGATGTTAAAACCACGACTTAGCTAAAAATATATTAATGTCTTTATATATTACTTATATGCTTTTGGTTTCCTGGTCCCAAATCGCACAACAGAGCTACCACAGGGTAGCCAGCGTTGCACAGCTAAGTAAATATTTGTTCCAACTTCTTTACGTCCATCCGACAGTCATATTCATAAAAATAGGCTGTTTCCACTCCGCACAATCGCTACTTGGACATGGTTATAAGGTTCATAAACCACATCTGCAGAGGCATCGTACTCAAAACTGGACCCAATCTTCATTTCATCAAAATCCAGCACGCACAGTTTGTCGAATTCAGTCAGAACCTCACTATGCTCCATAAGGTATATTACAACGTTAAGCCTACCACTTTCTATTTGCTTAACCATCTTTGCAAAGTGGTAATGCTAATCAGCTGTTAAGACATATCCCATACGATATGTCAACAGAATTTTACATTAATTGTTTCCCACTTTTCAATTTTTTATTTGATTTGCTGTGAAAATCTCGGCGAAGGACAGTATTTTCTTGCTCCAACATACGTTTTTTTCAGCCATGCGAATAAAAACAACCTACTTTAGAAGGTTTTGAACTTAAACTCTGTAATCTTCACCGGGATTATATATTAAATATAATTTAAAAATTAATTTCGCCGTTCTTACCGGATGAAGATGTTTAAGAAATGGCACAAAAAATTAGTACAATACCAATACAAAGAGCTCGAACCCGTTGAAAAACTCGTCGAACCCGTACCCGTACAAGTGACAGAGTCTGGCAACAGCATTTTACATGAAACTGTTGATTAAGATGTAGAATCGGCAATAAATACACTTTTAAAACGACGCTTAAGCAATGTTTCGGTTAACCGAAACATTGTGAACATAAACATTAATACTAATCCTACTTCCAATTTTCTATTTGAATAATACGATACATTGTTTAGATACTCAATGGCGTTAAATTTTAAAAATTTCTTATCCAATGAACTTTTCATGAGATTTTCTTATGTTAATAAATAATTTGGTAACAAATGAACATGTTTTTTTTAAAACAAATATTTTCGTTGCAAGTTGTTGCTGTAAGGGTACCCTTACCCTTATATGAATCAATAAACACATTTCTCTGATTTTACTTTCTACTTCATAACTTTTACTTTCTCTTTTAGCAACAAAATATGGAGGTTATGGAAAATCGGGTTTAATGCATACAAGCAATGAGAGCTTGTTTTTAATGAATTTAGTCCCTCTTCGTCTTGAATGCTTAAACGAACGCACTCTTCGAATAATATGGGAAAATCAAAGACCTTGTCACCTAAAAATTGTTTGCACATCATGTTTGAATATGCTAAGGAAAATAAGTCTAAGATCTTGCTGGAATTCGGAAACATTAATAGTCAAATAAAAAGATTAAAAGCTACCAAAATTGTAATAAACTATACTGTTTATTTTGTTGAAAATTAACTGATTGTATCAATGATAGATGGGAAAGAATGACAGCATATCACCAACACTTCTTTTGCGGCAAACTGTTCTATTTGTGGAGACCTAAAGGTATGAATCTGAACTCAGATTTAACGTTTAGCATGCATGGATTAGAATGTTAGAATGTGTATTAAAAATAAGTTATCGAATTCTATTTAAATGATGGACATGCAGCACCCCAGAAAACAAAATATTCATGACGAAAAAAAAAATATTAAAAAGAAATTCTCCAAAACAAGGGTCGGATACAAGTCCTAGCCTCAGAAAAAATAATCGAAATACAAAAATTTAAAAGTTATGCTAAAGAGATAGCTGAATTGTAAATATATATATAGTTGGTATTATATGCCAGTATTAATGCATAAAAATTTGATAAACACCTTCGTTATCCCAATTGGCCAGTTATCAGAAGAAGCTCAAGAAGCAAAAATCAAAGTACTTTTAAAAATGCAGAGAGAGAATAACTCAAGAAAAAAAGTCGCATAAATACGAATACTGATATATTACATTATCTTTTATTCCCAGCTGATCTTTACATATCAAGCTATTGATGAACGAAGTGGTTTTCTCAGAAATTTATTTAGATTCTAGGATACGCAGGGTTTTGATAAAAAACAAATACAGGCCAGAAACCGGTTAATTTCATTATTTCCACAAACAATTGCGGTCAATAAAAAGGTCAGCTCATATTCTTAATAGCAGAACATTATAGGTATTTCAAATTTAAGTTTTTCGAGTCGTTTTTTCTTTTACCGCTACCTGGATGAAATTAAGTGATAAGTAAAACTTAGAATTCAGCAAATTTTATGTTTAACAGTTTGTTAATTTCTAAAATATTCTTTATATTGGTTCATATACCTAAGAACCACAAATTGCATAAGCGAATTCTGGATACGCTTTAGAAAGCTTTGTTTTGACACCATACAGAAGTGAAGAGGTGGAATCTATGCATCGTACTCGTTAATGTATGTTGTTCTTTGCACAATATTTGCCATACGCTTAACTTAATAATGTAGGATAACTTGCGAAACAATCGATTTTTCATTTTTAAATAAATTGGTTTATATTTTTACTTACTTCTTTTTTAAATTTCTGGTAGTGCTCCTGTTGACATGTACGACACACGACAGTATATATATATATGTATATATATATATATATACAGTACGACACATGCATATAACATACAACCATTTGTGAGTGAATATCGAAAATCGATCATTCGATCGGTCATAAAATCGGATTAAAATCGGTTGTACGTTGAAGGATATTGGAGGTTAATGGCGCCATTAAAGTGATCGCCAAGTGAAAGAAGTGAAAAATAAATCTGCAATTGTTTTTTCTTTTATTGCATTATTATCTGCATTTCTTTGCTTATGTTGTGTGATTTAAAAGTTTAAAAGTGATTTAAAGCTATTTAGTGAAGTGCTTTATTTATTTTAATTTATTATTATTATATATTAAATATTATAATATGACTAAGTGTACTAAGTTGGGGGTCGTTGGGCGTCCACATGTCAAATGTTCATGGTGGCGAGCGACCAAATATTTCCTGTACAAAGTGCGGTCGTAGTTTTTTTTGGTAGGACTTCTATGTACAAGCATAGGGCTACTCGCACTGTTGGGGACAATTTGCGGCAGCCGCAAATTGAAGAAAAATTATACGACGGAGCAACGGACATCGATAGGGAATTGGTAAAAAAGAGCGACATCTTTTTTAAGGCGTCGGATACTAGGGCAATATTGCCAATCATGGTCGCTAATGGTAGGAAGTTTTGGGAGGAGCTATATAGGATTTATGATAGTTTAGCGCTGTCTAGATGCAACTTTGTTTATCTTCTGGTCGATCCCGCCAGAGTAGGTATAGGAAATGCTTATCGTGTGCAGACACACTTCAGAGAGGCGATAAGAGCACATGAGGTACTGGACGGTGAATTGCATAGTGGTAGCTCTGGTAGGAGTTTAGGTATGAGCCCCAAATTGAAAGCAATTTGGAGTATCTGGGATGCAGGTAGGAAAGTAGGAGTAAGAAAGTTATTCCTTAACGTTACGACGTTACGACGTTTCAAGCGGAAGTTATGGAAGCGTTGCTAGTTTGTGAATTTAATAGTTTGACGAACCACAATGACGGTAATTTTCCAATTACTGTAAAGGAGTGGAATTCGATGCAGAGGACGGCGGTTACATGTTTCGGTTGACCAGAAGTGTCAAAAAGTTACATGGAATGCTTTTCGTCAAACCAATTAAACTTCGAATAGTTATAAGTTTTTGTTGTATTGAATTCGATTAAGTTTAATTTAAAGTTTAATTTTAAATTTAATGGTGCGGTATACCTATCGGGGCGCATTATCCCAGCCATTTAAAATAATTTGGGGATAATGCGCTTACATGTAGTACCTCTTTGGTAGTATGGAAAGCTACACATGAAAAATAATTATATTTTTATATTTTTATAATCTATACTAGTCTATACTAATATTATAAAGAGGAAAGATTTGATTTTTTTGTTTGTTTGTTTGTTTGAAATGAATAGGCTCCAAAACTACTGGACCGATTTAAAAATTCTTTCAACGTTGGCAAGCTACAATATTCCCTAGTGACATAGACTATGTTTCATTTTCAAAAAAAATTGGGGATGCTTACTAAAACTTAAATAATCTAACTTACTAAACCCATACAAAAAGTTATTTTCAGATTTTTTTAGATAAGTAAATAAGTGATTTAAATAGTTTTGTTTTTAATTCTCAATTTTTTTTTTAAAATAGGTAATAGTTGTAGGTTGTATTTGTAGGTAGCTAACAAACGTTAAGCTAATGATTTAGTGTAAAAGCATTATTTTGTCATTTTAAAGTGCCCAAAAGATCAAGATCTAAACTTTCTAGAAATAGTTCCCAGGCTAGGGCATCAAAAATACGTCGAAATAGAGCATCTTCATCAGAAACTAAAAATCGTCTATCAGGTCAGAGAGAATATGTGTCGCAATCGCGTGCCAGAGAGTCGAGTATCGAGCGCTCACAACGTCTCGCTGAACAAAATTGGAGAACCACCCAAATACGCGCGCGAGAGTCCAGTCTTGAGCGTTCACAGCGGCTTGCTGAGCAAAAATTTAAGAACCTATCAAGTGCACGCGCGAGAGTTAAGTACTGAGCGTTTTCAGCCGCTTGAAGAGCAAAATGCAAGAAATATACAAGCTCGCTATAGGGAATCAAGCTTTGAGCGTTCCCAACGCCTTCAAGATCAGAGAGCGACAACAGACGTCCAGAGCTAGAGCTCGCAATCAAGTTTTAGCTCTTGTAATAGATCGGCTTTTAGATACGATCCACAGATTGATTAAGCTCAACAGTCTTCCGTCCAAATCGGCGACATGACAAAGATCTGTCCTAAGTGTTCTGCCAAAAAATGGGTTGATGAAGCTAATGGCATGGCTGTGCTTCTGGAAAAGTTAGTCTCCCCAATATTAAAGAACCGCCATAGCCAATGAAAAATCATTTGACAAATAATCATTCGCTATCTAGACATTTTTTAACCAACATCCGTAAGTGCAATAGAGAGTTTCCATACGAAAAAGATCAAAGTTGCAAGTCAAGTTTTTGTTCAAAGTTGGTCAATTTGTAGTATTTGGGGGTAGTAATAGCTCAGTCAAGTATTTTTTAAAAATTTGCAAAATTTTAGGAATTACGTCACTTTTAATTTTGGTCCTTTATTTTTTCAAACTCTTGTAATTTAAAGAGTTTTTTAACCGATTTCAATGAAATTTATAGGGCGTGTAGAGAAAATTGTAAGGTTTTAAATAAACTTGAAGTGGATTTAAAAAGTTTAAAAATTCATGTAAAAAAACACAAAAAACATTTTTAAACCTTTTTTTCTATGTGTGCTAATTCATATTTTTATTTTCGTCACAATATAATGAAAGCTTATTATTTTACCTTTATTTTATTGGGTAAGGGAATAAGTTTCCGTCCTTTTTGGACCAGTGTTATGTTATTATTTTTGTGGCCGCTAAAGTACTTAACTCGTGCTTGAAAGATACATGTGTGAGCTTTGGAAGACATTAGTGAATATTCGTCTCCAGTGGATAAACTCTTTTTGTTTTGTGACTTTGAAGATGGCAACGTTTGTCCCGAAAAAAACAGCATTTGCGGGACGTTTTTTTTTTTTTTTTTTTTTTAAAAAAAAGTGCTGCTGAAACGCATCGCATAATGGTTAGTGTCTTGGTGATATGCCCCTTCATCACCATAGACACTAACCATTATGTGCGTTCCAACACTTTTCTTTAAAATAAAATAGTAACACTTCCCCAAATGTCGTTTTTCGGGAAAAACCATTTTCAAAGTATAAAAGCCTACACTGGAGACGAATATTCACTAAATGTCTTCCAAAGCTCACACATGTATCTTCAAGCACGAGTCTGCCCTTTACCCAAAAATAATACCTAATAACACTGGTCCAAAAGGACGGAAACTTATTCCCATACCACAATAATAAAAAAAAATCGATGGAGGGTCTTTTAGTTGTCGAGATATCGTCAAAAAAGTGTTACGCTGCACGTCTTCTTTCCTATGTGCATAACGGTTTCTCCGTTTCATTTACGAAACCGCTCGTAACGTTCATAAATGAAACTGAGAAACGTAGGATAGATGACGTGCAGCGTAACACTCTTTTGACGATATCTCGAGAACTAAAAGACCCTCCATCGATTTTTTTTATTAAAATAAAGGTAAAATAATAAGCTTTCATTATACATATTGTGAAAATAAAAAAATATGAATTAGCACACACAGAAAAAAAGGTTTAAAAATGTTTTTTTTGTTTTTCTACATGAATTTTTAAACTTTTTAAATCCACTTCAAATTTATTTAAAACCTTACAATTTTCTCTACACGCCCTATAAATTTCATTGAAATCGGTTAAAAAACTCTTTAAATTACAAGAGTTTGAAAAAATAAAGGACCAAAAATTAAAAGTGACTTAATTCCTAAAATTTTGAAAATCTTTAAAAAATACTTGACTGAGCTATTACTACCCCCAAATACTATTGACCAACTTTGAACAAAATCAAAAACTTGACTTGCAACTTTGATCTTTTTCGTATGGAAACTCTCTATTGTTTTTTAAAATTCCTCTGATAATATGAATTCAAATAAATAATGTGGAATGCATAATTGCAGATATAGCTTTCATTTAACGGTATATACAATTAATAAGAAAGAATAGCCAACAAACTGGTGGAGTTAATCGATTTGGCAACTGAAAAAAAGTAATAAAATTAAATTTAGTCTTTACATTTTTAAGTTTTTTATTACGGAAAAGTTAGTTATACATTTTTATTACAACTTTTCCATAAAAATGAATGTTGGCAATTCGGTAATAATATAATTTTTGTAATTAATTCATAGCAGCTTTATGTTAGCGGGATTATTCTTTGAGATGATTCAGCAATATTATAAACAATGTCTTCTTCATCAGTTGTATGCGAGGATTCATTTCGATTTCTTGACAAGTAATCGTGTTGAACAGGAGGAATGAATTTTAGCAGGTCCATCATGTCTCTCCATTTTTCCTTTGTCACAGTTCTACCTTTAGGGTATAATAAAGGCTCATCTATACTTTTCAAACTTTGCGGTCTACCCACTAAAGATTTTCTTATATTAATGGCTTAAAATTCTGTATCTGTTTTATAGTCACATTTGAATTGTACGAGATTGGGTTTAAACCTTTCTAACTTTATCCAGCGTATTTTAAACCAATTTACTGGAAGCCCTGTGACGGTTACTTTTCTGTTAATGATAGACTGTTCTAAAGGTTTTGTTGACAAAAAAAACTTGGTGAGTCATTTGGATTAGACGAAATGGTGCTTTCTTTTTACATGTTTTGATGATATGGTACCAATCATCTGGTGAAAAAAATCAATAATGGCAAAATCTGAGTCTGTTTACATAACACTGGGTTAAATTTATGGAGCTGATGGAGAACATATACAGCGTTACTGAAACGATTTACATTTGAATATGGAGTTAATTGAAATGGCTTCTGAAAAAAATTGCTTATTATTCAATTGCCAAAAAAAATTTCCCATTTAACGGTGCTAATCTTTATTATTCAGGAAATTTATAAAAAATATAAAAAGTTATGACTATTCCAAGGGCTTTGACACTTAAATTTAAGATTTTTCAAAAAGTGGAGTTAATCGATGTGTGCACTGAACGGCTCATATACCATTCGGAAGTTCTGGCGTTTTTACAAAGTTTTTGGCTTTTTTTAAGCTTTTTTTAAGTTGCTCATCACTATTTTTTTATCGATATTGGCTCAATGTCACTACTAGATTAAGCAAACTACCATCTCTATGCAAAAAGTGCGCGAAATGATTGAAATCGGTTAAATAATTTTAAAAAATTTAATGCCAAAAGAATATAAGCAAAAGTGCCGAGACGCTTGTCTGAATAACGAAGGGTACAATGCTTGGATTCGCAAAGATGATACAGATGAGCATAAAGTTTACAGCAGCTACTGCAAAGTCACTATAACAGCCAAGATTAGTGATATGTACAGTGACAAAACTTATCGTTTATGTTTGATTTTTTAAAAACCAATCTTGAATGATTTACAAATGTAAACAAGTGCTTTCAAAGCACCAACACCAACGCAACAAAATTGCTTGCTGATCTTATATTTGTAATTAATTCTTTAAAAAATGGAGTTATTCCTTCCAATAAGGAAATAAACTTTTAGAAATAGATGAATTTGAAAAGCACGCGGATTCAAGTCTTTATAAAGGGTACGACTTTGAAAAAAAAAAAAAAAAAACGCTCAATAAAGCTCCAGATGTGGAACTACAACTATGTGACCGCTGCAATAATTTTTTGATTGAGCTGATTAAGCAATTAAAACAAAGGTAAGTAAAAAATAGCGATATTCTCTTGTAAACAATGAAACACATTGATTTTAAATTTCAGGCTACCAGATAATTTTCAAATTTTTAAAAAAGATCGACGTTTTCTCTGTGGACAAAATCTTATGTGCTAAGAAGCACGACATTGGCGAAATTTTGGAATACCTTAAATTGGAAAACATCTCAGTAATCGTACAGCAATATAATAATATTCACCTTATTAAGTGGGAAAACGTCGACGACACCAATAAATTTTGGAGTGAAGTTTATTTTTTACAAAGATTCTGGTGGCAACCGCAGATTTAATTAGCTGGCAGCTCAGATGTTGTCATTGCCGTGGTCAAACGCGGAAATTGAGCGGGTTTTCAGTCAAGTAAATGTAGTCAAATCTAAAAAGTCAGAAAAAAGGTTTAAAAATGTTTTTTGTGTTTTTCTACATGAATTTTTAAACTTTTTAAATCCACTTCAAATTTATTTAAAACCTTACAATTTTCTCTACACGCCCTATAAATTTCATTGAAATCGGTTAAAAACTCTTTAAATTACAAGAGTTTGAAAAAATAAAGGACCAAAAATTAAAAGTGACTTAATTCCTAAAATTTTGAAAATCTTTAAAAAATACTTGACTGAGCTATTACTACCCCCCAAATACTATTGACCAACTTTGAACAAAATCAAAAACTTGACTTGCAACTTTGATCTTTTCGTATGGAAACTCTCTATTGTTTTTAAAATTCCTCTGATAATATGAATTCAAATAAATAATGTGGAATGCATAATTGCAGATATAGCTTTCATTTAACGGTATATACAATTAATAAGAAAGAATAGCCAACAAACTGGTGGAGTTAATCGGATTTGGCAACTGAAAAAGTAATAAAATTAAATTTAGTCTTTACATTTTTAAGTTTTTTATTACGGAAAAAAGTTAGTTATACATTTTTATTACAACTTTTCCATAAAAATGAATGTTGGCAATTCGGTAATAATATAATTTTTGTAATTAATTCATAGCAGCTTTATGTTAGCGGGATTATTCTTTGAGATGATTCAGCAATATTATAAACAATGTCTTCTTCATCAGTTGTATGCGAGGATTCATTTCGATTTCTTGACAAGTAATCGTGTTGAACAGGAGGAATGAATTTTAGCAGGTCCATCATGTCTCTCCATTTTTCCTTTGTCACAGTTCTACCTTTAGGGTATAATAAAAGGAGCTCATCTATACTTTTCAAACTTTGCGGTCTACCCACTAAAGATTTTCTTATATTAATGGCTTAAAATTCTGTATCTGTTTTATAGTCACATTTGAATTGTACGAGATTGGGTTTAAACCTTTCTAACTTTATCCAGCGTATTTTAAACCAATTTACTGGAAGCCCTGTGACGAGTTACTTTTCTGTTAATGATAGACTGTTCTAAAGGTTTTGTTGACAAAAAAAACTTGGTGAGTCATTTGGATTAGACGAAATGGTGCTTTCTTTTTACATGTTTTGATGATATGGTACCAATCATCTGGTGAAAAAAATCAATAATGGCAAAATCTGAGTCTGTTTACATAACACTGGGTTAAATTTATGGAACTGATGGAGAACATATACAGCGTTACTGAAACGATTTACATTTGAATATGGAGTTAATTGAAATGGCTTCTGAAAAAATTGCTTATTATTCAATTGCCAAAAAAAATTTCCCATTTAACGGTGCTAATCTTTATTATTCAGGAAATTTATAAAAAATATAAAAAGTTATGACTATTCCAAGGGCTTTGACACTTAAATTTAAGATTTTTCAAAAGTGGAGTTAATCGATGTGTGTGCACTGAACGGCTCATATACCATTCGGAAGTTCTGGCGTTTTTACAAAGTTTTTTTTTTGAGCTTTTTTTTTTAAGTTGCTCATCACTATTTTTTATCGATATTGGCTCAATGTCACTACTAGATTAAGCAAACTACCATCTCTATGCAAAAAGTGCGCGAAATGATTGAAATCGGTTAAATAATTTTAAAAAAATTTAATGCCAAAAGAATATAAGCAAAAGTGCCGAGACGCTTGTCTGAATAACGAAGGGTACAATGCTTGGATTCGCAAAGATGATACAGATGAGCATAAAGTTTACAGCAGCTACTGCAAAGTCACTATAACAGCCAAGATTAGTGATATGTACAGTGACAAAACTTATCGTTTATGTTTGATTTTTTAAAACCAATCTTGAATGATTTACAAATGTAAACAAGTGCTTTCAAAGCACCAACACCAACGCAACAAAAATTGCTTGCTGATCTTATATTTGTAATTAATTCTTTTAAAAATGGAGTTATTCCTTCCAATAAGGAAATAAACTTTTAGAAATAGATGAATTTGAAAAGCACGCGGATTCAAGTCTTTATAAAGGGTACGACTTTGAAAAAAAAAAAAAAAAAACTCAATAAAGCTCCAGATGTGGAACTACAACTATGTGACCGCTGCAATAATTTTTTGATTGAGCTGATTAAGCAATTAAAACAAAGGTAAGTAAAAAAATAGCGATATTCTCTTGTAAACAATGAAACACATTGATTTTAAATTTCAGGCTACCAGATAATTTTCAAATTTTAAAAAAGATCGACGTTTTCTCTGTGGACAAAATCTTATGTGCTAAGAAGCACGACATTGGCGAAATTTTGGAATACCTTAAATTGGAAAACATCTCAGTAATCGTACAGCAATATAATAATATTCACCTTATTAAGTGGGAAAACGTCGACGACACCAATAAATTTTGGAGTGAAGTTTATTTTTACAAAGATTCTGGTGGCAACCGCAGATTTAATTAGCTGGCAGCTCAGATGTTGTCATTGCCGTGGTCAAACGCGGAAATTGAGCGGGTTTTCAGTCAAGTAAATGTAGTCAAATCTAAATTAAGGAACTCAATAAACCTCAGCACGTCCAATAGCATTCTTTGCATAAGGCAAAGTTTTATTACCAGCGATATTACAGGACATTACTAATTTTTATTAAAATATACAGATATGGCTTGCGAAGACTTGGAAAAAGCTGTTCTACGAAGTTCCTAATTAATATCTACGCATGATTGGTAGAGCCACAGAGCTAGACGAATTAACGAAACTGCTTTTAATTTATGTTAGGCGTCATTACTTTTTAAAAAATGTATAAAACAATTTTCTAGTTTTTTTTTTTTGGCTTTTTTGTGCGAAATTTTAGATTTTTTTCCTTGTGTTCAAGTTAGAAATAGCTTTTTTTCGAAAAATTTTTGGAAGCACTGCAAATGTATTTATTTTTAGTTTTAATTATTTTTCAATCTCTCTTTTTATTCTTTATGCTGTGCACGCCGCTCGCCACTTGTATCTTTCTTGTTGTTCTTTTGATGCTCATTTTGTCTATGCACCTTTGCTTTGTTTTTGTAGTAATATATGTAAGTCTCTATTTACCTCTCTTCCTACAGTCTCTCTTTACCTCTTTCTTGCCGCGTACGCTGCTTGCTGTCATCATCTTTCTTACCGTTATTTTTATGCACATTTGGTCGATGCACCGGTGTTTATGTTTGGTCGTGGCGACTGCTTTTAGCGCTTTTCGCTTTGTGTTGTGTTATCTTTTCTTAGCGCCAATATTAAGTCGCACATGCTTTACAGATTGGAAGTTGATGAAGCGCATCTTTTGTAAATTTGATGTTTCACAGAGTACAGTTTCGGCCCTATTTAACAGTTACGCTTTACTATTTATAAAATATACAGGAGTGGTATCTATGTTTGTTTTAAAGGCCCTACTAATTTCTTGTTTAATCTTGCAACCAGTGCTGCCGATTTAGCTTTTTTTTTCTCTCTCGCACATACGCATAGTGTACTGTTTTAAAATTCTATACAGTTTACAATGCATGGGTGCGAAGAGAAAAAAAAGCTAAATCGGCAGCACTGCTTGCAACTATTAATTTTCTACATTATATTTTAATTCAAAAGAAATATGTTGTAGCGGTCGCTACTGACAGACCGTTACAATTTTTCAAATTTTTCTTAACTACTTAAAACTCAACAATTGTGCAAAATTTCAACATCATAGGAGCACTCCTATTTTTTGCACGAAAATATATGAAGCACTACCGCTGTGCGCCGGTACTCGATCAAAAGCTTGCTGTACATCCAAGAAAACAGCAGAGCAGTAGCGCTTATCCTCAAACCCTCCGTGTTGGTGCCTTAAACTAAACTGTACAATATATAAACAGTTCCTGGAATGTGTTTAAACGGCGTTGTTTTCAAAGTAATTTGCAGGTTGATACTTTGTGTGACGAATCTAAAATCACGACTTTAATTGTCTGTAAATGCTGCAAATGTCAAATTGAGGCTTATTTTTACGTGTTCAAATATTAAACGATTTGGCAAAAAAAAAAAAAATTGTCCATTAACAAATTTTTCCATACAGAGTAGAGATTAAATGATATGAATAAACAAACATCAATTGGAATATTCTTGTCATTCTCAGCGAAAGTTATGTCTGTGTGAAGTGTGATGAATTTATTGGTACACTCAAATTTACATGAACAATTTATGTTCAACTAATACCAAATGAATTGAATATATAAAACACATTCATATTTTATTATTGCAATGTAATATTATATCCTATTCCGATATTTACATAAAAATGAATGTATGTACGTCTAGTCTAGTAGGCGTTTATAACAACGGTGGGCGCAGAAATCATTCGATTGTTCATTCTTTTTTTTGTATTCGCTTTGGGCTCACAAAAAAAAAAAAAAAAAACACAACAAACACATTGCAGCATATCAAAGTTGTACAAACAACAACAATATTGTTTAGGTTTCGATGCAATAGAAAAATTGTAATTACAACAAACAAGCTCTCGTCATTATTCAACAACAACAACAATATTGCAGGCATATGTGTTTCTGCTTTACCCAACAATGAAGAGTGGAGGGCAAATATAAATAAATTTTGAAATACTCAGGTCAAAAGCTAATAAAACTATTTTTCACATAGGATGTCGTATGTACGATTTGTAAAAAAAGCAAATGGCGCGGCCATTGTTGGAATAAATAGTTTTCGTATACATGCAAACATAAAAATATGTATGTAGTGCAAAGGACTGTCAATAAATTTAAATAAATAAATGTTTTTATTTATGCAATTTATTATTCTAAAATCCATAGACTCGTTTTCAATTTGGAGAAAAAAAAAAAAAAAAAAGAAAACGGAACAATAAAATAACTGTTGGCTTTCATTTCATAAAACTTGTAAATATTTTTTTCTATCTCAAATAAGAATTGAACTTTTGTTCTCTTTTTATTCCCTGTAATCGTTGTTTGTATAAATACATTTAAGCTTTGATAGAAGGAGGCTTGACATACGCCACGAAGTATAAATCTTCTTGATCATCATGCAGAGGTGCAGCGAAAGGAATGTTTAATGAGGAAAAACGTTAACTTCGTTAGGACAAAAGCTCAAATACCCGTCACACAATTCTTTAAATAGTTTATGTGGCTTAGGTAAAACTTCGAGGTGGGATGGGTGGTGACCCATGGTCTGGTTCAACTCCTGTTTATACGCAATATTGATATCAAATTATAAGCTTAAAATACAGACATAACAAAAATTGTCTTGAAAATACCAAAAATGAAAGGTAAGTTTGTATAGGGCTATACGTTATAATGGCCCGATCCGTATAAAATAGGTGGTGTGTACTAGACATCTGCATTAATGCATCCATAAGGGCAAAATGAATGATTCATTCTAAAAGTGGGTACATATTTTTACTGCACAGATTCAAGAGAGTGTGAGTGAAAGGGGCTAATATTGCCTGTATTGACAGATAGTGTTCTCACCTACTTCCATGTTGACTAGCATATGATGTGTATAATAAATTTGGTTGGAGTTGACTCATTGTACATTGGTGAGCAGATTACTTACTGTAAGTAGAAGACGACATAAACGAAACTTTATTACTGGTATGTCATATGCAAGAACAAGATAGAGAACATTGGATTATTTACTCCTTGTAAATATGTTTATTTTAAAATAAAGAATGTAACAAAGAGTAATATTGTAATTTAAATTAAAGTAATGAAAGTAATATTATAAAATAAAGAAAGTATTATTAATATATTAAGTATTTCATAAAAATTATTCTATATTTTCATTAACCATGTCATCATTGGTAACAATTCTGCAGCGTTTTTCCATTGTTAGGTTTTTTGGCAACCGAAAAAGCAGTTTCGGATGCTGCACTGTTTGCCGGAACCGCCAATATCTTACATCTAGCTTTAAATAGCAACGGAAATTAATATTTGTTATTTTCGCACCACTGCAGTGCACTGCAGAGTATTAAAATCTTCACTGTATTTAAAATTAATACTTTCATATGTTTCAATTTCATTATTAATAATAGAATATATACAATTGGAAAAAATGGAATCTATTTCTGGTGTGGGTGGAATTATTTTTTCTACTTCAATATTTGAGTTATTTAAATAAATTTCAATAATAATTTCTTCGAGGTCTTTGACAGTTTGTTCTTTGTCAGATTCAGTAAATTGTGAAATTTTTTTGAAGGTGGAAACAAAAATAGGGCAATATTATGATTTTTTTTAAATTGGCTTGAACTATTTTATCTAAATATTTTAGAAGAGCAAGCTTGCATTTTTTACAATTTCGTGGTTAAGTGTTTATTTTTTTAATTAATTTATCTATGGAATTGAGCCGTTCAGTGCACACATCGATTAACTCCATACATCGATACCAAAAAGTTGAGAAAAACGATGATGTAATGTATATTGTTTTTTAAAATTCCTCTGATAATATGAATTCAAATAAATAATGTGGAATGCATAATTGCAGATATAGCTTTCATTTAACGGTATATACAATTAATAAGAAAGAATAGCCAACAAACTGGTGGAGTTAATCGATTTGGCAACTGAAAAAAATAATAAAATTAAATTTAGTCTTTACATTTTTAAGTTTTTTATTACAGAAAAAGTTAGTTATACATTTTTATTACAACTTTTCCATAAAAATGAATGTTGGCAATTCGGTAATAATATAATTTTTGAATTAATTAATTCATAGCAGCTTTATGTTAGCGGGATTATTCTTTAAGATGAATCAGCAATATTATAAACAATGTCTTCTTCATCAGTTGTATGCGAGGATTCATTTCGATTTGAATTTTAGCAGGTCCATCATGTCTCTCCATTTTTCCTTTGTCACAGTTCTACCTTTAGGGTATAATAAAGGCCGATCTATATTTTTCAAACTTTACGATCTACCCACTAAAGATTTTCTTATATTAATGGCTTGAAATTCTGTATCTGTTTTATAGTCACATTTGAATTGTACGAGATAGGGTTTAGACCTTTCTAACTTTATCCAGCGTATTTTAAACCAATTTACTGCAAACCCTGTGACGGTTACTTTTCTGTTAATGATACACTGTTCTAAAGGTTTTGTTGATAAAAAATCTTGGTGAGTCATTTAGATTAGATGAAATGGCGCTTTCTTTTTACATGTTTTGATGATATGGTATCAATCATCTGGTGAAAAAATGTTTTGATTTTTTTCGCACATGACTCAATAATGGCAAAATCTGAGTCATTGGGCAAATAGCTGTGTCCACTTACCAAAAGTTTTATGTCAATTGATTCATCTTTGTTTTGTGTGCTTTAAACAAGTTACAATAAACTTAAGACGGTTTTAATATTTCTGTTTTGCCCGGTACACGAATCCGGATATGCTATTATTTTTCAAAGTTTGCAACGTAAGTCTTTATGTACTTTATTACACAAGATTAAATTTCTTGAGATCCACGAGATCCTTCAGTTTCTGGCCAAACAAACATGTGGCTTATATTTTTATTGTATTCATGACATCCAAAATTATAAACATATAAATTTCGCTTATAATAAGCTACGGATGTGGTCAACTTGGGAAAGCCTAAAGCTTTTTCTAAAACGAACAATTTTTCCGATGTTGCCATTCGATCGGCAGCCATTTGACTGCGAGCCCGTTCAGCCTCTTCTGAGTGTTCGATAGTGCCAACGATAGTTCTGTTTACATAACACTGAAATAAATTTATGGAGCTGATGGAGAACATATACAGCGTTACTGAATCGATTTACATTAGAATATGGAGTTAATCGAAATGGCTTCTGAAAAAAAATTACTTATTATTCAATTGCCAAAAAAAATTCCCATTTAACGGTGCTAATCTTTATTATTCAGGAAATTTATTAAAAATATAAAAAGTTATGACTATTCCAAGGGCTTTGACACTTAAATTTAAGATTTTTCAAAAAGTGGAGTTAATCGATGTGCACTGCTAACGGCTCAATTGTCAGGCGCAATGTTGAATAATTGCTGCCCTCTAGCTTTTTGAAGAAGTCTCAAAAGGAGCCAGAAGGCTCACCAGTCCACTGATATTACTTAAATGAATATTTTTTAATTCTATAGGTCTAATTTTTTTCAATCTAAATCTTTGAAACGTCCATCCAGTTCAACTGGAAGCGATTTGAATAAGTGGAATATCGTATTCCGAGTTGGACAGTAGCTTTTAAGGCTGGTTGATAAAGTCGAATTTTGACCAGATTTATTAAAGTACTTTACTAGCTTACTGCAGTGATTAAATTTATCTACCAATTCTGGCACCCCATTCACAACTTTACCAATTACATTGAAGCGATTTGAATAAGTGGAATATAGTATTCCGAGTTGGACAGTAGCTTTTAAGGCTGGTTGTTAAAGTCGAATTTTGACCAGATTTATTAAAGTATTTTACTAGCTTACTGCAGTGATTAAATTTATCTAGCAATTCTGGCACCCCATTCACAACTTTACGAATTACATTGTGAACTAAATAATTTATGCAGCTTCGCTAAATGCGGCTTCATGTTAGCTCTTCTGTCAGTTACTATGATCGGGTCATCCATCTGCAAATTACACCCAAATTTTTGTAAAATTCGATCAATTTTGTTGTCAATGGCATCACCTAAGAAATGAAGATATTTACTTTTGATTCGAATAAAACCAATTTCCTGCCGGTACAGGAGACTCAATGCATTGATTTTACTGCTAGCACACACGGTTTATAAGGGTTCCTTCTTTGATGTAATGCATGGTCAGTGATATATACGAATCTTTAATAAAGTCGTTTGTCCAAATATCCGACGTTATGCCGTATCCAAGTTTCTTATGCTCTTGTATTTCTATTTTTATTTCATTTAAATGAAACTCATACAGAGCGCCGATGTTTCGCGATATGCTTGTGGATATTAATGTTTTCCAACAACCAACAGATAAAAAATGTACATTCTTGGATAAATAAAGATATTAATTCTTTTTGTTAAAAATAATTACTTTAAATGCCCGTGTGGTGAGCGGGCGGTCAAGAATACTACCAAAGCAGGCTCAGTTTGACGTAAAAGTCGTCTAAAGAGCGAATCCTCGATGTGAGGTTGGTCGGTGGAGTGTTTTACAACGACGTAAAATCATAGAACCCGTGAGACACACACAGAACAAAGTGTACCAAATGCAATGATGGCTAGTATAAACGAAAGTACTCAGTGTTAATCCACCGTGGATAATTCCGCGGCAGGGGCAAGGATTCTGAAGGCCCCAACTACCGTTAGAGCATATAAAAAAGACGATCCCCGAAAACGATACAAGGATCACGACATACGTATGTGCACCTGGAACGTCCGAACCCTTAACAGGGATGGTGCAATAGAAGAACTTACTACCACTCTTAACAACTTTAGAGCAGACATCACTGCTATCCAGGAAATGCGATGGACTGGCCATGGTTGCATAAACTTAGCAACCTGTGACATCTACTACAGTGGTCATGAGAGGCAACACATATTCGGATGTGGCTTCGTGGTTGGTAGTAAACTACGCAGACTCGTCTCCAGGTTTACAGCTGTAGATGAACGTCTCGCCTCGAAACGCATCAGAGCTAAATTTTTCAACATTAGCCTTATATGTGTACACGCCCCGACAAATGTTGAAGATGAGATGGAGAAAGACGAATTCTATCAGCGATTAGAAAGCCTCTACGATCGCTGCCCCAAGCATGACATCAAAATTGTCATCGGTGATTTCAACGCACAAATTGGGAGAGAAGAAATCTTTCGCCCTACCATCGGTAAATTTAGCCTACATGACACCACCAACAGTAATGGAGAAAGGCTTATCGACTTTGCTGCGGGCCGAAACATGATCATAAGTAGTACCAGATTCCCACATCTCGAGATCCACAAGGCAACATGGCGCAGTGGCGACCTAAGTATCCGCACCCAAAGAGACCACGTGGTGGATAGATGACAGGCACTCTTCTAGCGTGCTTAATGTACGAGCGTACAGAGGTCTTAACATCGACTCAGACCACTACCTTGTCCTTGCCAAGGTACGTTTTAGACTCAGAACAGCGCACGCCAAGCGAGCTACCACACAACGAAAGCTAGATGTTGGTAGGTTAAAGTCACAGCAGACTGCCGCTGCCTTCTCAACAAGGGTCTCACATCTACTCCGAAGATAAACCTCCGGCCTCCGACTGTATAAACAATCAGTGGAAGCGTATCTCCAAACTCATTAGCCACGGCAGCCAAAGAGGTTATTGGCTTAACTAATAGTCGAAGGCAGACATGGTACGATGAGGAATGTCGCGTCGCTACTGCAGAGAAGAATATGGCACGACAAAGAATTCTGCAGGCGGGAGCAACACGAGCTGTTGTTGAGCGATATAGGGAGAAACGGAGAGAGGAAAAACGCCTGATCAGACGGAAGAAACGAGAACTGGAAAGGCGTGAAGTGGAGGAGATTGAGATGATGGGTAGCGAAACGAGGCCCGTGGTTTTTATCAAAAATCAAACGTATGACCGATGGTCATAAGCAAGGAGCTTCGTTCTGCAAGGATGCACAAGGAAACATGGTAACAGATGTCCAGGAATCACTAAGGCTATGGAGGTCCCACTTCTCTACCCTACTTGGTGGCGATGACGGGAACAATACCGCTGGTGGTGATGATGAAAATCTGGGTCCTCCGGCCGATGATGGGATTCCTGTGGAGCCACCAAACTATAACGAGGTCTCAGAAGTCATAGAAAGGCTTAAAAATAACAAAGCGGCAGGCGCAGACGAACTACCCGCAGAGTTATTTAAGACCGGCGGCGACGAGTTGATTGGATGTATGCATCAACTCTTGTGCAAAATATGGTCTGGTGAGCGTATGCCTAATGACTTTAACCTAAGTGTCCTGTGTCCCAGTCTTTAAGAAAGGAGACCCTGCAGTCTGCGCGAACTATCGCGGAATAAGTCTCCTCTCTATCGTATACAAAATACTATCTGGCGTAATATGCAATGGACTGAAACCGTACGTAGGACGTATAGTTGGACAGTACCAGTGCGGTTTTAGACCAAAGAAGTCAACCAGCGACTCCATATTTAACCATCACGGGAAAAAATTTAAAAAAAAATTTATTTTCTGAAACCATTTTAGCCTCAACTAATTCTGCAGGTTTTTTACGCATTGTTTTTTAATTTATTTTACGCACTTTTATAAAATGACACTTTACGCATAGTTTTTCATGTGTAAAATTCAACTTTAGAGATTAATGTTGCAAACAAGTTTTTGTAAACAAATTAATTATTTTCAAGTTGAGTCATTTTCAAGAGTTTATTTAATGTTAAGAACCTCTTTGCTTATTTAAATTAAGAGAATAAGCTCGCTTTTTGCCGAACCCAGGAATAACCTCGTGGAGGTAGCGAGGATCTATTCCTTCTTTTTTTTTTTTTTTGATTTTATATACGATATTTTTTTTTTTTTTTTTACGATTTTTAACTTTTTATTTTTTTTTTTAATTTTACATTAATAAAAAAACAGACCATCCTCTATGAGATAGCAATATTATAAAACATTTATGCATGTTTACACATATTCTTTGCAATAATGTGGAGAATGGTTTTCGGAAATAGCAAAAAAGTGGTCAATGCACAACGATTTAATGCACCAAGCACATTTGATGATTGCGATTGATTCGCAAATGTTGCAATTTGTTGCACAACCTTTAAGACAAAACTCCACTGGTGTTGAACTTTGTTCAGGTTTCTCTTTTATGTAGCCGCTAAAGATGTTAACGAATCTCGGGGAAGAAAATTGATAATGGATCAACGATTGCAGTTTCAAAATATTATTTCGTAAATGAAGATTAACGTCATAATTGTAGAGAATGATCAAGTCGGAAAATTGTTTTATAAAATTTTTCCACGGTCTGAATGTGTAAACATCAAGAGGTTGCACAAATCCTGTTGCTCCAGCAGGGATCGTCATAATTTTGACCGTTTTATCACCTTTATCAATAGCATCAAATTTTGTATCCTTTTGCCCTGTCCATGAATTTAGCAGAAGTACTGATTCTTCGTTGGCGTTTGGCAGGAACACATCCTCAAAGCATTTCACTGCTAAATCGAAAGTCAATTTACCGGATTTCGTGGCAAAGACAATTAAATTTTCGGCTTTATATGGATTTTTTTTCTACGATCGGACTGAAATGATGGGTTGAATAGTATAACTGTGGTGAATGAATTTAGAGACAGCGCTAGACATTCGACCTTCAAAGTACCTTTAAATGATAAGGTACGACCAGCGTGAGTCTCTAAATTATATCCCGATCGAACAGAATTGTATACATTTTCCTCGCCCACTTTTTGAATTTCTGACTTTACTTTCGAAACGAAATCTTGAGAATTTTGTAATAAATCTTCTTTTTTTTCAATTTGTTTCTTTGTTACAAATTTATTAATGTTCCTAGAAACGATTCCATATTTTGTTTTGAAAGTATGTATCCATTTTGCAGAAGCAGTGAAACATTGAAAAGATAAATCAACATTTGCCCTTGCTGCTAAAACGTATCTTTTCAAATGCATATCATGTACTGGGACCGATTTCTCGACAGCATTTTGAAATTGGTTTGAAACATATTCAGAAATTTGGAATAGCCTTTCAGTTCGTGTTCCTCCTTCTTGAATCTGTTTCTCCCATCTATATAATGATTCAATATTCATTACATATTTGAATCTGTTCTGGACGGTAGATAAACTTCTACGCGTTTTCTTTCCCGAACGCCAATATTCAACAGCTTTCTTCTTATCGTCAAAATCCACTTCCGCTTTGAACTTTTTGTTTTCTTTTTCAAATACTTCTACATTATCATCAAACTGCTCATCAACGAGGCTACATCCGGATCTACGCTTAGATAATTAAAAATTAAAGACTCATAAGATTCTACAAAAAGAGTAGCGTCAATGGAATTTTTTGTCAAATTTGTCAGACGTAGAGCAAAATCCTTTTCTTCATCTGTAATAACAGATTGCAGATCATATTCTGGTTCATCAAAACTTTTTTTGTACCATAGTAATTTTTTGCAGCCATATTCTTTATTGTATTTTCCGAGTTTCTTTGAGAGAGATAACAAATATTTTGTTTTTAACTAAAAGCTTTGACATTTTTTTGGATAATGAATTACAGAAATATTGTGTTAGTCTGTAATAAAAAAAGTTTTGATAGTCCAGAATATGATTTTCAATCTGTTATTACAAAAAAGGGTCTTGACACAAATTTGGAAAATTTAATAAAAAGTCTACTCATACTTCTTTATTTGTGGAAAGTGAAAAGAAAGCGTAGATTCGAAATTTAATACACATTAGTGTCAGTTTGAAGATAGTTCAGAAGTTTTTGAACAGAATAGTAGTGTAGAAGCACTAACCATACAATACATAGATTGGACAAATCGAGTATTTCGTGAATGCAAACGTAGGCAGACTCATAGAACCCCCCTCGGCCGAAAGCAGAAGCCGAGCGTTTTAATTTGCATCAAATGCGAAAATATAACTGCCAAAGCCAGGCGAATCAGTCACACATCAGTCTGCTTTAAGCAGTCAAACGATGAGCACGGTCTGCTTCGCTTGTGCTCCGTTCTGTTTGCATGTATGGGTGCTAATATGTGTATGCGCTCGCACCATAGTGTGTGTGTTGAGAATGCACATTTCAAGGCCACATGTCAATGCTAGCTCAATTCTAATTTTTAAGTTTTTAGCAAATCACTGCCAAAGAAAAGGGAACATAAACAAAAGAAGTGTGTATGTCTACCTAATTAGACGACGGGCTCGCGAACTTCGCAATGGTCTAGATGGTAGACACTCAGCAGGAGTTCGCGGTTCAAGTCCCACTGCGATCGCTACTATGAATTTCATATTTAAATTCCTAATGACATTTATTAATAATTAGAATAACTTTTGATTATTTTTTTGGTTTCTTTAAAAAAAAAAAAACGAAAAAAAAACAATAACTAACTAAACTTAATTACTCGCACACAATATTAGAAATTTAAAAAAACTTGAAATAGTGGTTGTCTAGACTGGTATTCGAACCTCCACCTCTTGCACTGGACCACACTGGCTATTACAAAATGTTCGCCAAAATCAATACAAATCAATAGCTTGCATGATATTTCTGATGCTTTGTGTCAATAGAAATGTGGCAAAGTTTTATTAGACAACAACAATCATAATTAATAGACATTTTATAAAATCATGTAAGTGTAAAAAATTTAAGTAAAATAAAATATAATTATTAAATAATATAGGGCGCCGCTCGGATCGATGTATGTTATTGGCGTTTCTTATGTGCGTTGCTTTTCGCGCGCTTTTTCTTTTGTTTCGTTATCTCCTTGAACTATTTTTGACCGCGCTTTTTTGCTACTGCAGTTTTTCTCCTATCTTTCATTTAATTCTTTTCATTGATTTGCATAAGAGTGTCACGTGAAATAAAACCATGAGTAAAGCTAAAATTTTGCAAAATAATAAAAAAGTGGGTTGAAGTGCATAATTAAATCGTGCCTGCGAAGCTATAGAGATGGCTCAGAGCATTTTCCGGTAAAATTATTTAAGTTCCCTTCAAATGATAGTGTCCGTCGCCAGTGGGCTTTAAAATGTAACTTGCCAAGTGATGCCAATGTTAGCAAGGCATTGATTTGCAACTTACATTTTGAAAAAAAATTTGAGTAAGAAGTTTTTAAAGGCTGGTGCTAAACCAACTCTGCACCTGTTTGAGGAGAATTTACAAAATTTTGATATGGATGACATAGGTGATCCATTTGAGTTCTTCGACATAGAAGATAATGAAATCTCTAGTTTCCAGCGTGTACACATAAACGCTGGTGCCACAAACTACGATTACAGATATTGTAGAAAGCCCTTATGTTAATGCAAATACTGGCAGCTCTTTTCAAAAAGTTGATGCAGATAAATCAGCTGATAGTATAAATTTTTGTCAAAATTGTCTGTTAAAAGAAAAAAATGAAAAGTACTATAAAGATTTGAGCTATAAAACAACAGAAAGCCTAAAGAAAGAAAAACAAAAGGTAAAATTATACTGCAAAAAGATTGCACATTTAAAAAATTTGTTGCGAAATGAAAAGCGAAGAAAAATTAAATATATGAAAAAAAAAAAAGAAAGCAGTAACCTTTTTGAAATTATTTTGTTAATAATTTTTATCAAAGAATTCAACCACGGTATGGAAGATGTTATTAAAAAAGAAAAATTCGTGGAAAGAAGACGAAAAAATTATTGCTCAAAGCATTAATTTTTATTCTTCAAAGGCTTATATATTTATGCGGGATGATCTTAAGCTAAATCTGCCATGTACAAAATCTTTACAAAGATGGGCTCCAATAAAAAATATGGTCCCAGGCCTGAATGAAAATTTAATAAATTATTTAAAAGCAATTTTTGAAAAGATGGACGATCAGTGTAGAAATGCCGTATTAGTATTTGATGAAATTTCGATAAGAAAAGGGCTGCAATATAATTCCCACCGAGATGAAGTGGAAGGTTTTGCGGACGACGGCTTTGAAAAAACAGATGTTTTGTGCAAGCAGATATGTGTTTTTATGGTGAGGGGTCTATATGCCAATTGGAAGTTTGTTTTAAGCTATGTTGCAACTTCCTCTGGACTGACTGCCACAAAATTGAATGAATTAATATTCACAAATATTAGAGCCGCACGAAGATTGGGCCTAATTATAAGAGCAGTAGTATGCGACCAAGGGCCAAACAATCGAGGTGCTTTTGGACAATTGGGAGTACAAATCGAGTCTCCCTTTTTTTCTGTTGACGATCAGAAAATTTATGGCATGTACGATGTCCCTCACCTTCTTAAATCAATAAAAAACACCTAATGAAAAATCATATTGAGACTCCTGATGGAAAAGTCTCGTGGCAAGTTGTTGTTGAATTGTTTGAACTTGACACGAACAACACTTCAGCAAGAATGTGCCCAAAATTAACAAGAAAGCACATATTTCCCAATTCCTTTGAGAAAATGAAGGTTAAATATGCCACACAGGTTTTCAGTCAAACAGTTGCAGCTGCACTGAAAACATTAATTCAACAAGGAAAATTTATTCACTGCGAAGATATGGCAATTGCAACCTGTAAATTTATAGAAAAAAATAAATAAACTGTTTGATTGCTTGAATAGCAATAATTTATATAATAAAAATCAATTTAAATCAGCTATTCAAAAAGGAAGTGACGTTGAAAAATACATCATTGAAATGAAAGAATATTTAAAAAATGTGTGTATCCTGCCCGAATTTATTGTTTAGATGGAATCGTTCTATCAATAAATTCAGTCCTAATGCTGTCGAATGATATTTGGAATGATGGGACAGGTGTATTTTTTTGATATTGTCACGTCTAAACCAGGATGCACTTGAACACTTATTTTATTTAATCAGAAGTAGAGGTGGTACAAATAATAATCCAATGCTTTTGAGTTTAACGCAATTATTTCCAAAATGTTGTCAATGAAAGTTATTACTTCGAAAACTACAACAGGTAATTTCGAGCCAGATGAAGATATTCTAGTTAACTTGATTGAAGAAACGAAACAAGAACTGGCTGATGAAATCGTAAATGACCAAGATCAGGTGTATTACGATGATTTCAACATTAGCTGTGAAGATGAAGATAAAGTTTATGACAAGCAGCCCACTACCATCAGTATAGCTAGTGAAAATGCATTGAGATATTTTGGTGGGATTCGTGATGCATAAATCACAACAAAAATTCAATTGCGAAACTTGCAGTCAATTATTAAAACAAGAAGTTGCTCAATATGATAATTCGGAGTTTTTTATTTTTAATAAAAACTTTAAGATTATCAATAATCATTTAAAACTGAAAAGCCCCACAAGACGAGTTTTATAATCTCATGAAGCTGCACTATACTATTTTCATAATTTTTTAAAAAAAATTTACACATGCTCGAAAAATAAAAGCAAAAATAATACACGAAATGTATTTCGCTTACTGAAAGCAATTTAAAACACAAAGATTGGTTTTGTAAAACCCATAAATGCAGCGAGCATAGAAAACACATACTTAATTATTTTCTGCTCGTCTTGCTTAAAAAAAATAGCATATGGCTCATGGAGAAATTGTGTGGGTCATCTGAAAAGCAAAAAAGTACAAGGAAAAAAAAAAATTTTACAGTCTTAAATGACAATAGATAGCTTTCTACGCAGAGTTGGTATAGTCAGGTACGTCTGTCCGTGCACACGGGGTTAATTTTTGAGTGAGATTAGATAGTTAGAGATAAATTTATTTAGAAGACTGATTATAATAAAAATAGGTAGGTGTACGTGGGGAACATGGAGAAGTTTAAATGAAAAGCATTTAATCATCTCAAGTCGACTCGAAGGTCATTCTTTATGACCCCATTGCTTTTATTTATTTTTTATTATTGCAATGGTGTTCCCTGGATACCGATTTACATATATATAATTATTTATTATTATATATTATATATATATACATATATATATATATACATACAGTTGTGTTCAATAAATTATTTCACTGCTGTTTTCGTGAGAACAGCTATATGTACATGTTAATCGGAAACAAATTCGAGCGGCGACATATTTTATTTAATAATTATATTTTATTTTACTAAAATTTTTTACACTTACATGATTTTATAAAATGTCTATTAATTATGATTGTTGTTGTCTAATAAAACTTTGCCACATTTCTATTGACACAAAGCATCAGAAATAACATGCATGCTATTGATTTGTATTGATTTGTATTGATTTTGGCGAACATTTTGAATAGCCAGTGTGGTCTAGTGCAAGAGGTGAAGGTTCGAATACCAGTCTAGACAACCATTATTTCAAGTTTTTTCAAATTTCTAATATTGTGTGCGAGTAATTAAGTTTAGTTAGTTATTGTTTTTTTTTTCGCGTTTTTTTTAAAGAAACCAAAAATAATCAAAAGTTATTCTAATTATTAATAAATGTCATTAGGAATTTAAACATGAAATTCATAGTAGCGATCGCAGTGGGACTTGAACCGCGAACTCCTGCACACCGAGCTGAGTGTCTAGTAGACATCTGCATGAATGCATTCAGAAGGCCAAATGAATGATTCATTCTAAAAGTTGTACATATTTTTACTGCACAGATAAAATACAGTGCAGTAAAAATATGTACAACTTGACCTGTATTGACAGATAGTGCTCTCACTCACTCTCATGTTGTGCAGCATTTGATGAGAACAATAAATTTGGGTGCAGTTGATTCACTGTACAATGTTTTGGGTGCAGTTACTGTACAGTATACAGAGATAAATTTTTAAATATTTATTAGACGACATGAGCGAAACTTCATGACTGGACCGATTTGAAAAATTCTTTTACCGTTGGCGAGCTACACTAGTCCCGAGTGACATAGGCTATGTTTCATATTACATATAATGAAATGGACCAAGAATTTAGCGTTTTATTAAAACGGGATACCAGGCGAACATAAAATGAAAATCAACACAAAATTAAATTTAAAATAAGGATTGTGAAACTATCAAGGTAGGCAACTACTGAACTCATCTGAACAGTTGTACAATAACACACAAACACTGCACAGCGTGTCAAAAGAAGACAAATATAGCATTCACTTAAAAAGAGTACAACATCTTACTGAACTTATTCTTTGTGAGAATAGTAAAAATGTTATGCAGTCTTTTTCTGGCATAAGAAATATACTGCACAGATAAAAATGAGTGCAGTAGTTTTGAGAACACTACACTACTGTACAGATCTGTTGAGCTTGAAGTGAGTACATTTATGCAGGTCTCTAGTGTCTACCATCTAGACCATTGCGAAGTTTGCGAGCCCGTCGTCTAATTAGGTAGACATACACACTTCTGTTGTTTATGTTCCCTTTTCTTTGGCAGTGATTTGCTAAAAACTTAAAAATTAGAATTGAGCTAGCATTGACATGTGGCCTTGAAATGTGCATTCTCAACACACACACTATGGTGCGAGCGCATACACATATTAGCACCCATACATGCAAACAGAACGGAGCACAAGCGAAGCAGACCGTGCTCATCGTTTGACTGCTTAAAGCAGACTGATGTGTGACTGATTCGCCTGGCTTTGGCAGTTATATTTTCGCTTTTGATGCGAATTAAAACGCTCGGCTTCTGCTTTCGGCCGAGGGGGTTCTATGAGTCTGCCTACGTTTGCATTCACGAAATACTCGATTTGTCCAATCTATGTATTGTATGGTTAGTGGTAGAAGATTATCAGCAGTTAAAAACTAATTTAATAAAAAAATAATTTTTATTATAATTCGTAAATTTTTACCGAATTTTTAAAAGAAAAAAATTGTCTCAAAAAAATTAAAAAACAGTGCGTAAAAAACCTGCAGAGTTAGTTGAGTCTTAAATGGCTTCAGAAAAAAATTTTTTTTTAATTTTCCCCCGTGATGGTTAAATTTAAAAATCGGTGAGTGACACTTTCGGTAGTGCTACTTGTTAGTGTAGGTTGTAGGTAGAGGCTAATAGATTTTTTGGCATACTAGAATTTTCTCATTTTCGACTTTATCGATTGCTTACTCCATTTTGTTTGAAATCTACAATTACGGTTAATTACGAGTAAAATGAATGTTTAATGGGACAAATCCCATAGAAATTGATGGAGTTATTAAATAAAATGTTTTTCTTACAAATTTATTTTTTTTTGTCCCATTAAACATTCGTTTTACTTGAAATTAAGCGTAATAAAGTTTTTTCTAAAAAAATTAAAATTTTTCATACAAATTGAAAAAAATGAAATTTGCAAGAAAAACACAAAATTTTATTTTATTTAAATTTGTATATTTTTGAAGAAATTCGTTTTAGAAAACTTTAATAACTTCGTCAATTTATGTCGGATTTGTCCCATTAAACATTCGTTTTACTTGTAATTAAGCGTTATTTTAAAAACTTAATACTGTAGATGTAGCTTTCAAACAAAATAGTAGTCAAAAATTGTGGAAAAAAATCAATAAAATTGCGTTTGCCTTTAAAATACACAAAGATAGGATCGGAAATGTTATAACATGTAATGGATTATTGGAAACAAGTTGTAAGATGTATGTATAGTTTAAGACATATGTATAATTGTTTAGCACTATAAACCTGGAAAAAACAGTTTTTTACCGTTATTTCAAAATCTCAATGTTTTTTTTATACCCGTTACACAAAGTGTAAACTGGTATATTCAGTTTGTCCGAAAGTTTGCAACGCATTGAAGGAGACATCGGAGACCCCATAAAGTATATATATTATTGATCAGCTCGATGAGACGAATCGATTTAGCCATGTCCGTCTGTCTGTCCGTCTGTCCGTCTGTCTGTCTGTCTGTTGTGATGGCTGTTACTCAGAAAGTTTTAAAGATATTGACCTGAAATTTTAAACTTGTTTTTTGTGCTTCTAGTTACTTTGTATACCAGAACCAAGGTGCCACGCCCATTTTCAGATATAGCCCCCATACAAACTTACCACTTTTTTTCGACTTTTTGTATAAAAAAAGTTCTTATTTATAAATGCTTTTACTACAATATAGGGTAAAATACTTCTAATGGCATCCAATATCAAAAGAATGTTGCCACGCCCATTTTCAGATATAGCCCCCATACAAACTTACCACTTTTTTTCGATTTTTTTATGAAAATACGTATTATTTATGAATATATTTAATGCAAATTGGGTAAGAACACTTTTTTATGTTTCCAATGTCATATCTAAGGCGCCACGCCCATTTTTTATGCATAGCCTCCATACAAACTTACCGCCCATTTTCGAGTTTTTATATGAAAACATTTATTATTTCTGAATGAATTCAATTAAACTTGGTAAAATCAATTCCAATGTCCACCTAAGTGAACACTTTCGATATGGTAAGGATCGGGCAAATATAACATAAAGCTTCCACACAAATTTGACCAAATTCATCGTGAAATTTAATCTAAGCACCTGGTGAACATACATATAAACTATTAAAAGTGTTGTGTAACGGGTATTTCAGCTTCGGTTCCACCGAAGTTAACGTTTTTTCTTGTTTTTTTTAGAGTGTGTTGCTACTCTATGTTGAAATAATAGGATTTCGTTTAATTTTAAAAAATCTCGATGTGCAAGAGAAAATTCTAGTATGCCAAAAAAATCTATTTAACTGTACCTACAACCCACACTTAATAAATTTTATTTCTTTTTTTTGTCGCACCGTGTTATTTTTTAAATTTTTAGATAAAGGTAATAAATAAATAAAGGTAATAATTTAATCTTTAGTGAATTATAAATCAATATATAATATAGGTATTCGCTTGAGTTGGTAAAAACGGTCATTTTGAGTCGCAGTGTGATTAGCGACTGTAAACTGTGATTAAATTGCAGTTCCCGAAAAACAATCATCGATTACAGAACAGGTACATTGTTCGCGAAAAGTGAAACACAAAATCGACGATAAACCAATACAACAAACCGACTTTGCTTTAATTCACTGAAAAATAAGACACTGCTTTTATTGTAAAAAAATTTAAATTGCACAATAAATAACATTTTCAAAAAATTTTGTTCTTGGTTGCTTCCTTTGTAATTGCCGGTTTAAGTTTGTCACACTTGTTTTGAATGTTACATTGGCAGAAAACATTTTGCATTTTGCCGTTTGTTTAATTTTTGTTTAAAAAAATGTCACAATTCACTTAGCTTTCATATTCATATTTTCTTTAAGAATTCAATCGTTTTAATATACCGCGCGTTCAGTGATTGACACGTTTTGACGAATCAAGTGATTGGCAAGTGTATCAAATAACTTGTACAGGTTCGGTGTTCAAGCGAATATGAACGATTGCAATTTTTAAATCACTCTTAAAACTAGTATTCACAGTACCCCGGGTGCTTTTTGACTGACAGTATTTGCTTTCTTTTTAAACTAACAACAAAAATTATATTTTTTTTTCCATTGGTTCAAAAATATAAGATGTGACAATAAAAACAAAATGTACAGATTAAAATACAACGACTATCGGCATACTTTTTATTTAATTTAGAAATAAAATCTTTCTATTCTATTTTCTTTAAGTTTGTAAATTAAGTAATTCGCATTTTATGTGTCTTAGAAAAACCTTTCAGTCCGAAAGCAATAAAGCTCATTTCAAGATTTACTTTTGTAAAAATACAACTGCACACACTTTCAAGATAGAAATGAAAAAAAAAAAACAAGGAAAAACGTTAACTTCGGTGGAACCGAAGCTGAAATTCCCGTTACACTAAACTTTTAATAGTTTATATGTTCACTAGGCGCTTAGATTAAATTTCACGATGAATTTGATGAAATTTGTATGGAGGCTTTTTGTAATATTAGCCCGATCTTTACAATATGGATGTATGGAGTTGACATTAGAATTGATTTTACCAAATTTTAATTGAATTCAGTCAGAAAAATAAATGTTTTCATACAAAAAATTCGAAAATGGGCGGTAATTTTGTATGGGGGCTAAACCTAAAAATAGGCGTGGGGTCTTGGTGTGACCCTGGATGACAATGATTTTACCCAATTGGGAGCCAGTACATTCATAAATAATTACTATTTTTGAACAAAAAAATCGATAAAAATCGATAAGTTTGTATGGGGGCTATACCTAAAAATGGGCGTGGCACTCTCATTTTCGAACTTGACCTAGTCGTTGGCGAGAAAGCTTAAGTTTAAAATTTCAGTTCAGTATCTTTTTTGAAACTAAGCGAATGAATCGCATAGCAACAAACAGACGGACATGGCTAGATCGATTCGTCTCATCGAGCTGATCAAGAATATATATACTTTATGGGGTCTCCGATGCCTCCTTCAACGTCGTTGCAAATTTTTGGACAAACTAAATACCATCCGTTTACACTGTAACGGGTATAAAACAAGAAAAGTACGCTGAGGTCGAGTATTGTCGACAGCAAGATACACAGTTCCTCATTTATGCCTTAAGTTAAGTCCTGTCTTTTTACCATACCGCATTGTATTGGATTTTAATACAAAAACTGAAAGAATGGGGTGAAAATTGGTTTTGGTTCTACACATATTGGTCTATTTCATTGGTACTACCATAAGCGTTATTTATACTAAATTAAGACTTAATAAAAAATTTTTGGGGTAGATTTGGATGAGGGTGTCCCTAAAATGTGGCTATAGGAGCCCCCGTTTGCAAGTGCACCCTTGACGGCTTAGGAGAATCTAAGCTTCAAATATAGTAGCTCTCTTTCTCCGAAATAATCGTTTTTATACGGCAGTTAGCATAACAGACGGACAGGCGGAAAGACGGACGTGTCTAGTTTGACTCCCCTTTCAATGGTAATCCATAATATATATACTAAAAAGGGCCTAGCCTCTAGCTTCCTTCTGTCTGTTACATATATTTGCACAAACTGAATATACCCTTTTTCCTTTACAGGGTATAAAAATAACAAATGTACAAATTGCAATGCAGTTCAATTAAAATGGTATTAAATTCTGTGTGCCAGCTTAGCATGATCTAAGAGAGAGAGAAATGAACGTCCAAAATGTAAAAAAATTCATTGCGCCTTTACGGAAAGAAAGAAAATCGATGGTATAGTAAAGTATATGGTTTGGGTAGTTCATACAAGTCATACTTTATATATAAAAAGTAGTCAGTTGTTTATTTGGATTGCGGCTTACGACTGCATTGTCTTCAAATTACTTACCCAATCACAGAAGTAAACAGACAAACAGACAAGCAGACAAAAAGCTAACCACTTAGTCAAGTGGTTTTTATGCTACGAACAACAACAAAATAAACTGCATTGTCAATAAACAGTCGATTGTGGTGAGAATTTTCCAGATATCGAAAGACAACATTTTAACATATTTCATACATTTTTAGAATGTGCATATTTGAACGGGCTTATTTGTTTTAGAAAAGTTTTACATTTACACATGTATGAGATAAAATGAGCACAATGCTCAATGAATATGCAAGTCAGTCAGTTTGATTGACCAATTTTAATTATTACAAACATTTGTAATGCGTATGGAATACGTTTTGAATATGTATGGATTTCGTAAGGGGGATTGTAAGTTTCTAAGATCCGATACAACCCAGCTTTAGATACAATGCTAGAGGGTTGATATAATAAGCAAATGTGTCAAATTTTATCATAAAAATACAAATAGTTACAATAACAAGTGACTATAAGAGGTCTTCAGGTGCAGAGAATGTATTTTTAAAGATAGTAGTCCAAAATTCAAGCTTTTATTTAAGTCTAAGTGGAAGTTTTTTTATCACCTTTTGTTTCTTTCCTACAGCCTGTCAAACATTGCGATTTTTTAATATTGTGACCCTGTTTTTTTTTTCAAAATCTGGAGTTGATGCAAACTGCAGTTAATAATCAAACACAAAAAAAATCTGTTTATCCATATGACAATCTAAACAGTTTAAAATCTTGTGTGATGCGTATTTTAGTTTCGGTTTTATCGGAGTTTCTTTTAATCCTTTTTTATTTTATTTATTCTTACAGCAAGGAACAATAAAAAAAAAAAATTCCATGAGTCGAGTTTTCTGCAATTGGCAACCAAGATAATTCAATTGCTGTAGAAATGTTTTAAAAACAGAACTATAAATACCAAGAAAATTAAAGTTATTGTTTCATTTTCTTGGTTCTTCAGTTTTTAAAAATACGTATTTTTAGGAAAACAAACCTTCCAACGAATTTTTAAATATGGGCTATAGACAAAAATGGGTGTGGCACTTTCATTTTCGAACTTTACTTAGTCGTTGACGAGAAAGTTTAAATTCCACATTTTAGCTTAGTATCTTTATATCTAGACCGAATAAAATACAAAGAAATGTACAAACTGACGGTCATGGCTAGATCGATTCGTGTCGTCGAGCTGATCAAGAATATATATACTTTAGGTGTCTACAACTTGTCCTTTAACGCGTTACAAGCTTTCAGACAAACTGAATATTCCCGTTCATACTATATGTGGCGGGTATTAAAATCGAAAAACGGAAAGCTTGTGTGGGGCTATGCCTAAAATTGGCCTTGGCACATGACCTAGTCGTTGACGAGAAAAGCTTAAGTTCCAAATTTTAGATATGTATCGTTATACATTGAGCGAATAAGATACGTAAAAATGTACAGATAGACAGACGTTCATGGCTAGATCGATTTGTCTCGTCGAGCTGATCAAGAATTTATATACTTTAGGTGTCTACAACTTGTCCTTTAACGCGTTACAAGTTTTCAGACAAACTGAATATACCCTATTCACACTATGTGTGGCGGGTATAAAAAACCGAATAAAAAAAACGAAAATATTTAGAAATCGAATATATTTAGAACTAAGCAAATAAATCGTATATGGCTAGATCATCTCATCGAGCTGATCTAGAATGCGTTACAAACATTCCGAAAACTGATAAAACCCGTTCACACAATAAATAAGTCATATTGTGTAGGGTACCTTTTCCCAAACTAGTACTTCAACACTTAACTCAAACCAAAGCTCCACTCTCAAGATGATCTTTATCCCTAACAATTTTAACTGTCTTACGCATAATTAAACTTTGAAGTTTAACTTTTTTTCGTATTCCTTTTCTTTGTCTGCATCGCATTAGAACTTGGCAGTAGATGTATGACTTCTTCACTGCTATAGCCGATCTTATTTCTGATGCAGTGGTAAATTACCTTAACTAATGTCGAATTAATAATTTTGCCCTTGCGTTATGTTGAAATCAAGAACAGGTCGTTTTCATTTTAATATTTTCTAGCTTGTTGAAAGTTGAATGAATGCTGTACAAAAAAAGTATTTTAATTTCTTCGAAAAATAATTCGAGTTTAAAAAGAAGTAATTTAAATGTAATTTAATATCTAAAATTTTGAGCAGAGACCACTTTAATTTGAATTGGTTATAACTTCGATCATTTTATTCCTTATGTAAACGGATTTCCTGAACCTGTTATCACTGGCCAACGAGTAAGGAGGTTGACATCAAGGTGTGTAATCTGTTTCAAATAATCACTGCCTCCAGCTCTATTGAATAGTTTAACAAAAGTAATATTATAAAGGGTCCTGTGTACTCGCTTTTAAAACCCACTCGAATCAAAATCAAAGCACCTTGAGAACATTTCATTCTTCCAAATCTGAAGGGAAATGTGGAGTTGATTTACAATTCAAGGATTAATAGTGCAAGCATTCGCAAGAAACTACCTAAAATGTTTTCTTTATAACAACTCTTCTGAACTCATTCCTATCAAAAATATTTGGGATACACAATTAAGCCTGATAAGACAATATGTGCCAAATAAAGCAACGTGATAGTAGGAGCAGTGCTTTGTTAAGCAATGTTAAGGATGTCGAGTTACGTAAAGCATATTTTTACAGTTTTGTTGACACTGACTGTCATATAGTGTCGATGGAAACATTGTTAAAAAACATGGAGTAAATGATGATAAGCACTCCATCATGATGATGGTCTTAATATACATCAAGATTCCGATGCCTCTGTCAATTTTTTGGGAAGAAATCTGCAGTGCTGCGTTTTCTTGCTACTAGGTCATACCAGATGTGCATTGCAAAAGACAGCCACGTAAACATTGGCAGAAGCACATTTGGCAAGATTCTGCATTTTATAACAATTATGGATATGGTTTTGTGCAAAGAAACAATCTATCTACAAATGACTTCTGAGCAAATAATGCAATCTGGTGGCTTCTTTTGCAGGAAGTACCAACTGCCCAGAATAGTTGCAGGTGTAGATGGAACGCATATTAGGAATAGAAAGCCTGCGTGTATGTAATGAATCTGTGTTTTTTAACAGAAAAGGTTTCTTTAGCTTAAATGCAATGATGGTAAGCAGTGTCGCTTTGTAATGGCTCATGATTTACCAGCTAATTTTTATATTTAGGTTTGCAACTACAACATGGAAATATTTGCAATTGACGAAACTCATTCTGGGTCCTGTCATGACTCATTCATTTGGAGCAATAGTTAAGCCAGGGATTTTTTATCTGGAACCACAAATGCCAATTTTGTATTGGCCTATTCTGGATACGCATTAGAAAACTTTGTTTTAACTCCATACAGAAGAGTAGAGGTGGAAACCATTCAGCGTAGGTTTAATACGAAAAAATCGATTTAGATTTATGAGTCCAAGTTTGCATGTCAGATCATAAATGTATGTTTTTATTTGCACAATATTTGCGGAAGGCTTAACTTACTTGCGATACGATGGATTTTTTTGCTGCCGACAACGACGATGATTACCCAGACGAAGAAGAAGGTTTATCAAAACAAAACGAAATAGCTCACCCCAGAGGAAGACGATGTTCTATCATTACGAGATGAAATAGCTAACTCATCGTTTCAATAAAAAATGAAAAAATCGATTTTTAAATCAACACCTCCATTTTCATTTTCGCTTTTAAAAAAAGACCCTAACCCTCTGCCACTTTAAAAAACAAAAAGTTAGATAAAATAGTTTGTTGCAAAAATAACTTTTTATAAAATATTATTTTTTTTTAAATTGTTTTTATGGTTTATAGTATATTAGTGTATTTTAATTTTTCGTAGTTTAACCTTCTTTATGGCCAACTTCTCTTGCTCAATTTTTTCCATTTTTCGAAGTGCTCCTTTTGTTGGTTAGCCCTGACTTCTAGTGTATTTGATATGTTTTTCAATGCATCCTAACTGTGCAGCGCACAGAGTCTCCAAATTGGATGGAGCGACCATTTGATATGACTCGCTTTAACGTCGTTTTACAAGGGGTTGGTCCACGTCTATTTCCCTCCCACTGCTCTTCTAACACATCGTCTAATCGTTAAATTGTTATTTTTTCAATGGGAGCGCCATAAGTTGGGGCATCTACCCCTTCCAATATCTCGTGTAAACCACAAATGGTAGCAATTTCCTTCTCAAGAGGTGGGATAAATAGTAGTGTGTACGGTTCGCCTCTAGTAGCCTTTCTCTCCTTTTTGTTTTTCGCCATCTTTCGTCAAATGGATATTTTCCAATATATACTCACGTAAACAAAAAATATATTAATATATTATTACCTTCTTCCATCCACTAAAATCTTTAATAGGGGGACCAATTGTATTTAACTCGGAAAGATGGCATGAAATGCAGATATTTAATAAAACCAATGGATGTAGGTGTTGTTCCTTTAGTAACTGCTGTCCAATACGAGCATGATAAGGTAATCCGTCATTTGAATATATGCAGCTGAAGCTTTTATGTAAATGTTTATTTTTTGCGGTTACTTTGTCAGCTGTTTTCATAAGTATGCGCAACTTACGATTGCCAAATTATTCGAACCGATAAGAGAAATCGGTTTGAAATCGGTGTGAAATCGGTTTGAACGCGGTGTTATCGAAAGTCGCGTTCAGAATTAACGCGACTTTTCCCATACCTAACTGCATATCTTTTTGTATACGATTTAACGCGGGTTTGTCGAGTTTTTAACGATAACGCGGAACGCGGCCTAATGGAAACGGGGCCTAAAAGTGTAGAAGCTGAACAAACATAATTTCAGTACCTTAACAATACATGGATGGAAAATATATTTAGAACCGAACCTTGTATCGCATGGTATGAGGGATTTTTAAATGCTGGTAGTCTACAGAGGACCAATCGTATTGGCAAAGTCTTATTCAAGGTCGGGCTGAAGTAGTCCTCTTGCGAGCATGCTGCGGTGTCTCAGCAATCTTTCGATGTATCCCCAGTCCGTTTCTTTATCACGTTGGCCATTTCATGAAGTATTTTTTCAAGCCGTTCTAGTCGTTGACTGATTAGCTTGTTTTGTGGTTGTTGTTCTCGTTGCTGCTCCTGAAGCCACAAGAGAAATAGCTGCTGCTGCTGCTGTAGTTGCAGCTGGTGTTGCCATATCAAAAATTGCTGTTTCTGTTGTTTCAATAGTGACTGAACGTCAACTGAATGCTGTTGCCTTTTAATATTTTCATTTGGTTTCAATAGTTTTATTTGCGATTGAAAATCGTTGAGCCGGAACTGAGCAGGTGCATTGCCCTTTCTTGCTATTGAAGCATAGGACATGTCACCAGTATTGATTCTAGGAGTGTTAGGCATTTGTTGTGTTTTTTGCTGTCGAGTTGTTTGTTGCTGCTGTTGTTTACGTTGTGGATGTATCTGCTTTGCTTGATTTTTCGTCCTGATCTGTCTAAACGGCATCGTGGAAGGCTGTTGCTTCATTGAGGAGCCCATTGATCGACGAAGATACTCCTGGTACCATGGGCATCTTTTATAGCTTGCCATATGATTACCTTCGCAGTGAATATAGGTAGGCAGTTTATCTTGGAAACGTGCGCATTGCTTTGTGAGATGGTCTTCACAGCACCTTGCACTATTGGGATCACGGCCGCAGTATTTAGCTGTGTGTCCATAATTCTGACAGCGTGCGCATTGGGCAATTTCTAAAGTTTTGCGCATCCTTTCTATCCCTCAGTTTTTGTAGAAAAGTGTGTTGATATCATAAACCTCATTAATTCTTGCGCATGGCCTTATATTAATGAAGAAAAATTGAGTTTTTCAACTCTGTGCAGAGCATCAAAGCCATATTTTTTATAATTGGCAATAATTTTGTTGTTTAAAGTGCTATGGTGAATCCCTCTAACTACTATTCTGTAGGTTTTCTTCCTTCAATTGATATGTATGGAACTCAATACCAATTCCATCAAATTATTTAGCTCTGTAAATATCGCTGTCTTTTGGAAATATTCTGGCTGTTTTTTCTCCTTGGTTGACTTTGACTGCCACGTTATCAGACCTAGTGACCTCCATTGTGAGTTCAAGAGATCATTAAGGCTTTGGGGCATCTTTAGTATAAGATATGTTAAGTTGTGAATGTGTGTTTGCTGTGACATCCACATCAGTTACTATCATTAGAAATTATTCTGTTGAAAGGCTTCATTGTAATGGAACTTCGCGGCAGCAAACTTTCCTTCAATTATATCAACAAGCCAGTCTAACAAAAGCCTGTTGCTAGAGTTGCCATGTTAGTGGGAGCTGAGGGCGAGACCAGCTCCGAATCTGTTGGGCCTCCCAAGAGCTAGTATTGAAGGGAGAGAAAAAGTTTCCTTTTCTTATTTTCAAGTTTTTGGGCTGCCACCAATTAGCAACTCCACAGGTGTTAGAGTCAAAGTCATTTGGCAAACTCCGTTGGTTACTGGAGAGGAATGTCTTCTGCAGAACATTGGGTAAAACAAGCTCCATGGCTATCCACCAACTGCCGCTAGGACACACTGCAAATTGGTAGCACAAATGAATGTAGTGTTACGGTTTATTGTGCTGATGTTCTGAGTGTCAGGTATAGGTAGCGATGCACATAAATAAGCTCTGACCCTGATTTCAGAATGGTGATTTCCCAGCAACTAGACGCAACACATACCCTCACATGGTGTGGAAGGGTGTCTATCAGATTGTCGGAAAGTTTGTAACGCATTAAAGGAGGCATCGGATCGGTTGCTTATTTCCGTCTGTCTGTCCGTCTGTTGTAATGCGTTTTTTCTCGGAAAGTTTAAACTTAAGTTTTTTTGTTCTCCTAGGCGGTTTGTATGTCAGAGACAAGATGCCCACCAATTTAAGATACAAGCCCCCCCTACAAATTTACTGTTTTTCGATTTTATATGAAAATTGTTATTGTTGTAAATGTATTACTACAAATATGGGTAAAAAGCACTTCTAATGACATCAATTTCAAAGAAGGTGCCACGCCCATTTTTTGATATAAGGCTCCCATACAAACCAAGCGCCCATTTTTTCAGATTTTGTATGAAAATAGTTCTTATATATGGATATATTCCTCCAATCTGTGTAAATCACTTCTACTGTTATCTATGAATATGCTACCGATATGACAAGGATCGGGCCACTATAATATATAATCGTTACAAGTTTTCGTGGCGGGTGTTTGGAGCTTCGGTGCTACCGAAGTTAACGTTTTTCTTGTTTCATAATCAATTAGCTTACTACTCAAAGCGAGGTTTAAGAAAAAATGTTCTTCTCCATTTAAGTGTCCATATTTTTGTTAACTTTAAAATCAAGGTTAAGTTATAAACAGTCAGTTTTGCTTGTTTTTTCTCTGCAAGGGCAAATGTAGGTCCTATCAACTTTTCTGATAAATCGCGTTATATTTATAATTTAATTTTATTATATTGCAC